>LR738712.1:738552455-738617793 GCA_902687465.1 Secale cereale
GCCTGGAGCCCTGGTGGCCCCCCTCCGGCTGTACTTCGGGTGCCGGGAAGCTTCTGGAACGCTGATTTTTTATATAATTTTTCCGGGATTTTTCTGGCAGTTTACGTAATGGGAAAACCTGAAATACAAAAACAGCCGAAAACAGAAACTGGCACTGGGGTGCACTGAGTTAATAGGTTAGTCCAAATATGATCAAAAGTGTATGGAAGTGTATAAATAACATAGCAATATCACCCAAAAGAGGCATGGAGCAAGCAGAAATTATAGATACGTTTTGGACGTATCAACATCCCCAAGCTTAATTCCTGCTCGTCCTCAAGTAGGTAAATGATAACAAGAATAATTTCTATGGTGACATGCTATTAACCATATAGGAATTTTTCATAGTCATATGACAAAAGATTACTGAGACAATTAATCTGTAGTAATTAAGTTGCCTCATGAGAAAGTCACAAAGAACTGAAAGTTTTACTATATGATACTGAAATATCAAATAGATTTGTAATGAGCATGGTGTGCAAATATGATAAAGTGATATCTCGCTTGCCCCCTTTAGTGAAGCAAAACATAAATGCAGGGGCACCTCCAAGGTTTAAGTGATGACTAGATACAATGATTTCAACATAAACGATATCATAATCATGCAAAAGACAATGCTACTTTGGGACAATGCACATTACACTCAGAATGACAATCATGCTCTCAGTAGTTGGTGCTTTAAAAGAAGGTGGAGACTCTCGAACCGAGGCTTTTGTTGGCAAGGTTGAAAACCCGTAGTCGGAAACAAAGACAAAGCATGTACCAGAGCTCTTGGTCTTAAAAACAGAGGTAATAATTATATTTTTTTAGATCATGCATGTTCCGTCAACGAATGCTAGCAGACAACTCAATCACTTCTTGAGATGGACAAGTTTCGAGGAACGGCTCCCGAATGAGGACGATCACATCCTCTTAATCTCCTTTGTTTATCACTGCCAAAATTTTCTGATTTCTCATGAACAAAGCGTGAAGGAGGGTTTGTTTGTTATATTAATTTTGAGCCGGGCGCACTCAATGCCAGTTCCTTCTCGTATTATGGGTTTGCACATTATACATGCAATCCCGGGGTGAAGCTTGTCCAACTTAAAAAGATCATGAATTAACTACTACTTCCTCATGAACTTAAAACAGAGGCACAAAATAGGAATGCTTTTCTTTGAATAATTTCGAGATGGTACATGAAAGTCTTCGTTAGGAATGGCAGGTAAATACCATGTAGGAAGGTATGGTGGACTCATATGGCGTAACTGGTTTAAAAGAATTTGAATGCACAAGCAGTCAGTTCGCTTAGTACAGGTGGATGTTAGCAAAAGACTGGGAGCGACCAACTAAGAGAGCAATGACGGTTATAATCAAAATAAATTCTTGAAGGAAGATATTACTAAACCATACCACATCATAGGCAAACAAATCAAGTTGGTACTCCAATAACACATTGGAAACCCCCCCCCCCCCAGCTATTTGAGACTAACCATAAGAAAACATGAACTACTAAGCACCATTATGCACGTAGCATCTTTATCATCGACATATCAACCAATGCAACAGAAGCAAACTCTCTTAATAAGATAAGCATGATAACTAAAGAGAGTTCAAGCAACCAACTAAACAAAAGCTCTTTAAAAAGATAAGCATGAAAACTAAAAGCTAAGCATGATAGTAGCTATTGAAAGACAAAGAACACACACAGCAAAGATAAACATGAAAATTCTATGTTGTGTTCTAGGTAGAAGTGGAGCGTGTTTCTCTCCCACATAAAGAAAGCTGAGTTCCGACTCGTTATGAAAAGCTAAAGAAAACTAAAAAGGAAAACTAAAAGCAAGACGCTCCAAGCATAGCACATAACACATGAAGTGATAAAAATATAGTGGAACGAAAGACGAACTGATAATGTTGATGGAGAAGGGGATGCACGGGGGCATCCCCAAGCTTAGACGCTTGAGTCTCCTTGAATATTTCTTGGGGGTGCATGGGGGCATCCCCAAGCTTGAGCGTTTGACACTCCTGAATCTTTTTATCATCTTCCCTCGCACACTTGAAAACTCCCTTCATACATAACTCATCATAATCAGATTAGCGAGGTTAGTACCCATAATAAAATAATTGTTCCTTGCTGGAAATAAAGATATTCTTGAAGGTCTACTGTTTCTCAAGATTGCCAAAAGGTTTTTGCAAAGAAAAAGCATGCTCAAGGTTTGCAAAATGAAGGAAAGGCAAAACAGGACAGAATCTGTGAAAAACAGAATAACAGGTAGCAAATGATTTTTTCGGGGTACTTCTGCAACTCTAATCAAAAAACTCAAAACAGACGCACGAAAGACAATTGTATAGAGCACGCTGTCGAAAAAATTCAGACCAAAAACATGATCTGGTGATTTTATACGAATTTTTCTATCCAAGGACAGAATCTGTTTCCTGGACAGCACGTCACAACTTTTGAACTTTCTTGCAATCAGAGGCTACACTTGGCAAAAAGTTGAAAAGCAAAGATACAATGATGATGCTACTGTAGTAACAACATCAAGACACAACAAAAGCAAAATAAAACTTTATTCATGTGGGTTGCCTCCCAAAAGCGCTTTCTTTTATGCCTTTAAGCTAGGCATAATGCATAGAGATCAAGTTTTATCAAGAGTAAAAGAATAGCTAGCCCGTATAACGGACTCAAAAGGTAACTTAATCTTCTTTCGAGTGAAGTGTTCCATCCCTTTCTTGAGAGGAAATTGGAATTTTATATTCCCCTCTTTCATGTCAATGATAGCACCAACGGTGCGTAGAAACGGACGTCCCAAAATAATTGGACAAGAAGGTTCACATTCAATATCCACAATAGTAAAATCAACGGGAACGTAATTGTCATTGACAATGATAAGAACATCGTCGATCCTCCCCAAAGGTTTCTTTATGGAAGAATCAACGATACGAATACCAAAAGAACAAGAATCAAAAGGTTTCAGTTTAAGCATATCATATAGTCTTTTGGGCATAATGGAGGTACTAGCTACAACATCACTTAAAGCATAGAAAGAGAAGTTATTCAACTTAATTTTAATCATAGGATCCCAACCATCTTCTAGCTTTCTAGGTATGGATGCTTCTACTCTAAGTTTCTCCTCCCTAGCTTTGATAAGAGCATTAGTGATATGCTCTGTGAAGGCAAGGTTAAGCGTGCTAGTGCGGGGATCTCTAGACATCTTGTGAAGGAAATCAAGAACTTCGGTAAGAGTGCAATTATCAAAATCAAGGTCACTACTATCAAGTAAGGTGGTAGTGGTGTCCTTTAGGTTCACTTGTTTGGTAGTTTATATAGTCATAGCATCACCATTAATAGGTCCAACGGGACCAGGAGTGCATTGGGTGCTAAGAGTTTGGATATCCTCAACAACTTGGATAGTAGCAACAGTGTGGTGGGTAGGAAGGCTCTTAATTCTATCTTCTTCCTCCCTTTCTCTAGCCCATCTCTCTTTAAGTTTAGCCATCATCCTAATATTTTCATTAATTTGCACCTGAATAGCATTCATAGGAGTGACCTTCCTCTCCTCAAGAGGAGAAGTTCTAATTTTAAGCAATTCTACCTCATTGGCTAAATTGTCTACCTTCGAAGAGAGATCATCTAGTTTGTTCAGTTTTTCTTCTACACTCTTATTAAAAGCTTTTTGGGTAGTGATGAAATCTTTAAGCATAATCTCTAGTTCAGTAGTGGAGTTCTTGGTGCTAGGATAAGCATTGTTGTTCCCATAGGAATTAGAGGGGAACGGTCTAGGATTGCTACCAAAATTACTCCTATAAGCATTGTTGTTGAAATTGTTTCTAGAGATAAAGTTCACATCTACTTGTTCTTGAGCAATCAAAGAATTTAAAGGAAAATCACGAGGATCAACAGAAGATTGCTTCGAAAGTAGAGACATGATCAAGTCAACTTTTTCATTGAGGGAGGAAATCTCCTCGACAGAGTTTACCTTCCTACCTGTTGGAGCGCGTTCGGTGTGCCATTGGGAATAGTTGGTCATCATCTCATCGAGAAGCTTCGTGGCAGCACCAAGTGTAGTTGACATAAAGGTTCCTCCCGCGGCCAAATCTAACAAGTTCCGCGAGGTAAAGTTCAAGCCTGCATAAAAAGTTTGGATAACCATCCATGTAGTCAAACCATGAGTAGGGCAGTTCTTGATAAGAGATTTCATACGTTCCCAAGCTTGGGCAACGTGTTCATTATCCAATTGTTTAAAATTCATTATGTTACTTCTTAGTTGGATAATTATAGCAGGTGGATAGTACTTTCCAATAAAAGCATCTTTGCACTTGTCCCATGAATCTATGCTCTTTCTAGGCAAAGACTGAAACCAAATTTTAGCTCCTCCTCTCAAGGAGAAAGGAAAAAGCTTAAGCTTAACAATATTACCATCTATTTCTTGGTACTTTTGCATATCACAAAGTTCAACAAAATTGTTTAAGTGTAAAGCAGCATCATCTCCAGCACTGGAGAATTGATCTTTCATAACTAAATTCAGTAAAGCAGGTTTAATTTCATACGAAGGTGCTGAAGTGGCAGGTGTAGTGATAGGTGTGCAGATAAAGTCATCGTTGTTGTGACTAGTGAAGTCACACAACTTGGTGTTCTCGGTGGAACCCATAGCAGCAAGCAAGCAAGATAACTATTTTTGTGATTTTCGATAAAATATACTAAAGCAAAAACTGAAAGGTAAACTAACAAGACTAAAAAGCAAAGGTAAAAGATAGCGTGCAACTCCCCTATCCGGAAGAGTGGAATCCCCGGCAACGGCGCCAGAAAACTTTGATTGATGGCTTCTCGCCCCTCGTTGGTTACCCCAAGTGGAAGGTTTGAGATGTAGTGTAGCGGAAGTTTTCCCTTGGCAAAGATACCATGGATCGATTTCCCCTGAGACTCCCAGTTTCAACAAGAAGGTGTCAACTGCTAACAGCGCCAGATATTAGCAATCAACGTGGACCTGCACACAGATACAAATAACTTTGCTCCCAACGAGTACAGAGAGGTTGTCAATCCCTCCGGCCTTGTCGTTTACAAAGGATCAAACGCAAGTGATAATAGTGATAGGTAATGCTGCAAATAGTAAGTAAAAGCGGAAAGTAAATAGCGGATGTGATCAATGATGCTAATATGGACCGGAGTCCCATGATGTTCACTACTGATGTATCTCTCCCAAAAGACGATAAAACAGCTATGAGAGGTAAACAAATTACAGCTGGGAAATTGATAGAATTATGTGCGCAAACCAATGCTAACTATGTTGCAAGAAAGGTAGAGGTTCAAAGCATGGGCGGTACGCCAAGGCAAGTAGACCGAAATCCATTTGCATCTACTACTAATCATCCACCTTGAAATATCTATCCAGAACATCTCGCTGGTATTAAGTTGCGAGTCCCACCCATAGTGTAAACTCAAAGCAACAGACAACTGCATTAAAAGAACTTTGCGTAAAGTAAACAATCCTTGCACCCGCGGGCACAAGCACCGTTGTTTTCCCCCTTGTGGCAACAACACATCCCTGATACGTCCAAAACGTATCTATAATTTCTGCTTGCTCCATGCCACTTTTGGGTGATATTGCTATGATATTCATACACTTCCATACACTTTTGATAATATTTGGACTAACTTACTAATCCAGTGCACCCCAGTGCCAGTTTCTGTTTTCGGCTGTTTTTGTATTTTAGGTTTTCACGTGACGAGAACTGCCAGAAAAAATCCAGAAAAATTATATAAAAAATCAGCGTTTCGGAAACAACCTTGCGCCGAAGGACAGCCAGGGGCGGGGGGGGCACCAGGGCTCCAGGCACCCTGGCGGCGCCCCCCCCCCTGGGCCGCGCCGGGGGGGCGCCTGGGCCCCCCGAAGCTTCCCCGATGCCCCCTTTGGCATATATTTAAAGCGTCCTCTGAAACCCTCAGAACAGGAACTCTTTTCGCGATCCCATCTCTGTTCCGCCGCCGCCGCCGCTTCCAAGATCGGGAGCACCAGGAGAACTCTTCCCAGCACCCTGCCGGAGGGGAGGATCACCACCGGGAGCTTCTCCACCACCATGGACGCCTCCCGGATGACTCGTGAGTAGTCTCCCTTGGACCATGAGTCCATGACCAGTAGCTATGTGATGTTCTCCTCCCGTTCTTGTGCTTCACTAATTAGTCCTCATGAGCTGCCCTACATGATCGAGGCACCTATGTAATCCTTATGCTGTTGCTATGTTGAGTTTGCTGGGATCCAATGGATTATGAGATTATGTTCAGATTGATCTTGAGTAATATATTTGATTCACCTCTTTTATATTTATGTTCATAAGTAATTCTTGTATGTTCTCCGTTGTTATTTATTGCTTTGGCCAAGTAGTAGGTAGTGACTCCAAGAGGGAACGTTATGCTTGATTGTGGGTTCATGCCCCTCGATGACTAGCTTGAGTGACAGAAACATGAGTCTAGGGGATGTGCTGTTGCCACAAGGGGGAAAACAATGGTGCTTGTGCCCGCGGGTGCAAGGATTGTTTACTTTACGCAAAGTTCTTTTAATGCAGTTGTCTGTTGCATTGAGTTTACACTATGGGTGGGACTCGCAACTTAATACCAGCGAGATGTTATGGATAGATATCTCAAGGTGGATGATTAGTAGTAGATATTGATGGATTTTGGTCTACTTACTTTGGCGTACCGCCCATGCTTTGAACCTCAACCTTTCTTGCAATGTAGTCAGCATTGGTTTGCGTTCGTGGTCCTGTCAATTGCCCAGCTGTAATTTGTTTACCTCACATAGCTGTTTTATCGTCTTTTGGGAGAGAGACATCACTAGTGAACATCATGAGACTCAGGTCCATATTACCATCATTGATCACATCAGCTATTTACTTTTCACTTTTACTTACTATTGCAAAACATTATCTATCACTACTATCATTGCTTTTAATCCTTTGTGAACTACAAGGCCGGAGGGATTGACAACCTCTCTGTACTCGTTGGGAGCAAAGTTATTTGTATCTGTGTGCAGGTCCACGTTGATTGCTAATTTGCGCCGTTAGTAGTTGACACCTACTTGTTGAACCTAGGAGTCTCTGGGGATTCGATCCTTGGCATCTTTGCTAAGGGAAAACACTTCTACATACTGCATCTTACACCTTCCACTTGGGGTAACCAACGAGGGGTTCGAGGCCCATCAAGGAGTATTTTCTGGCGCCGTTGCCGGGGACTCCACTCTTCAGGATAGGGGAGTTGCATGCTATCTTTTACCTTTGCTTTTTAGTCTTGTTAGTTTACCTTTCAGTTTTTGCTTTAGTACCTTTATCGAAAATCACAAAAATAGTTATCTTGCTTGCTTGCTACTATGGGTTCCACCGAGAACACCAAGTTGTGTGACTTCACTAGTCACAACAACGATGACTTTATCAGCACACCTATCACTACACCTGACACTTCAGCACCTTCATATGAAATTAAACCTGCTTTACTGAACTTAGTCATGAAAGATCAATTCTCCGGTGCTGGAGATGATGCTGCTTTACACTTGAACAACTTTGTCGAACTTTGTGATATGCAAAAGTACCAAGAAATAGATGGTAATATTGTTAAGCTTAAGTTTTTTCCTTTCTCCTTGAGAGAAGGAGCTAAAATTCTTGGGACAAGTGCAAAGATGCCTTTATTGGAAAATACTATCCACCTGCTAAAATTATCCAACTTAGAAGTAACATAATGAATTTTAAACAATTGGATAATGAACACGTTGCCCAAGCTTGGGAACGTATGAAATCTCTTATCAAGAACTGCCCTACTCACGGTTTGACTACTTGGATGGTAATCCAAACTTTTTATGCAGGCTTGAACTTTACCTCGCGAAACTTGTTAGATTCGGCCGCAGGAGGAACTTTTATGTCAACTACACTTGGTGCTGCCACAAAGCTTCTCAATGAGATGATGACCAACTTTTCCCAATGGCACACCGAACGCACTCCAACAGGTAGGAAGGTAAACTCTGTCGAGGAGATTTCCTCCTTAATTGAAAAAGTTGACTTGATCATGTCTCTACTTTCGAAGCAATCTTCTGTTGATCCTCGTGATGTTCCTTTAAATTCTTTGATTGCTCAAGAACAAGTAGATGTGAACTTTATCTCTAGAAACAATTTGAACAACAATGCTTATAGGAGTAATTTTGGTAACAATCATAGACCGTTCCCCTCTAACTCTTACGGGAACAACAATGCTTATCCTATCACCAAGAATCCACTACTGAACTAGAGACTATGCTTAGAGATTTCATCACTACCCAAAAAGCCTTTAATAAGAGTGTAGAAGAAAAACTACATAAACTAGATGATCTTTCTTTTAAGGTAGACCACTTAGCCAATGAGGGAAAATTGCTAAAAATTACAACTTCTCCTCTTGAGGAGAGGAAGGTCACTCCTATTAATGCTACTCAAGTGCAAATTAATGAAAACATTAGGATGATGGCTAAACTTAAAGAAAGATGGGCTAGAGAAAGGGAGGAAGAAGAGAGAATTAAGAGCCTTCCTACCCACCACACTGTTGCTACTATCCAAGTTGTTGAGGATATTCACACTCTTAGCACCCAATGTACTCCTGGTCCCATTGGACCTATTAATGGTGATGCTATGACTATAGAAGCTACCAAACAAGTGAACCTTAAGGACACCACTACCACTTTACTTGATGCTCGTGACCTTGATTTTGATAATTGCACTCTTACCGAAGTTATTGATTTCCTTCACAAGATGTCTAGAGATCCCCGCACTAGCACGCTTAACCTTGCCTTCACAGAGCATATCACTAATGCTCTCATCAAAGCTAGGGAGGAGAAACTTAGAGTAGAAGCCTCCATACCTAGAAAGCTAGAAGATGGTTGGGATCCTATGATAAAAATTAAATTGAATGACTTCTCTTGTTATGCATTATGTGATGTTGGTGCTAGTACCTCTGTTATGCCCAAAAGAATATATGATATGCTTAAATTGAAACCTTATGATTCTTGTTCTTTTGGTGTTCGTCTCGTTGATTCATCCATAAAGAAACCTTTGGGGAGGACCGACGATGTTCTTATTGTTGTCAATGATAATTATGTTCCCGTTGATTTCACTATTATGGATATTGAATGTGATCCTTCATGTCCAATTATTTTGGAACGTCCCTTTTTGCGCACCGTTGTTGCTATCATTGACATGAAAGAGGGTAATATAAAATTTCAGTTTCCTCTCAAGAAAGGGAAGGAACACTTCCCTCGAAAGAAGGTCAAGTTACCTTTTGAGTCCGTTGTAAGGGCTAGCTATTCTTTTACTCTTGATAAAACTTCATCTATGCATTATGCCTAGCTTAAAGGCATAAAAGAAAGCGCTTTTGGGAGGCAGCCCAATGAATAAAATTTTTGCTTTTGTTGAGTCTTGATGTTTTTTACTGCTGTAGCATCATCATTGTATCTTTGCTTTTCATATTTGTGCCAAGTATAGCCTCTGATTGCTAGAAAGTTCAAAAGTTGTGAGGTGCTGTCCAGGAAACAGATTCTATCCTTGGATAGAGAAATTCGTATAAAATCACCAGATCATCTTTTTGGTCTGAATTTTTTCGACAGCGTTCTCTATATAATTTTCTTTCGTGCATCTGTTCTGAGTTTTTTTATTTGAGTTGCAGAAGTATCCCGAACAGATCAATTACTACCTGCTGTTCTGTTTTTCACAGATTCTGTCTTGTTTTGCCTTTTTTTCATTTTGCAAATCAAGAGCTTGCTTTTTCTTTGCAAAAACCTTTTGGCAATCTTGAGAAACAGTAGAACTTCAAGAATATCTTTATTTCCAGCAAGGTATAATTATTTTATTAAGGGTACTAACCTCGCTAATCAGATTATGATGAGTTATGTATGAAGGGAGTTTTCAAGTGTGCGAGGGAAGATGATAAAAAGATTCAGGAGTGTCAAGCACTCAAGATTGGGGATGCCCCCGTGCACCCCAAGAAATATTCAAGGAGACTCAAGCGTCTAAGCTTGGGGATGCCCCCGTGCATCCCCTTCTCCATCAACATTATCAGTTCGTCTTTCGTTCCACTATATTTTTATCACTTCATGTGTTATGTGCTATGCTTGGAGCGTCTTGCTTTTAGTTTTCTTTTTTTTTAGTTTTTAATAACGAGTCGGAACTCAGCATTCTTTATGTGGGAGAGAAACACGCTCCACCTCTACCTAGAACATAACATAGAATTTTCATGTCTATCTATGCTGTCGGGGAAACTGTCCGCCCAGAACACCTATGAGACCGGAGCCCCTTCTACGGTATGGTGAGGGAGCGGAGGGAGCACGAAGAGCAGATCGAGAAGCACACGCGGACGGTTTACCCAGGTTCGGGCCGCGCGGACGCGTAAAACCCTACTCCTGCCTTGGTTGTATTGAGTTCTTGAGCTCGGGAGCTTGAAGATCTACAGTACTAGCTACACCGAGCGTAGGAGTGATCGAGTTTCTGGGATCGAACCCCCTCTATGTAGTGCATGGGCCTCCTTTTATAGTTCAAAGGGGTCACCGACATGTGTCACCGTAGAGGAGGGTAAAAATGTAAAATCGTTGGTAGATGGAACAGTGCGTGAACAGTGGTCCGCACCTAACCTTGACGGTGGGGGACAAGGGCATTGAATGCCCATCGCCGTCACCCCAAAAGCGTCTGCCCGGGCGTCTCCGTCCACCATGATGGTGGCCTCGTCACCGCGGGTCGCCACCGTGTCCCTCAGGCTGCACAACCATCTGCGACATGCCCCTGGAAGGTCCCCAGGGCGACGCGTGGGCAGACGAGCTGGAGCGCAGACACACAGTGTAAGCCTTCCCCGACAAGCACCTTGCCGGGGCCGCTATCTTGTCGGGCCCGGGAGCTTGTCGCTCTCCGGGTCCTGTCGGGGCGCGCGATGCGCCACCATGTCTCTTCTGAGGGGCTGTTCTTTGGCCTTCCTGGCAAGCTCCTCTTGCCAGGGTCTTGTGCTGGAATGATAACCTTTAGTCTGGTGCGGCCTTCCCGGCAAGCTCCTCTTGCCGGGGACTTGTTCTTCTGACTTGTATACTTTGTTCTTGAATGGCTTAAAAGGGGTCCAGAGTGGGCTTTGGCGGGCGCGTGGTGAGCCAGACCACGGGACGCTGCTACTGCCCGTGCACAAGTCGGGATACTAAGGTACCCCTACTTTAGTACACCGATAGGAGCCCCCGGGCCTGGGCCACACACGGTGCCGAGCGCTGTTGGGCCAGGCCCAAAACAGTGCACGGGCACACGCGGCCCACGGCGCGCCGTTTCCCACTTCGTCTCCGCCGCATCCCTCCCTAACGGCACGCGTCGATTGCGGCGTCGTGGGAGAGATCGTGGCCTGTTTCTTTAATGGGGAAATGCGGAACGTCCCCCACTTCCCCCTTAAAAGCAGAGAAAGCAGGGGCAGTTTCCCCCCATTGCTTTCATTGTGTCTTGAATCTCCAGAAACCCCCGCCGCTCTCTGCCTCCCCAAAGGTCGACAGAGAGCCGAGCTCCACCTTTCCTCCGCCGTCCGCAGCATTCGCAGCGCCGTTGACCTCCCTTGCCGTCCCCGCCATGGCCCCGAAGAGCGACAACGCGAAGAGCGACAAGGAGAAGAAGGAGAAGTCCGAGAAGGCGGCGAAGCTAGCAGCCATGCGGAGGAGGATGGTGGTCTTCCCGCCGAGGCTCGGCGCCAGGGAGCTGCGGGACAAATATTACCTGTTCTGGGCGAGGGAGACGAAGGCTCACCCCCGCACCAGAGTCCTCCCCGCCGTAGCCGTCGACATGTTCCCGGGGGGTTACCACTTCTTCGCTTTGTTCTTTCATTGCGGTCTCTGCCCTCCGTATTCAGAGTTCTTCTGTGATGTGATGAACACGTAAGGATTCCATCTCTTAGATTTTACCCCAAATGCCGTTCTCACCTTGGCCGTTTTCGCACATCTGTGCGAAAACTATGTCGGAGTCCACCCAAACGTAGCTCTCTTCCGCCACTTCTTCACACCTAGAGTAGAGTCCGGATCTCCACTCTCCGGTGGTATCTCCTGGATCTTCAGGCTCGGCAAGAAGGAGGCGTACTTGATTGGAGAGCTCCGCGGCAAGTGGGAAGAGTGGAGAGCTGATTGGTGCTGGGTCCTGGAAGATGCACCCGAGCAGTTTACCTCGTCGCGCCGGACTGCAATAGTGCGCGGCAAGGATTGGAGCGAATTGGCCCCGGAGGATGACAAGCTGCAGATTGCCCTCACTAGGATCCTTCGCCTCCGGGCCGCGAACCTGACTGTGGGTGAAGTTGGGGCTGATTTCCTCCGCCGCCGCATTGCCCCTCTGCAGGAAAGGAAAAGACCCGCTTGGGAGTTCGGCAACGCGGCAGACCGCATGAGGCTGCGCCCCGGGCTGAACTATAACTTCACCGTCTTGGAACTGAAGGGGATCGTCCGGGAGCTGTTCAAACATGACCCCAGGCACAAGGAGTGGTTCACCCCGTCCCGGGGAGTAGTTCCGTTGTGCAACAATACTGCCCTTAGTGCCATCCGCGCGGTGATGCCTGAGTGTGACTCCCATGGGGTTGTCCCCACCTAGCTGGTGCCTTCGGCGGAGACCGTGCAGGCCTTCTTCGACAGCCTGGTTGAACGGCCACGCAACGCCGAGGAGAAAAAGGGCCTCACCCGGGCGACCACCAACCGCGATGTGGCATACATAGCTAGCAGGATGGAGGAGGCCGCCGCGGCTGCGACCGCAGGTGAATTTGGGTATACTGTGGATGAAACTGAGGCAGCGGACGCAGTGAGCCAGGCCGAGGAGGAGGAAATCCTCAAGCTGTTGAAGATTGCGCCCGAGGAGTTTGCCGGGGAGCCTGCCGGGGAGCCTGCCGGGACGAGTGAGGTTGCCGGGCAAGGCACTGAGTCCAGTGAACCCGCCGAGGAAGACGCCGAATCGGGCGATACCGACGAAGACTCGGGCGGGTCACTGAACCTCGACGACGACGCCTCCTCATCCTCGGAAAACTCTCCGCCGCGGCCAAGTCCTCCGCCACCGCAGAAGAAGCGCCTCCGCAAGGCCACTGAGACGACGAGGCCACCGGCGTCCCGACAGCAGCCGAAGCGCCGAGCGACGCGTACCACCACGATGAGCAAGGTCGTCAAGGAGGCGCCCCGTGCTCGAGCGACAAGCGGAGGGGGATCTTCCCGGAGTGGCTCTGGTGTTCCTTCCGCCCCTCGGTCTTCGGGGACGACCGGAGCGGGGTCTTCACAACCCACGGCTCCGTAGCCCGCCAAGCGCCCGAGGGAGCCTTCTCCTCCAGCTCCTCGCGCTGGAGCACGCGAGGCGCAGTTTAACTTCTCCGCCCTCAGCTCCGACGAAGAGGAGGAAGAGTAAGCGCTTGCAATTTCTATTTCCTTCGATTTGCATTGCTTTTGTCTTGATTTCTCTTGCTTGGTTCTGATCTTGTTTGGCTTTCAGGACCCTGACCCAGAGGATGGCGAAGAGGGCCAAGATCCCTGTGGTTGATCTCGAGGACGACGAGCCTGCCGCAGCGACGGGGGATGCGCCGGCGACAAACTTGCCGGACCAGCCTGTTGCTCCGGAGAACAGCCCCCAGCGCAGCCCCCAGCGTAAGCCTTGTGTTCACTTTTCTGCTTGACGGGCGCGCTTGAGGTAGTTATCCTTTTTAATGTTTCGTTGTCTTGTGCAGAAGTGGAGCCGCAGCCGCAGGAGCACCAAGAGGTCGCCCCCGACGAACCGCTTGTTCCACCCTTCCCGCCAAGGATGAGCTCCCCGGCAAGGGACAGTGCTCCGCCAAGGATGGGTACTACGCCAAGGGCGAGCACCCCGACAAGGGTGAACTCGCCGCCAAGGGAAGGCGCCAGCGGCCCTCCGCCGGCGGGGGCTTCTTCTACGCCGCCAAGGGAGAACTCCCCGGCGATGGACCCCATTGTTGAAGAGGTCCGCGAAGGTAACCCTTGTAATTTCTTCTTCTTGGATTCATCTTTTTTGGATATTTGCTTGATGATTTTTCTTTTCTTTTTCTTCTGTTGTCAGACCCGCCTGCCCCGGAGCCGATGGAGACGGAAACCCTCGCCGAGGAGGAGGTGCGCGGCGACGCCGGCGACGGCACCGCTGCGGAAGGAATGGCCGGCGCCGACGAGCCAGCCGCCGAGTAGACTGCCCCAACCGCTGACGCGGCAGCTAGGGAAGGGTCCGGCGACCGTACTGCTGGCCCTGAGGCTGCAGGAGCGCCGGACGCTGCACCGGCCGCCGACCCTTCCGCCCCTGCAGTTGGGTCGGGGGTCTATCTGGAGGCCGCCAACGGGGTCTTTATCCAAGTCCCGTGGGCGTCCTCATCAAGGGCACCCGCGGAGGGGGAGACCTTCGACGGGGAAGTTCTCGCCTCCGCCGGGTTGAAAGTTGTCGACGCGCCCGGCAGCAGCGACGAGCCCGAAGAGGAGCAACTCCTGCGTCGACTACTGGGTTTGTACCGGGCCAGGCAAGCCAAGTTGGAGTCCCGAGAGGCTTTGACTGCCAAGGCCGGTGCTGATCTGGAGAAGCGTGCCGCGGAGCTCCGTGCCGCCAACCAGGCGGCCCTCCGGAAGTTGGCGGAGGAGCGCGAAGAGCTTGCCGGAGCACACCAAGCGTTCCTCCTCGAGAAGGCCGAGGTGGAGGAGCAGCAGCGACTGGCCGCCGAGGATCTGTCTCGGCGGGAGGGGGAGCTCAAACAGCGGAAGGTCGACCTCGACAGCCACGAGGACGACCTCACCGCTCGTGAGCAGGCCATTGGCGGGGCTCTGCAGGAGGCGAGGGATGCTGCCGCTGCCGCAGAGACCGCCAAGAGGGATCTGGAGGCCAGGGTGGCGCAGATGGAGTCGAACTTGAAGGCGAGTGAGGACAGGGTCGCTGCGCTCAACGTGGCGCGGGAGAAGGATGCCCACACCAACTCAGAGCTCCAAGTCCGCCTCTCCGAGAAGGGAAAAGAGCTCAACGACGCCAAGGACTCCATCGCCGACTTGGAGCTGAAGGTTTCCACCCTCACCGACTCGCTGGACGCCGCCCGGGACCGCGAAACGAAGCTGAAGGAAGACCTCCGGTCTGAGAGGGCCTTGTTGGAAAGCGTCGCCGTCTCGCAAAACAACTTCCAGCGGACGGTGGAGTAGTGGACCGAGGAGCTCGTCGCTTCCGCCGCCAACATCGACAGGGAGATGGTGGCGTTGAGGGCGGAGCACCTCGTGTACTCCCCCGACGAGAGCCTCCCCCACAGCGCCAAGCTGAGCCTGTTCTTCAGAGGAGTGGCGCCGGCTCTCGCGCAGCTACGAGAGAAGATCCCCGCGCAGCTGGCTGACGAGGCGCGCCGGCTTTGCATGGGTACTATGGAGCGGGTGTTGTGGAAGATCGTCTACCGCAATCCCGGGATCAACCTCGTCAACATCCTCCGAACCCTGCCGCCTGAAGCTGACCAGGAGGCCCTGAAGGCACAAGTTGCCCACATCGTAGCGAAGGCGGGCAGGATCCAGAGGGTCGACGGAGACCGTAGAGACTAGGCTTCCTTCTTTCTGCTTCGCTTGCCGCTGTCGAGTAAGTCATAGGTAGTAGTTGGTCAGAACAGCGGTAAGTTATCTTGTAATATAACTTTATTTTGGATAATCAATGTAGTGTTATCTCCCTTGTTTAGTCCCTTCACTTTGTATGCTTTTCACCCTACGCTTTTAGGGAACTTGCCGGCAAAGGGACCCTTGCCGCGAGCGCTGAGTGCGGGACTCTGAGCAGCCTGCTGGCAATGGCCTTGTCGGCAAGAAACCTTGCCGCAGCTAGTCGCAGCACACTTAGATTGTTGAGCGAACTCGAAAACGAAGTAAGGGCGCGACACTTGTCGCAGCTCACTTAAGCCGTTGAGCGTGCTCGAAACAAAGTAAGGGTGCGGCTAGCCACGGGTAGGTTCCTCCGCGCACAGGTTTTCCACACAAAGTGTGGTTGTTCAAGGAAGACAACTAAGAATTTGAAATTTTTAAATTGCTCAAACTTTGGCAACTTATCTTTTGTGTCCTGTTTGCTTCTCGGCAAGGCTTTCCTTCCTTGAACAGCACTTGGTCCATACCACTATCTCCTTCCCCCCGGCAAACTTGTGCGTGAGGAACACTTCTTCTGTTTAAGAGAGAAAGGAAAGGAGGAGAGAACACAAGTATGGAGCCTTGCGGCTTGTTGCTGCTTACCGGGGATGTGTGCTGCACAAAATGTCAGATGATACATGCAAGTAAAAAGAAAAGCATGGAATGAAAAATGGTGCAAAGCACAACAGTTTTACTGATGCACGGGGTCTGCGCCCGGCTTTCTACAAAGGTTTACATGCAACAGCGGCAAGACTCGTACAAAAGGTGGTTGCCGGAGCGGATCACGGCAACCGCGCCTCATGGGTGAAACTTGCGAAGATGCTCAATGTTCCAGGAGTTGCTCACCGGTAAGCCTTCTTCGGACTCAAGGCGGACAGCGCCGGGCCTTGTGACTTGTGTCACCCGATAAGGGCCCTCCCACTTCGGTGTCAACTTGTTGGAATTCTTGGCGGACTGAACGCGCCGAAGAACAAGGTCACCTTCCTCGAGACTCCTGGCCTTGACCTAGCGGCTATGATAGCAACGCAAGGCCTGCTGGTATCGAGCAGCTCGTACAGCAGCCTGGAGACGGTTCTCCTCGAGGAGCAATGCATCATCTTGCCGTAGTTGCTCTTGCTCGAGCTCGTCGTAAGCGAGCACTCGAGGAGACCCGTATACGAGTTCCGTGGGGAGAACTGCCTCTGCTCCATAGACAAGAGCAAAGGGTGTCTGTCCGGTGGCTCGATTTGGTGTCGTCCTGATTGACCAAAGAGCCGCCGGCAACTCCTCTATCCAGTTTCTTCCATACTTGTGCAGCCTGTCGAAGGTTCTTGTCTTGAGCCCGCGCAGCACTTCAGCATTGGCCCTCTCCGCTTGACCATTCCTCCTCGGGTGAGCAACAGAAGCGAAGCAGACCTTGGCACCAAGGTCTTGGACGTACTGCATGAAGGTGCGACTTGTGAACTGTGTGCCGTTGTTGGTGATGATCCTGTTAGGGATCCCGAAACGGCAAACTATTGATCTGAAGAACCTGACTGCTGACTGTGCTGTCACCCTTCTCACTGGTTCCACTTCCGGCCACTTTGTGAACTTGTCGATTGCAACGTACAAGTACTCAAAGCCCCCGACTGCGTGGGGAAAGGGGCCGAGGATGTCGAGCCCCCAGACCGAGAAGGGCCAGGACAAAGGGATCGCCTGGAGAGCTTGAGCTGGCTGGTGAATCTGCTTGGCATGGAACTGGCACGCTTCACACTTGGTTATTGTGCAGTTGCATCTTCGAGGGCTTCTGGCCAAAAGAAACCTTGCCGGAACGCCTTCCCGGCAAGTGCCCTTGCGCCAATGTGGTGGCCACATATGCCTCCGTGTATCTCTGCCAACAGCTTCCGTCCGTCTTCTCGGGAAATGCATTTCAGCCTGACACCATTGAGTCTTCTTCTGTATAGCTCATTGCCGACGAACTGATACATACTTGACTGCCTGGTAATCCTCTCTATCTCTTCTGGTTCTTCGGGAAGTTCTCCAGTTTGAAGAAAGCGGACAATTTGCTGCGCCCACGCTGGAGCCTGAGGCTCAACAACAAGGACTAAAGGCATAAGGGCTGCTGCGGGAACCTCAGCTTCTACGGCAAGAACCTGCGGCTCTGCCGGAGCTGAGTGTTCCCCGGCAAGCCTGCCGGGGCAAGGCTTGTCGGGAACGCCTGCTTCAACTGTACAGACCCTTGGGTCCGCAGGAGCAGACTGTTCCTCAGCATCTTGGTTGTTGATCTTGGAGACCTTGGCGGCGGCTTCAGGAAGGTCCGCCGGCAAGTAGTCGCTGGAGACCAACTTCCTCTTCTTGCTTTTCCCAACTGATGGTGTAACGGATGGTTGAGTTAGCTTGAGCACGAAGACCCCTGGTTCCACAGGTATCTTCATTGCAGCACACTTTGAGAGGCCATCTACGATATCATTCTGAGCTCTTGGGACATGCTCCATTTGCAAACCTTCAAAGTGTTCTTCAAGCTTCCTTACTTCATCGACATAAGCTTCCATCAGAGGACTCTGGTAACTCTTGTTCACTTGTCGGACCACCAATTGTCAATCTCCCCGCACAATCAGCTTCTTGATCCCAAGTTCGGCCGCAATTCTGAGGCCGGCAAGCAAGCCTTCATACTCAGTAGTATTGCTTGTCGCTTGCTCCTTGGGAAAGTGCATCTGAACAACATACTTGAGGTGCTCTCCGGTGGGCGCTATGAGTAACACGCCAGCGCCGGCGCCTTGCAGCGAGAAGGCACCGTCGAAGTACATTATCCACTCTTTGCTTGCTTCTTGGACGGGGATGCTTGTCTCTAGAACTTCTTCATCTGGTGTTGGCGTCCATTCCGCTATGAATTCTGCCAATGCTCGGCTCTGGATAGTTGAAGTACTCTCAAACTTGAGACCAAAGCTTGACAGCTCCAGTGCCCACTCGACGATCCTGCCTGTTGCTTCTGGGTTTTGCAATATCCTCTTCAACGGAAAGCGAGTGACTACCGTTATCTCGTGTGCTTGGAAGTAGTGGTGCAGCTTTCTCGAGGCCATGAGGAGGCCGAAAAGCAACTTCTGCACCCCAGAGTATCTTGATCTAGCCCCCTGCAAGAGGGAACTTACAAAATAAACTGGGCGCTGCACCATCTTCTTTCGCACTTCTCCTTGCTCCTGCGCAGACTTGTCCTTGTCGGGGCCAGAGCTTGTCGGGGAAGCCTCCTGCTTGTCGCTGGATGTGCTCGCCGGGGATGTGGGTACCTCATCTGCCTCCCTCTCCGCTACTAACGCAGCACTAACCACTTTATTGGTTGCCGCTAGGTACAGCATCAACTTCTCTCGTGGCCTAGGTGCGACAAGTATTGGAGTGGAGGACAGGTATCCTTTCAAGTCTTGCAGCGCTGTCTCCGCTTCCGGAGTCCATTCCATAGGACCTGCCTTTTTCAAGATTTTGAAGAAAGGCAGGGCGCGTTCTGCAGATTTTGAAATGAACCTGCTGAGGGCAGCCACACAACCAGCAAGTCTCCTTACGTCCTTGACGCGCTTCGGGGCTTCGATCTGCTCGATGGCTTTTATCTTGTCGGGATTGGCCTCAATCCCTCTTTGGGATACAAAGAACCCAAGAAGCTTGCCGGAGGGGACTCCGAAAACGCACTTCTCGGGGTTCAACTTGAGCTGTATCTTGCGCAGATTCTCAAAGGTTTCTTCTAAGTCTTGGATCAGGGTATCTTTGCTCTTGCTCTTTACCACTATATCATCCATGTAGGCTTCTACATTCCTGTGTATCTGTGGCTCAAAAGCAGTGTGACTATCCTTGCAAATGTTGAGCCCGCATTCTTCAGTCCAAAGGGCATACGTATGAAATAGTATGTGCCACATGGAGTAATGAATGCGGTCTTCTCTTCATCTTCCTCAGCCATGAATATCTGGTGGTACCCGGAGTATGCATCAAGAAATGAAAGCAACTCGCACCCAGCCGTGGAATCAACAATCTGGTCAATGCGCGGCAAGGGAAATGGATCCTTGGGACAAGCTTTATTCACATCAGTGAAGTCTATACAAAGCCTCCACTTCCCATTGGCTTTGCGCACGACAACTAGATTGGCCAACCACGTGGGATGTAGTACACCTCTAACAAGGCCTGCTGCTTCCAACTTCTTGATCTCCTCGGCTATGAACTCTTGGCGCTCTACCGCTTGCTTTCTGACCTTCTGCTTGACGGGCCGCGCGTGAGGACAAACAACAAGCTTGTGCTCAATTACCTTCCTGGGAACGCCGGGGATGTCAGACGGTTGCCATGCAAACACGTCAACATTCGCCCGCAGGAAGGCAATGAGCGCGCTTTCCTATTTGGGATCAAGTGTAGCACTGATGGTGAAAGTACCACCAGTGCCGTCCTCCTTGGCGGACACCTTCTTGGTTGCCGGTGGAGCTGCCATTCCTTTCTTGCACTTGCCGGTGGAGCTCGATGGTGCGTCCTCGACGGCAGCGCAGCACTCCGAAGAGGTGCGTTTGCCGGAGTGGGCCCCAGAGCTCTTGCCGGACTTAGTCTTGGTCTTCCCCCCGGGAGCTTCAGCGGCAAGTGTCTTGCTGTCAGCCGCGGCTGCTGCGTCCCTGTAGATCTTGTCGGCGCAGATAAGCGCATCCTTCTTGTCGCCGAGGACAGAGATGACGCTTATTGGCCCTGGCATCTTGAGCATATTGTATGCATAGTGGGAGGCTGCCATGAACTTGGCGAGCGCAGGACGGCCAAGTATCCTATTATATGGTAATGGGATATCAGCAACGTCGAACGTAATCCTCTCCGTCCTGAAGTTAAGCTCTCCGCCAAAGGTCACTGGCAGCGTGATCTTCCCCTTCGGCTTGCTCCTTCCCGGGTTGATTCCTTGGAAAGTCCCGGTTTCCTCGAGCTCGCTGTCGGGGATCTGCAGCTTCTTGATCACAGCGGAGGAGATCAAGTTGAGGCCGGCCCCGCCGTCAACCAACATCTTGGTGACCTTGAGGTTGCGGATAGTTGGTGAAACCAACATCGGCAAGCACCCGACCGCAGTTGTGCGATCGGGGTGGTCCTCAAGGTCGAAGATGATGGGCGTGCCGGACCATTTCAGCAGCCTTCGCGACTCGACGGGTGGCTCAGCTGCATTCACTTCCCGCACCCATTTCTTGAGTTGGCGGTGGGAAGTGTGCAGAGAGGCACCTCCATCGACGCACAGAATTTATGTGGCCCTCTGGAACTCCTGCTCGATGTTATCTCCGTCGTCCATGTCCTCGTCGTCGTCTTTGTCTTCGTCCTTGTCGCGGCCCCGGGGAGGTCTGTCTCCTTGCCGCTGCTTGGCCTTGCCGCGGCGTCCTCCCCGGCCATTGAACGGCCGCTTCTTGCTGGGTTCTCCTCCGCCACCTTGGGCCTTCTCCTTGTCGCGACGCTCGTATTCAGCCTTCTGCTGCTCTACGAGGTACTCTACTCTTTTGCAGTTCTGGAGATCGTGGCCCTTGGTGCGGTGGATCTTGCAGTACTGCTTGTCGGAGCCGTCCTGCTTGTCGGCTGCCGCTACAGGGGCGGCCTCCTTGCCGGAGCCACCAACCTGTGTCTTCTTGGCGGCAGCCTCCTTGCCGGACTGCTCGACAACCAGTACCTCCTTCTTCTTCTTCTTCTTATTGTTCCGCCGCCGGTTTTTCCTTGCCGGGGCGGCATCCTCGCTGTCTGTTCCTCCTGCTCTAGTATCCTCTCCGGGGAGTCTTCTCCCCTCCTCAGCGCGCGCACACTTGTCAGCCAGAGCGTAAAGCTCGCTGACGTCCCGGATCTTGGTCATCGCCATCTCCTCCCTCATCCGGCGGTTACGCACGTTCTGATGGAACGCGCTGATAACCGCGGCAGGGTGGACATCGGGGATGTTGTGCTGAACGCAGCTGAACCTCTGTATATACTTTCACAGGGATTCTCCCTCCTTCTGGGCAAGGATGTGTAGATCGCTCTCCTGGCCGTGGGGCTTGTGGCCGCCTGTGAAGGCGCCGACAAACTGGTGGCACAGATCTGCCCAAGCAGAGATGGAGTTCTCCGGCAAGTGCATGAGCCAGGATCTGACATTGGGCTTGAGCACGAGCGGGAAGTAGTTGGCTAGGATCTTCTCGTCGCGTCCCCCGGCAGCCTGCACCGCAATGGTGTAGATGCTGAGGAACTCCGAGGGGTGTGTCTTGCCGTCGTACTTCTCGGGTACGTCGGGCTTAAAGTTCTTCATGCTGGGCCACTGGACTTGCCGCAGCTCTCGGGTGAACGCAGGGCAGCCTGCCGCGTACGGCAAGTCGCCTGGTTCACCGGGCTTGTGCATGTCGACAGCGGTCCCAGCGCGCTGGTCGGACTGTCTCCGGGCTTCTCTTCGACGCTCGATACGAGTTCGAGCGTCCTCTTGTCGCCTGTCGTCGAGGACTTGGCGCTGATCGCGGCGAGCCCGCGGATCCGACGACGCTGTGGAGTCGTCGTCGACGTTGATCCGGCGGGGCGGCGATTTCTGCTTCCGCGGTGGGGAGTGCACGGTAGTTGCACCCCCGGCGGTCTTGGCTCCATCGGCCTTCGTTTGGTCGACTTGCCGCGGCCGCGATGTTGCCAGCTGTTGCGGCGTGTCGTTGTTGGCGAAGGCAATGAGGCTCTGGATCGTCGCCCTCCAGTCTTCGGCCTTGTCCGCCGCTGGAGGGAAGTCGAGAAGTAGCTGAGCCCTAGCCAGGGCTTCTGCTGGAGAGGAGGGAAGCGGCGGCAAGCGGTGCGAGGAACGAGATATGCTCGGACTTCTAACAGGGTTAGAAGGAGCAGGGTATCGCCCCGGCGACCGCGCCTTGCTCGTGCCAGGATGCTGGCCTTGAGCGTCCCGCGACCCGCCGGTTTGGCCACGTCCCAGCAAGCGTATGGTACCTCCGGTACCACGTCGCTGCTGGTCCGGCACCTCCTGAGAGGGACGTGGTGCGTGCACGGACGCCGAGGTCTTGGAGTTCGCCCGGACGTCCGTCTTGTCCTTGGACTTGGTGGCGCCGTGAGTTTCCCCACCGGCGTCCACCCTTCTGCCAGCGTCTCCTCCACCAACCGTCGGTTCTGGTGGTGGTGGGATCGACGCAGACGGGCCTCCGACCTCCGAAGCCTTCTTCTTCGGAGGCATGTTGGCGTAGTCGATGAGGTTGATGAAGCTGGAGAGGTTGATGAAGACTGCGCCCGCGCGAGCGCCGGATCAGGTTCGCACAACCTCGACGCCCCCTACCTGGCGCGCCAAAGATGTCGGGGAAACTGTCCGCCCACGAACACCTATGGGACCGGAGCCCCTTCTACGGTACGGTGAGGGAGCGGAGGGAGCACGAAGAGCAGATCGAGAAGCACACGCGGACGGTTTACCCAGGTTCGGGCCGCGCGGACGCGTAAAACCCTACTCCTGCCTTGGTTGTATTGAGTTCTTGAGCTCGGGAGCTTGAAGATCTACAGTACTAGCTACACCGAGCGTTGGAGTGATCGAGTTTCTGGGATTGAACCCCCTCTATGTAGTGCATGGGCCTCCTTTTATAGTTCAAAGGGGTCACCGACATATGTCACCGTAGAGGAGGGTAAAAATGTAAAATCGTTGGTAGATGGAACAGTGCGTGAACAGTGGTCCGCACCTAACCTTGACGGTGGGGGACAAGGGCATTGAATGCCCATCGCCGTCACCCCAAAAGCGTCTGCCCAGGCGTCTCCGTCCGCCATGATGGTGGCCTCGTCACCGCGGCCCGCCATCGTGTCCCTCAGGCTGCACAGCCATCTGCGACGTGCCCCTGGAAGGGCCCCAGGGCGACGCGTGGGCAGACGAGCTGGAGCGCAGACACACAGTGTAAGCCTTCCCCGACAAGCACCTTGCCGGGGCCGCTATCTTGCCGGGCCCGGGAGCTTGTCGCTCTCCGGGTCCTGTCAGGGCGCACGATGCGCCACGATGTCTCTTCTGAGGGGCTGTTCTTTGGCCTTCCTGGCAAGCTCCTCTTGCCAGTGTCTTAAGCTGGAATGATAACCTTGAGCCTGGTGCGGCCTTCCCGGCAAGCTCCTCTTGCCGGGGCCTTGTTCTTCTGACTTGTATACTTTGTTCTTGAATGGCTTAAAAGGGGTCCAGAGTGGGCTTTGGCGGGCGCGTGGTGAGCCAGACCACGGGACGCTGCTACTGCCCGTGCACAAGTCGGGATACTAAGGTACCCCTACTTTAGTACACCGACATATGCTGTGTGTGTTCTTTGTCTTTTAATAGCTACTATCATGCTCTGCTCTTAGTATTCATGCTTATCTTTTCAAAGAGCTTTAGTTTAGTTGGTTGCTTGAACTCTCTTTAATTATCATGCTCACCTTATTAAGAGAGTTTGCTTCCGTTGCATTGATTAATGTGTCTATGATAAAGATGCTACTTGCATAATGGTGCTTAGTAGTTCAGGTTTTCTTATGGTTAATCTCAAATAGCTGGGGGTTCCCAATGTGTTATTGGAGTACCAACTTGATTTGTTTGCCTATGATGTGGTATGGTTTAGTAATATCTTCCTTCGAGAATTTATTTTGATTGACTTGGCGTATGCTCACGCATATTTAAGACTGTAAAGAAAGTCTGTCAAGCCTTGATGATCTTTTATTTCTGAGTAGCGATATAACTACCATGCCTGATTCAATATCGCTTTGTCGCTCTTCATGATTATGACCGTCATTGCTCTCTTAGTTGGTCGCTCCCAGTCTTTTGCTAACCTCCACCTGTACTAAGCAAACTAACCATGCAATACCTAGCTCATGCGAAAGTAGCCTAAAAACTATTGTGGTAAAGAATATGTTGCTTATGTATCTTATTTCTTATAAGTTGCTTGCTGAGCGGTAACCATGTTTTTGGGGACGCCATCAACTGTCACACTTTTGTTGAATATCATGTGAGTTGCTATGCATGTTCGTCTTGTCTGAAGTAAGGGTGATTTGCCGTGGGTTGTATGAATATGCATATTGTTAGAGAAGAACATTGGGCCGCCAACCAAAGCCATACATCATGGTGGAAGTTTTAGCTTGGACATTAATCCTCAATCTCTTATGAGAATATGCTTATGCACTTAAGAGGAGTCCATCATCTATTTTCTATGTTGTCCCGGTATGGATGTCCTCAAGTGTTGATCTATCAAAAACGAGAAATCAAATGCGATTTATCTCCTTGGACCTTTGTACAGGTGGCATAGAGGTACCCCTTTGTGACACTTGCTTGAAACATATGTAATGCAATGATAACCCATGGAGATCCGAGCTAATTAGGACATGGCGAGCACTATTGGTATACGATGCATGAGGCTTGCAACTTATAGGATGTCTTATGCATGACACATATGAAGTACTACTACCGTTGACAAAATTGCTTCTATGTTTTCAAAATAAAAAGCTCTAGCACATAACCATTCTTTTACTTTTATGTTAAAGCACCAACTATTGAGAGCATGATTGTCATTCTGAGTGTAATGTGCATTGTCCCAAAGTAGCATTGTCTTTTGCATGATTGTGATATCTTTTATTCTGAAATGATTGTATCTAGTCATCACTTAAACCTTGAAGGTGCCCCTGCATTTATGTTTTGCATCACTAAAGGGGGCAAGCTAGATATCACTTTATCATATTTGCACATCATGTTCATTGCAAATCTTTTTGATGTTTTAGTTTCATGTTGTAAAACTTTCAGTCATTTGTGATTTTCTCATGAGGCAACTTAATTACTATAGAATCATTGTCTCAGTAAGCTTTTGTCATATGACTATGAAAAAGTCCTATATGGTTAATAGCATGTCACCACAGAAATTCTTCTTGTTATCATTTACCTACTCGAGGACGAGCAGGAATTAAGCTTGGGGATGTTGATACGTCCAAAACGTATCTATAACTTCTGCTTGCTCCATGCCACTTTTGGGTGATATTGCTATGATATTCATACACTTACATACACTTTTGATCATATTTGAACTAACTTACTAATCCAATGCACCCCAGTGCCAGTTTCTGTTTTCGGCTGTTTTTGTATTTCAGGTTTTCACGTTACGAGAACTGCCAGAAAAAATCCAGAAAAATTATATAAAAAATCAGCGTTTCGGAAACAACCTTGCATCTGAAGGACAGCCGGGGGGGGCACCAGGGCTCCAGGCGCCCTGGCGGCGCCCCCCCCCTGGGCCTCGCAGGGGGGGCGCCTGGGCCCCCCGAAGCTTCCCCGATGCCCCCCTTTGGCATATATTTAAAGCGTCCTCCGAAACCCTCAGAACAGGAACTCTTTTCGCGATCCCATCTCTGTTCCGCCGCCGCCACCGCTTCCAAGATCGGGAGCACCAGGAGAACTCTTCCCGGCACCATGCCGGAGAGGAGGATCACAACTGGGAGCTTCTCCGCCACCATGGACGCCTCCCGGATGACTCGTGAGTAGTCTCCCTTGGACCATGAGTCCATGACCAGTAGCTATGTGATGTTCTCCTCCCGTTCTTGTGCTTCACTAATTAGTCCTCGTGAGCTGCCCTACATGATCGAGGCACCTATGTAATCCTTATGCTGTTGCTATGTTGAGTTTGCTGGGATCCGATGGATTATGAGATTATGTTCAGATTGATCTTGAGTAATATATTTGATTCACCTCTTTATATTTATGTTCTCATAAGTAATTCTTGCATGTTCTCCGTTGTTATTTATTGCTTTGGCCAAGTAGTAGGTAGTGACTCCAAGAGGGAACGTTGTGCTTGATTGTGGGTTCATGCCCCTCGGTGACTAGCTTGAGTGACAGAAACATGAGTCTAGGGGATGTGATGTTGCCATAAGGGGGAAAACAACGGTGCTTGTGCCCGTGGGTGCAAGGATTGTTTACTTTACGCAAAGTTCTTTTAATGCAGTTGTCTGTTGCATTGAGTTTACACTATGGGTGGGACTCGCAACTTAATACCAGCGAGATGTTCTGGATAGATATCTCAAGGTGGATGATTAGTAGTAGATATTGATGGATTTCGGTCTACTTACTTTGGCGTACCGCTCATGCTTTGAACCTCAACCTTTCTTGCAATGTAGTCAGCATTGGTTTGCGTTCGTTGTCCTGTCAATTGCCCAGCTGTAATTTGTTTACCTCACATAGCTGTTTTATCGTCTTTTGGGAGAGAGACATCACTAGTGAACATCATGAGACTCCGGTCCATATTACCATCATTGATCACATCAGCTATTTACTTTTCACTTTTACTTACTATTGCAAAACATTATCTATCACTACTATCATTGCTTTTAATCCTTTGTGAACTACAAGGCCGGAGGGATTGACAACCTCTCTGTACTCGTTGGGAGCAAAGTTATTTGTATCTGTGTGCAGGTCCACGTTGATTGCTAATTTGCGCCGTTAGCAGTTGACACCTACTTGTTGAACCTAGGAGTCTCTGGGGATTCGATCCTTGGCATCTTTGCTAAGGGAAAACGCTTCTACATACTGCATCTTACACCTTCCACTTGGGGTAACCAACGAGGGGTTCGAGGCCCATCAATCCCCTAGACTCATTTTTCTGTCACTCAAGCTAGTCATCGAGGGGCATGAACCCACAATCAAGCATAACGTTCCCTCTTGGAGTCACTACCTACTACTTGGCCAAAGCAATAAATAACAACGGAGAACATGCAAGAATTACTTACGAACATAAATAAAAAAGAGGTAGATCAAATATATTACTCAAACACAATCTGAACATAATTTCACAATCCATCGGATCCCAGCAAACTCATCATAGCAACAACATAAGGATTACATATGTTCCTCGATCATGTAGGGCAGCTCACGAGGACTAAATAGTGAAGCACAAGAACGGGAGGAGAACATCACATAGCTACTGGTTATGGACCCATGGTCCAAGGGAAACTACTCACAACTCATCTGGGAGGCGTCCATGGTGGTGGAGAAGCTCCCGGTGGTGATCCTCCCCTCCGGCAGGGTGCCGAGAAGGGTTCTCCTGGTGCTCCCGATCTTGGAAGCGGCGGCGGCGGCGGAACAGAGATGAGATCGCGACAAAGGGTTCCCGTCTCGAGGGTTTCGGGACACGATATAAATATATGCCAAAGGGGGGCATCAGCGGAGGCCTGGGGGGCCAAGGCGCCCGACCCCCCCCCCCCCCGACGCGGCCAGGAGGGGGGCCGCGCCACCAGGGTGCCTGTAGCCCTGGTGGCCCCCCTCCGGCTATACTTCGGGTGCCGGGAAACTTCTGGAACGCTGATTTTTTATATAATTTTTCCGGGATTTTTCTGGCAGTTTACGTAATGGGAAAACCTGAAATACAAAAACAGCCGAAAACAGAAACTGGCACTGGGGTGCACTGAGTTAATAGGTTAGTCCAAATATGATCAAAAGTGTATGGAAGTGTATAAATAACATAGCAATATCACCCAAAAGAGGCATGGAGCAAGCAGAAATTATAGATACGTTTTGGACGTATCAGATGTTTGCGGGCAGGTGCTCGGTCATGTTATTCATGACGTTTGTGACCCGTCGTGGCACACGGCATGGCACATGTATCGGACTGGATGCACAAACGTTTGTGCCAAGAGGGAACGTTCCTGTGGCCTGACGAGGACGTCGGTTCCTCTGAGTGGGGTTGTATGTGATAGCCTGGCTTATTAGGGATGGTAGACTACTCATATCAATAAGGAATTCCTTCTTCTCTAGGAGCCTATTCGGATAGAACTCCAAAGTTAAGCGTGCTCAGCTTGGAGTAGTTTCAGGATGGGTGACCGACCGGGAAGTTGCTCCCGGGTGCGCACGAGTGAGGACAAAGTGCGTAGAAAGACTAGTATTGATATGTGGGGCCAGTCTAGATCCCACCAGGAGTAACGACCACCGGCGGGTGTGTTCGGGGCGTTACAGTTTTGCCGGGGATACTTCCTTCCGGGAGGGGGAAATCGTCACCGCCGTCATCACCAACAACTCTCCCATCTTGGGGAGGGCTATCTTCATAAACATCTTCACCAGCACCATCTCCTCTCAAACCCTAGTTCATCTCTTGTATCCAATCTTTGTACCCAAACCTCAGGTTGGTACCTGTGGGTTGCTAGTAGTGTTGATTACTCCTTGTAGTTGATGCTAGTTGGTTTATTTGGTGGAAGATCATATGTCCAGATCCATTATGCATATTAATACCCCTCTGATCATGAACAATATTATGTCTTGTGAGTGGTTACTTTTGTTCCTGAGGACACGGGAGAAGTCTTGATATTAGTAGTCATGTGAGTTTGGTCTTTGTTCGATATTTTGATGAAATGTATGTTATTTCTCCTCTAGTGGTGTCATGTGAACGTCGACTACATGACACTTCATCATTATTTGGGCCTAGAGGAAGGCATTGGGAAGTAATAATTAGATGATGGGTTGCTAGAGTGACAGAAGCTTAAACCCTAGTTTATGCGTTGCTTCGGAAAGGGCTGATTTGGATCCATATGTTTCAGGCTATGGTTAGGTTTACCTTAATACTTCTTTTGTAGTTGTGGCTGCTTGCATTAGAGGTTAATCAAAAGTGGGAGGCTTGTCCAAGTAAGGACAGCACCGAAGCACCGGTCCACCCACATACCAAATTATCAAAATACCGAACGCGAATCAGATGATCGTGATGAAAACTAGCTTGACGATAATTCCCATGTGTCCTCGGGAGCGCTTTCCTTTATATAAGAGTTTATCCAGGCTTGTCCTTTGATAAAAAAAGGATTGGGCCACCTTGCTGCACCTTATTTAATTTTACCTTTTGTCACTTGCTACCAATTACCTTATCACAAAACTATCTGTTACCTATAATTTCAGTGTTTGCAGACAATACCTTACTGAAAACTGCCTATCATTTCCTTCTGCTCCTCGTTGGGTTCGACACTCTTACTTATCAAAAGGAGTACGATAGATCCCCTACACTTGTGGGTCATCAAGACTCTTTTCTGGCGCCGTTGCCGGGGAGTGAAGCGCCTTTGCTAAGGAAAAATTATATAGTTTGCTGAAATTTATTGTCACTTGTTACTATGGCTCAAATTCCTTTGAGGGGCTTGTTCGGGGTATCTTCACCCCGACCAGAAGAGCAAAGAGTTGCTCCTCAACCTGCTGCACCTACTGAAAATGTTTGCTTTGAGATTCCTTCGGGTATGATGGAGAAACTGCTTGAAAATCCTTTTACAGGAGACGGAACACTGCATCCCGATTTACACCTAATCTATGTGGATGAAGTTTGTGGATTATTTAAGATTGCAGGTATGCCCGAGGATGTTATCAAGAAGAAGGTCTTCCCTTTATCTTTAAAAGGAGATGCATTGACATGGTTTAGGCTATGTGATGATATTGGATCATGGAACTATAATCGTCTGAACTTGGAATTTCATCATAAGTTCTACCCTATGCAACAGGTTCATCGTGATCGTAATTATATTTATAATTTCTGGCCTCGCGAAGGAGAAAGCATCGCTCAAGCTCCGGGGAGGCTTAAGTCCATGTTATATTCATGCCCCAATCATGATCTCTCAAGAAAAATGATCATTCAAAATTTTATGCTCGGCTTTCTCTCAATAAGCTTACCATGCTCGATAATTCTTGTGCTGGCTCTTTTATGATGAAGACTGTTGAATTCAAATGGGATTTATTGGAAAGAATTAAACGCAACTCTGAAGATTGGGATCTCGACGAAGGTAAGGAGTCAGGTATGACCCCTAAGTTTGATTGTGTTCAAGCTTTTATGGATACCGATGTTTTTTGTGAGTTTAGCACTAAATATGGACTTGACTCTGAGATAGTAGATTCTTTCTGTGAATCTTTTGCTACTCATGTTGATCTCCCCAAGGAGAAGTGGTTTAAATACCATGCCCCTGTTGCAGTAAAAGTAGTTGAACCTGTTAAAGTTGAATAAAAGACTATCACTTATAATGTTGATCCTATTGTTCCTACAACTTATATTGAGAAATCACCTTTCCCTGTTAGGATAAAAGATCGTGCTCAATCTTCAACTGTAGTTCGTTAGAGTAATAGTAGAGCACCTACACCCTTTGAGAAAATTAAAGTTGAACCTAGTGTTGATATGGTTAAAGATCTCTTGGTAGAAGATTTAGATGGACATGTTATTTACCTCCAAGAAGAGTCTACTAGAATAGCCATAGACCTATTGTAGGCTTGCCTGTCATCTCTGTTAAGATAGGAGATCATTGTTATCATGGTCTATGTGACGTGGGTGCTAGTGCGAGTATTATCCCTCATACCTTATATCAAGAAATTATGCATGACTTTGCACCCACTGAGCTAGAAGGGATTGATGTTACTATTAAGCTAGCTAATAGAGACACTATTTCACCAGTTGGGATTGTTAGAGATGTTGAAGTCTTGTGTGGGAAGGTTAAATACCCTGCTTATTTTCTTGTTCTTAGTTCCCCACAGGATGAATTTTGTCCCATTATATTTGGTAGACCGTTCTTGAATACTGTTAATGCTAAGATAGACTACGTGAAAGATATTGTCACTGTTGGGTTAGGGGATATGTCTCATGATTTTAACTTTGCTAAATTCCGTAGACAACCCCTTGATAAAGAATTATCTAGTAACGATGAAATTATTGATCTTGCTTCTATTGTTGTGCCTCCTAATGATCCTTTAGAACAATACTTGCTAGACCATGAAAATGATATGCATATGAATAAGAGAAGGGAAATAGATGAATTATTCTTTAAACAGGGACCCGTGTTGAAAAACAACTTCCTGTTGAAATCCTAGGGGATCCTCCTCCACCCAAGGGTGATCCCGTGTTTGAACTTAATCCCTTACCTGATAATCTTAAGTATGTTTATCTTGATGAAAAGAAGATATATCCTGTTACTATTAGTGTTAACCTTTCAGAGCAGGAAGAAGAAAAACTCTTGAAATATCTGAAAAAGCACCGTGCTATTATTGGATATACTCCGGATGATCTTAAGGGCATTAGTCCCACTATATGCTAACACAAGATAAAATTGGAAGAAAATGCTAAAACGGTTATTGATCATCAGCGACGGTTAAATCCTAAGATGAAAGAAGTGGTAAGGAAGGAAATACTAAAGCTTCTAAAGGCAGGTATTATCTATCATGTTGCTGATAGCCAGTGGGTAAGTCATGTCCATTGTGTCCCTAAGAAGGGAGGTATAACTATAATTTTTGATTGTTCCATGCTATTATATTATCCTTCTAGGATGTCTTATGGGCTTTATTATACACTTTTATATGATTTTTGGTACTAACCTATTAACCCAGAGCCCAGTGCCAGTTTCTGTTTTTTCCTTGTTTTTCAGTTTCGTAGAAAAGGAATATCAAACGGAGTCCAATTGACGAGCCAATTTTTCATGATTTTTTCTAGACCAAAAGAAGCCCCCGAATCAAAAGAGATGGGCCAGGGGAGCCACGGGCTGCCCTCGAGGATGGGGGGCACGCCCTGTAAAGGGGGGCGTGCCCCCCTATCTCGAGGACAGCCCAGTAGCCCCCCTAACGTGTGCCCTACGCCAAAAAATCCTATAAATACTGAAACCTTCAGAAATTAACCTAGATCGGGAGTTCTGCCGCCGAAAGCTGTTGTAGCCACCGAAAACCAATCTACAGCCGTTCTGGCACCCTACCGGAAGGGGGAAATCCCTCTTCGGTGGCTATCTTCATCATCCTAGCGCTCTCCATGACGAGGAGGGAGTAGTCCACCCTCGGGGCTGAGGATATGTATCAGTAGCTATGTGTTTGATCTCTCCCTCGTATTCTTGAGATGGAACGATCTTGATGTATCACAAGCTTTGCTATTCTAGTTGGATCTTCTTCTCCCCCTCTACTCTCTTGTAATGGATTTAGTTTTCCCTTTGAAGTTATCTTATCGGATTGAGCCTTTAAGGATTTGAGAACACTTGATGTATGTCTTGCGTGTGTTTATCTGTGGTGACAATGGGATATCATGTGATCCACTTGGTGTATGTTTTGGTGATCAACTTGCGGGTTCATGACCTTGGGAACCTATGCATAGGGGTTGGCACACGATTTCGTCTTGACTCTCCAGTAGAAACATTAGGGCACTCTTTGAAGTTCTATGTGTTGGTTGAATAGATGTTTCTGAGATTGATTGATGCATATCGTATAACCATGCCCACGGATACTTGAGGTGACAATGGAGTATCTATGTGACATTAGGGTTTTGGTTGATTTGTGTCTTAAGGTGTTATTCTAGTACGAACACTATGATAGATTGAATGTTACGACGGACTCTTGAATAGATCGATCAGAAAGAATAGCTTTGAGGTGGTTTCGTACCCTGCCACAATCTCTTTGTTTGTTCTCCGCTATTAGTTACTTTGGAGTGACTCTTTGTTGCATGTTGAGGGCTAGTAATATGATCCAATTATGTTATCCTTGGTGAGAGAACTTGCACTAGTGAAAGTATGAACCCTAGGCCTTGCCTAGTATCATCGCAATACCGTTTATGCTCACGTTTACCACTTGCTACCTTGCTGTTTTTATATTTTCCTATTACAAAAACCTATATCTACCATCCATATTGCATTTGTATCACCATCTTTTCGCCGAACTTGTGCACCTATACAATTTACCATTGTATTGGGTGTGTTGGGGACGCAAGAGACTCTTTGTTATTTGGTTGCAAGGTTGCTTGAGAGAGATCATCTTCATCCTACGCCTCCCACGGATTGATAAACCTTAGGTCATCCACTTGAGGGAAATTTGCTACTGTCCTACAAACCTCTGCACTTGGAGGCCCAACAACGTCTACAAGAAGAAGGGTGCGCAGTAGACATCAACTGTCATTCCTAATGATAAAGATGATTTGATCCTGCAAAGAATATTTACATGTTATAGGATGGTAATTGATTTCCATAAGAATTGATCTCGGCACCTATTGTCCAGCCTCCTGACTGGAATTTACCTTTTGAGATTATGTGCGATGCTATTGATTATGCGGTAGGTGTTGTTCTAGGGTAAAGATTTGATACGAAATTAAATGTTATCAAATATGCTACTAAAACTCTAGGTAGTGCCCAGAAAAATTATGCTACTACTGAGAAAGAATTTTTAGTAGTTGTATTTGCTTGTGATAAGTTTAGACCCTATATCGTTGATTGTAAAGTAACTATTCACACGGATCATGCTGCTATCAAATACCTTATGGAAAAGAAAGATGCTAATCCTAGACTTATTAGATGGGTTCTCTTGCTGCAAGAATTTGACTTGCATATTATTGATAGAAAGGGAGCTGAGAATCCCGTTGAAGATAACTTGTCTATGTTAGAGAATATATTTGATGACCCACAACCTATTGATGACAGCTTTCCTGATGAACAATTAGCTATCATAAATACTTCTCGTACTGCTCCATGGAATGCTTATTATGCTAATTATATTGTTGCTAAGTTTATACCTCCTAGCTTCACATACCAGCAAAAGAAAAAGTTCTTCTATAATTTGAGACATAACTTCTGTGATGACCCACATCTTTATAAAGAAGGAGTAGATGGTATTATTAGACATTGTGTACCTGAGCATGAACAGGAACAGATCCTATGCAAGTGCCACTCAGAAGCTTAGGGAGGACACCATGCGGGAGATAGAACAACACACAAGGTATTGCAATCCGGTTTTTATTGGCCTACTCTCTTCAAGGATGCCCGTAAGTTTGTCTTAGCTTGTAATGAATGTCAAAGAATTTGTAATATCAGTATACGTCAAGAAATGCATATGAATTATTCACTTGTTATTGAACCATTCGATGTTTGGGGCTTTGATTACATGGGACCGTTTCCTGCCTCTAATGGATACACACATATTTAAGTTGCTGTTGATTATGTTATTAAGTGCGTAGAAGCTATTCCAACTACAAGTGCTGATCATAACACCTCTATTAAGATGCTTAAAGAAGTTATTTTCCCGAGGTTTGGAGTCCCTAGATACTTAATGACTGATGGTGGTTCACAGTTCATTCATGGTGCTTACCGTAAAATGCTTGCAAAGTATGATGTTAATGATATAATTGCATCCCCTTATCACCCACAGACTAGTGGTCAAGTAGAACTAAGTAATAGAGAGTTGAAATTAATTTTTCACCAAACAATTAATAGGTCTAGAAAGAATTGGTCCAAGAAACTTGATGATGCATTATGGGCCTATAGAACTGCATACAAAAATCCTATGGGTATCTCTCCATATAAGATGGTATATGGAAAAGCTTGTCACTTACCTATTGAGATATAACATAAGGCATATTGGGCTATTAAAGAGCTCCATTACGATTTCAAACTTGCCGGTGAGAAGAGATTATTTGACATTAGCTGCCTCGATGAATGGAGAACCCAGGCCTATGAGAATGCCAAGTTGTTTAAAGAAAAATTTAAAAGATGGCATGACAAGAGGATACAAAAGCGTGAGTTTAACGTAGGTGATTGTGTCTCGCTATTCAACTCTTGTTTAAGATTTTTTGCAGGAAAACTTCTCTCCAAGTGGGAAGGACCTTACGTTATCGAGGAGGTCTATCGTTCTGGTGCCATAAAAATCAACAACTTCGAAGGAACAAATCCGAAGGTGGTGAACGGTCAATGAATCAAACATTATATCTCAGGTAATCCTATAAATGTTGAAACCAATGTTATTGAAACCGTAACCCCGGAGGAATACATAAGGGACACTTCCTAGAATGATCTAGACTCCGAAAAGGAAGAGGTATGTGGTACGGTAAGTAAACCGACTCCAAAACAGTTCTAAAGGCAATTTTTCTCCGTTTTGGAATATTTAGAAAAATAGAAAAATTAGTAGCAGTCCGGAAGAGACACGAGGCATCCACGAGGGTGGAGGGCGCGCCCCCTGCCTCGTGGGCACCCCGTGTGCCTCCCGGACTCTGTTTTCTTGTGGGTTACTCCTTTTGGTCGGTAAAAAGTCATTATATATAATCCCAAAGATTTTGACCTCCGTATCACGCAAAAATCCTCTGTTCTTGTTTTGAGTTGTTTTCTGCCTGGGTTTGCGAAGGCAGGCACCATGTCGTCTCCCTCTTCCAACAACGAAGGCAACGATGCTTTGGCTAATGAAGATAGATCTGAAAAGGGAAGGACCCAAGGAGACCCACAAGGAGAAGAAGATCAAGAAGGAGGTGGAAGATCCGGCTCCAGCATCTGGAGAAGAAGACACCCCTCAACCTCTTCCCAATCTCTTTACCTCAACTGAGATTGAAGCATTCAGGATGATTGATTTAGCTCAAATTTGAAACAAGCATCTCACAAGTGAAAATATTTTATTGAAGGATTACATAGCTGCACTCAAAGGTATTATCCGCAAGCGGGAGGATCTCTTACGCTCAATATATGATGATCCGGCATCACTACTTTCAACTCCATCAGTACCACCCCCGAAGAAGGAGACATAATCATATGGGTATGGGCACTCCCCTTGGCAACGGTTAAGCTTGGGGGAGTGACCCCGATATCGTATCACCATCACTCCTATCTTTACCGTTTTTCTTAGTTCGATCCTTTTGGTAGTATCTTGATCTAGTAGAATAAAGTTAGCATGATCTAGTTGTGAACTTTTGCCTTATGATATTTACCCTTTGTAATCGAGTCCGTGAGCTATATATTAAAGATTAGTGTTGAGTCAAGGGCTTGATTTTCTCACTTGGGTCATGATAAAAAGAAAGAAAACATAAAGAGTATCCAAGAGATCATATCGATCTTATGGGAAGTAATGACTTCACATATAAGAGTATGATGAATAAAAGTTGTTGGGAGTTAACAAACATAGTTGGTCATCGTTGCAATTAATAGGAAGTAACAAAAGAAGAGAGGATTCACATACAAATATACTCTCTTGGACATCTTTTATGATTGTGTGCACTCATTAAAGTATGACATGCTAAAGAGTTGATGTTGGATAAGGAAGACAACATAATGGGTTATGTTTTCTTATATCTGAAATAAAGTATATTTTCATGGATCATCCAACATGTTGAGCTTGCCTTTCCCCCCCCCCCCCTCATTCTAGCCAAAACTACTTGTGCTTCCATATATCCTTAAACCCAGTTTTGCCATGAGAGTCGACCATACCTACCTATAGATTGAGAAAGATGCTTCCCAGTAAGTTTTCATGTTGCAAACTCGCTAAAATATGTATGATTTATTAGTGTGGAGGAAATTAGCTTTATACGATCTTGTGATATGGAAGTAATAAAAGCGACAAACTGCATAATAAATGTCCTTATCACAAGTGGCAATATAAAGTGAAGTTCTTCTATGCTAAGACTTTGTGCATCCAACCATAAAAACACATGACAACCTCTGCTTCCCTCTGTGAAGGGCCCATCTATTATTCATGCCTTATAAGAGTCAAGGTGAAATTCACCTTTCCTTTTATATTTCATCCTTTGGCAAGCACACTGTGTTGGAAAGATCCTGACATATATACCCACTTGGATGTAATTTTTCATGGTCTATTACTATTGACATTACCCTTGAGGTAAAAGGTTGGGAGGCAACACCATAAGCCCCTATCTTTCTCTGTGTCCGATTAAAACTCCATAAACATAAGTATTGTGTGAGTGTGAGCAATTGTGAAAGACTATATGATAGTTGAGTATGTAGGCTTGCTGAAAAGCTCTTATATTGACTCTTTCTGAAGTTACGACAAATTGCAATTGCTTCAATGACCGAGATCAAAGTTTGTTAGTTTCCAATGAAGTTTATGACTCATGCTTGTTATTGTGATTGAATTGTTACTTTAGCATAAGAATCATATGGAAAAAAATATGTTGCTGTTATGAGAATGATCATGATGCCCTCATATCCGTATTTTATTTTTATCGACACCTCTATCTCTAAACATGTGGACATATTTCTCGATATCGGCTTTCGCTTGAGGACAAGCGAGGTCTAAGCTTGGGGGAGTGGATACGTCCATTTTACATCATGCTTATATGTTGATATTTATTGCATTATGGGATATTATTACATGTTTTGTCATAATACTTATGCCTTTTCTCTCTTGTTTTACAAGGTTTACATGAAGATGGAGAATGCCGGTGATACGTCTCCAACATATCTATAATTTTTTATTGTTCCATGCTATTATTTATGAAGTCTTGGATGTTTAATGGGCTTTATCATACAATTTTATATCATTTTTTGGACTAACCTACTAACCCACACTAGTAGAAAACAGGGTATTGGTCCAGCCCATTAGCCCCGGTTCAATCTACAACCGGGACCAATGGGGGTACTGGACCCGGTTCATTAGCCCAGGGGGCCGGCCGGGCCACGTGGGCCATTGGTCCCGGTTCGTTTGGACCTATTGGTCCCGGTTGGAGCTAAAAACCGGGACCAATGGCTCTTGCTCCTGGCCCACCACTATTGGTCCCGGTTGGTGATATGAACCGGGACCAAAGGCACCCCTTTAGTCCCGGTTTGTAGCACCAACCGGGACCAGTGAGTTGCCTATATAAACCCCCTCACTCAAGAGCAGAGCTCACTGCTCTGTTTTTTTTTCTGGCCGAGGGGGAGAGGGGTTAGTGGTGCTCTAGCTCACCTCCTATGCACACAACGTGTTCGGTGGAATGCCCGAGCCACACTAGTTAAGCTTTTCTCCTCTCGAAGCTCTATTTTCTCCGAGATTTGTCTAGGTTTAGCGGTCCGTCACGTCCCGTCCCCGTCTTCGCAGCCGTCGATCGCCCCCGCCGATCTCGTCACCGGCACCACCGTGGTGAGCCTCTTGTTATGTCCATGCTTTTCTTACTTTTATTATTGCTTTAGATAGATGTTTGTCTAATTTTCTTACGTTTATTATTGCTTGTTATTATATAGTGCGATGGTTTTGATATCCGCCCACGTGGGCCCTCGTCTGGTCTACGATTCGGATGTGGTATCACTAGTAGATAAAGGGGATTTAGCCCCGGTTCATTTGGCCTTTTAGCCCCGGTTCTGGAACCGGGGCAACAGGGTCGGTACTAATGCTCTGACCCTTTAGTCCCGGTTCAATCCAGAACCGGGGCAAAAGGGTGTCCACGTGGCCTGTGCACCGAGTCCAGGCAGGAGGGGCTTTAGTCCCGGTTGGTGGTACCAACCGGGACCAAAAGGCATGCACGTGTCAGCATTTCTGTAGCTGTGGTTTTTGTTTTTTTTTTTGAAAGGGGAGGGGGGGTTTTAGGTTTTGGGGGTTAATTTAGGTGTTTGATATATTGTGTTAGCTAGCTAATTAATAGAGAGAAGTGTTCTCTCTTATGTCCGTGCTTTTGGTCGACGCTACATACTACACATACGTATATATATGGACTAGAGTCACGCTAGCTAGCTAGCTAGCTGCTAGCTATACTAAGCAAACGAAGGAACAGAAGATCTCGTATATATAATCAACATATATATATATGCATACAGAGAGAAGTAATAATATCGACCACCTCTCCTTCTCCGAGAGATTGGTCGAACAACAAGTTCTCGTATATCTATCGATCCGACACTACCGGGCACATATACAATAATTATCTCTTACAAAAATAATCTCCTAACACATGGATGCAGGGTCCACATAGTATTCTCCGTCTTCAGCGATCACGTGTTCAAGGAAGAATGCCGCCAATTCCTCTTGAATTGCTCGCAGACGATCTGGTGTTAGGAGTTCATCCCGCATCCGAAACATCTAATTTGAAGTAGGGGGTCAATACATGAAATGATGCTATAAATTTGTGAATATTATTGATTGCTTACGCACTTTAAATTGTTCATCAGTGTAGCCCCGCTCACAGGTCGTGTGGCGGATGGACTCGCAAATGTAGTATCCACAATAATCATTCCCGGGTTCCTGCCACAACCACTTTACAAGAAATAGAGCTCAATCAAACTGATAAGCAAGAATGCCAAATTGGTATTGATGAAACTAGCTAGCGCTTGAATCAAGATATAGGAGATGCGCGCGCGGAACATGCTACTATATAATACTTACTTTCGGGTATCTAAATTGTAGCTTCTTCGGCAGTCCCGGAGCTTTTTTGATGAATGTTTTCCAAGCCCTGCCAGACAAAGGAAACAATTAGTTGATATCAGAAATGAAGTTGCTGATATATATGCATGGTGGATAATATTGATCGATTTAACTTACCTGGCTAGCATTTGAGTCATGTCCGCATACTCCTCGGGATCTTTACGTTTAGAGTCGAAGACAGTTACTATTCCCTTCTCAAGCTTAATCTCTAAGAGAATATAGTGGAAGCTGCGCACGAATGCATGAGATCATTACATCACTATAAACTTGACTGATATATATAAGGGAAACCAAATATGCACAAGACATTAACACTCACTTGAAGTTGTAAGGAAAGAGTATCATATCTTTGTTTTCATTTACCACCAACGATCGTAGCAAGTTGGTCTCGGTATCGCCGGGACGCAATTTAACCTCGGTTGCATCTATGAGGTATGTGTTAATAAACCCAATATCACCTACTTGTCTTTTCTTCAATTCGACGATCTTCAATCTGCATAATATAGTGAGGATAATTATAAATACATGCAATGAAGATCAGCTATATAGAGAGACTTAATGACAGAAGTAGTACTACTTACAGACAGTAGCAGGTGATCGTTGTTTTATCGAGGGCCAATTGATTGAAAAATTGATAGAACTCCTCAAATGGAACAGGCAACAGGTCAATTCCAACGAGGTCATGCTCAGGTTTAACTCTCAAATACAAGTTATTCCTCCCCCCAGACTCTCTGCAGATTTTCATGTACCAATCATGCAATCTTCGCATATTCGTTGATAGAGATCTTTCATTTTTTACGAGAGGCTTTTTGTACTCGTATCTTTCTATCTGCACGTCCATGAAATCATAGTGTACATCGTCGGACGCGTAATCTGCAAGATTGGTATAACCGGGCACCATCCTCGGATCATTAGCGACCATATCGCTAGACACCTTGAGCGGGGGGCACGATTGGTTCGCTTGTTCGCCGAGCTGGGCAATTTGTTTCCCAGCTCGCCCTTCTGCTAACCTCTGATCACTTTTTGTACTTCCGGACCGCTTGGCATCTTGAAATGTCTTTTGAATAATGCGGTCATAGTTGCCCTTCGGCTTACTTTTCGCTTGTTGCTTCAGGGCAGCAAGAGTGCGCTTTGCTTTCACCGCATCTATCTTCTCCTCTGGAGGTGGATGTCTCTGTGCTTTCAACCCTTCAAAAAAGTCCTTCACTTCGCCTTCAGCGATCTTCGTGTTTTCCTCGTCGGACCTCTCGTACGGCAACTTCTCTAGAGGCGTGAGAGAAGGACCGAATCTGCATCGCCTCCCGCCTCTGGCTGTACTGGTAGACGTCGCCGGACCAGACGAAGCGGCTGTCTTTTTTACTTGCTTAGGCGCCGGAGCAGGAGCAGCCGGAGCGGCGGCAGGTCTCTTCCGCCCTTGCTGATTAGGCGAAGGAGGAGCTGGCTGTCTGCTCGGGCGCGCCGGCGGCGAAGGAGGCGGAGTGCCGCCACGCGCCGGCGGCGAAGGAGGCGGTGTGCCGCCACGCGCCGGAGAAGGAGCCGGAGCGCCCTGATGGTCACTCGCCGGAGAAGGAGCCGGAGTGCCCTGATGGTCACTCGCCGGAGGAGGAGGCGGTGGAGGAGGCGGAGTGCCCTGACTCGTCGGAGGAGGAGGAGGAGGCGGAGGCGTCCAGTTCAGAATGTTGATTAGGTCCTTCCGCCATAGGCATGGAGTCTTCAGTGAAGAACCCAGCCGAGTCTCCCCTTCACCGGTAGGGTGGTCAAGCTGGAGCTCCTCAAATCCCTCCGTTATTTCGTCGACCATCACCCTAGCATATCCTTCTGGAATCGGCCGGCAGTGAAAAGTGTCGTCTGGTCCAGAAGGATAAACAGAGCCAGCAGCCGCCTTGACCTTCAGATTCATCCACTGTGCCATAAGGTGGCAATTTTGTGCCTCCGTGATAGCATCCACAGGATTCCTGGCAGTAGCCGTCAAGGCAAGCTCTGGCTGAAGCAGCTCAGTGGAAGCCACGCTGCTTCTCCGCTGAGATGGCGGGGTAGCTTCGGGGGAAGCTTCGGCAATTCTTTCCCGATCTGCTTCCCGTTCCTCTATCGCTTGTACTCTGGCCCGCAGCGCCTGGATTTCGGTCATCTCCATTTTCTTCCTCCTGTCGTGGCATTTGTAGCCTCCTGCGTCCGGAAACCCAGCACGCCACGGAAGGGAGCCTGGCGTGCCTCGTGTCCGTCCAGGGTGCTCAGGATTCCCGAGGGCCATTGTCAGCTCGTCGTTCTCTCTGTCGGGGATGAACGTCCCTGCATGCGCTGCTTTGATATACTGCCGCATCTTCCTGAGTGGTGTTTCCAATTGCTTGTCCGTCCAAATGCACCACCCTGTTACAGGGTCCAAGGATCCGCCAGCCCCGAAGAACCAAGTCCGGCAACGTTCTGGCCAGTGCATTGTCTCTGGTTCGATCCCTTTCTGAAGCAGATCATTCTCAGCCCTGGCCCACTTAGGCCGGGCTACGAGGTAGCCGCCCGACCCCGTGCGATGGTGATGCATCTTCTTTGCAGCATTTATCCAGTTTGTCTCCGACATCTTCTGACTCTTTTCCGACTTCTTATGGGCCACAAATGCGGGCCAGTCATCTTTGATCTTCTCATATATGCCCACGAATTCTGGAGTCGTTTTCTCTCTGACAAACGTATTCAGTTTTTTCTTCCATGCCCTGAATTGGTCTGCCATCTTCGAAAGTGCATAAGACTTGATTAAGTCCTCTTTAACTGGCTTCGCCGGATCAACCTCTCGCGGTAGGACGAAGTTTGACTTCAGCTCAGTCCAAAGATCTTCTTTCTGCATATCTGTGACATAAGTCACCTGAGCGTCGTTTGCAGCCGGCTTTAAACATTGATGGATGCTGATCGGGATCTTGTCCCTAACCAGAACCCCGCACTGATTAACAAATGCGTTCTTTGTGCGGATGGGTGCAATCGGCTCGCCGGAGCGCGAGATTTCTGAGATCTCAAACTTTTCATCCGGCCTCAACTTTTTCTTCGCTCCTCGTCTCTTTACCGAAGATTTGCTCGATCCGGAGGGCTAGAAAAGGAACAAAGACGAGAGTTAATGAATGAATCAATTAACTAGTCAGCACATGCTTAACTAACATATATACCTCCTGGCCGGACTCGGTTCGGTCACCGGAGCCAGCATCACGGTCTCCTTCTTGCACCGGCATTGGGTCACCGGAGCCGTCCTCACGGTCTACTTCTTCCATGTGCATTGGGTCACCGAATTCATCAATATCATAGCCTAGATCTTCCAGCCGCAGCTCTTGTTCGACCTGCTCATCGGTGTCGTTGAGATACGACCTGACGGCATTTTGTCCGTCTGCGATTATGTCCATCAACATCGCTTCTTGTGCTAGGTCTCGGGTGTTGTCGTCCATTGTTTCTACAAATATTTACAACATGCCAATTATTATTCAAACATGACAGATGGATATATTAATGGCAAACGTAGAACTAGCTTCAACCCTCGACTGCTCGGCGATCCACAAACCCTAGACCCCCTCATGTCACATTTTGTCTAGCTATAGTGTCGAAGGATTCAACAAAACCAATACTTCATCATTAGGCGAAAGTAACAGTAGCATGATGGTACGAAGCTCTCCAAAGTTGTTTTGGAACGAAGTCCCAGATAAGATAATCCGTAACAAAAGACGGATTATCCTATCAGGAACTCCGTTCCAGAACATCTTTGCATAACTTCGTACCAACATGCCCCGGTTACTTCTGGCAAATGATGAAGTCATGGAATTTTTCAATACTTTGACACTAGCTAGGCAACCTCTCTCGACCCCTCGACCCCCGACTGCTCGGCGATCCACAACCCTAGACCCCCTCATGTCACATTTTGTCGAGTGTCAAAGGATTCAACAAAACCAATACTTCATCATTAGGCGAAAGTAACAGTAGCATGATGGTACGAAGCTCTCCAAAGTTGTTTTGGAACGGAGTCCCAGATAAGATAATCCGTAACAAAAGACGGATTATCCTATCAGGAACTCCGTTCCAAAACATCTTTGCATAACTTCGTACCAACATGCCCCGGTTACTTCTGGCAAATGATGAAGTCATGGAATTCTTCAATACTTTGACACTAGCTAGGCAACCTCTCTCGACCCCCCCGACTTCTCGGCGATCCACAACCCTAGACCCCCTCATGTCACATTTTGTCTAGTGTCAAAGGATTCAACAAACCAATACTTCATCATTAGGCGAAAGTAACAGTAGCATGATGGTACGAAGCTCTCCAAAGTTGTTTTGGAACGAAGTTGTTGGAAATATGCCCTAGAGGCAATAATAAATTGGTTATTATTAAATTTCCTTGTTCACGATAATTGTTTATTATCCATGCTCGAATTGTATTGAAAGGAAACTCAGATACATGTGTGGATACATAGACAAACACCATTTCCCTAGTAAGCCTCTAGACGACTAGCTCGTTGATCAATAGATGGTTACGGTTTCCTAACCATGGACATTGGATGTCGTTGATAACGGGATCACATCATTAGGAGAATGATGTGATGGACAAGACCCAATCCTAAGCCTAGCACAGATCGTGTAGTTCGTATGCTAAAGCTTTTCTATATGTCAAGTATCTTTTCCTTAGACCATGAGATTGTGCAACTCCCGGATACCGTAGGAATGCTTTGGGTGTACCAAACGTCACAACGTAACTGGGTGGCTATAAAGGTGCACTACAGGTATCTCCGAAAGTGTCTGTTGGGTTGGCGCGAATCGAGACTGGGATTTGTCACTCCGTATGACGGAGAGGTATCTCTGGGCCCACTCGGTAGGACATCATCATAATGTGCACAATATGTGATCAAGGAGTTGATCACGGGATGATGTGTTACGGAACGAGTAAAGAGACTTGCCGGTAACGAGATTGAGCAAGGTATCGGTATACCGACGATCGAATCTCGGGCAAGTGCTATACCGATAGACAAAGGGAAACGTATACAGGATTGATTGAATCCTTGACATCGTGGTTCATCCGATGAGATCATCGTGGAACATGTGGGAGCCAACATGGGTATCCAGATCCCGCTGTTGGTTATTGGCCGGAGAGTTGTCTCGGTCATGACTACATGGTTCCCGAGCCCGTAGGGTCTACACACTTAAGGTTCGATGACGCTAGGGTTATAGGGAAAGTATGTACGCGGTTACCGAATGTTGTTCGGAGTCCCGGATGAGATCCCGGACGTCACGAGGAGTTCCGGAATGGTCCGGAGGTAAAGATTCATATATGGGAAGTCCTGTTTTGGTCACCGGAAAAGTTTCGGGCGATATCGGTAATGTACCGGGACCACCGGGAGGGTCCCGGGGGTCCACCAGGTGGGGCCACCAGCCCCAGAAGGCTGCGTGGGCTAAGTGTGGGAGGGGACCAGCCCCAAGGGGGCTGGTGCGCCCCCCCACCAAGTCCCTAGGCGCATGGAGAGTGGAGGGGGGCAAACCCTAGGTCCAGATGGGCCCTAAGGCCCATCCTAGGGCGCCCCCTCTCTCTCCCCCCCTTGGCCGCACCCTAGATGGGTTTTCTAGGGCTGGCCGCACCCCTAGGGGTGGGAAACCCTAAAGGGGGCGCAGCCCTCCCTTCCCCCTATATATATGTGAGGTTTTGGGGCTGCTAGACACACGAGAACGTCTCTCTCTTGACGCAGCCCTACCCCTCTCCCTCCTCGTCTCTCGCAGCGCTTGGCGAAGCCCTGCTGGAGTCCCGCGCTCCTCCACCACCACCACGCCGTCGTGCTGCTGTTGGATGGAGTCTTCCCCAACCTCTCCCTCTCTCCTTGCTGGATCAAGGCGTGGGAGACGTCACCGGGCTGCACGTGTGAAGAACGCGGAGGCACCGTTGCTTCGGTGCTAGGATCTTCAGCGATCTGAATCGCGGCGAGTACGACTCCATCAACCGCGTTCTTGAACGCTTCCGCTTAGCGATCTACAAGGGTATGTGGATCCAACTCTCCCCTCGTAGATGCATCTCCTAGATTGATCTTGGTGAGCGTAGGAAAAATTTTTGTTTCCCATGCAACGTTCCCCAACAGGTCGTTCTACGGATACACCTCAAATGGATTTCAGCAACGAGGGATATCGTGAATCCGGCTTCAAGGGTAACTTGCTCGCGCCCACGAGCCATTTTGCGCCACTCGAAATGGCCTATTATTTTCGAACAGTACGAATGTAATGTAGAAGAGCTGGTATGCACAGTTTTGTCCAAGAACAACACATGTGCATGGACAAAAATGTGGGTGGTAGCGGTATGGGTGATAAACCATGCAAAACGGCAAGTTTTTGGGTGTTCGGTGCACCGAAGAGGCTTCTCCTTCCGTCCATACTAGCATGTAGGGCTTGCTAGTGCAGAAATAGAGTCATGTAACATTGTTCTACACGTCATTGTCGCAGTATCTGTCCGTGGGTGAGCTCACGATAGCGTGGTAGACGCTAGAAGAGTGCACGCCAACCACTAAATCATCCGAAACTCAATTCTGCAAGCCGTTTTCGGCCTCCGAAATTATTCTGAAACAGACGAAGTTTGTGACAGAAGGATGCGAATTTTCGCTGCGGTCGTTTTGGCAGGTCATGGAGCCCAAACGGAGTTCGTATGGCCAGGGTATGGTCGTTCTACGGATACACCTCAAATGGATTTCAGCAACGAGGGGTATCGTGAATCCGGCTTCTAGGGTAACTTGCTCGCGCCCACGTGCCATTTTGCGCCACTCGAAATGGCCTATTATTTTCGAACAGTACGAATGTAATGTAGAAGATCTGGTATGCATGGTTTTGTCCAAGAACAACACATGTGCATGGACAAAAATGTGGGTGGTAGCGGTATGGGTGATAAACCATGCAAAACGGCAAGTTTTTGGGTGTTCGGTGCACCGAAGAGGCTTCTCCTTCCATCCAGACTAGCATTTAGGGCTTGCTGGTGCAGAAATAGAGTCATGTAACATTGTTCTGCACGTCATTGTCACAGTATCTGTCTGTGGGTGAGCTCACGGTAGGGTGGTAGACGCTAGAAGAGTGCACGCCAACCACTAAATCATCCGAAACTCAATTCTACAAGCCGTTTTCGGCCTCCGAAATTATTCCGAAACAGACGAAGTGTGTGACAGAAGGATACGAATTTTCGCTGCGGTCGTTTTGGCAGGTCATGGAGCCCAAACGGAGTTCGTATGGCCAGGGTACGGTCGTTCTACGGATACACCTCAAATGGATTTCAGCAACGAGGGATATCGTGAATCCGGCTTCAAGGGTAACTTGCTCGCGCCCACGAGCCATTTTGCGCCACTCGAAATGGCCTATTATTTTCGAACAGTACGAATGTAATGTAGAAGAGCTGGTATGCACAGTTTTGTCCAAGAACAACACATGTGCATGGACAAAAATGTGGGTGGTAGCGGTATGGGTGATAAACCATGCAAAACGGCAAGTTTTTGGGTGTTCGGTGCACCGAAGAGGCTTCTCCTTCCATCCAGACTAGCATGTAGGGCTTGCTGGTGCAGAAATAGAGTCATGTAACATTGTTCTGCACGTCATTGTCGCAGTATCTGTCCGTGGGTGAGCTCACGGTAGGGTGGTAGACGCTAGAAGAGTGCACGCCAACCACTAAATCATCCAAAACTCAATTCTGCAAGCCGTTTTCGGCCTCCGAAATTATTCCGAAACAGACAACGTTTGTGACAGAAGGATACGAATTTTCGCTGCGGTCGTTTTGGCAGGTCATGGAGCCCAAACGGAGTTCGTATGGCCAGGGTACGGTCATTCTACGGATAAACCTCAAACGGATTTCAGCAACGAGGGATATCGTGAATCCGGCTTCCAGGGTAACTTGCTCGCGCCCACGAGCCATTTTGCGCCTCTCGAAATGGCCTATTATTTTCGAACAGTACGAATGTAATGTAGAAGAGTTGGTATGCACAGTTTTGTCCAAGAACAACACATGTGCATGGACAAAAATGTGGGTGGTAGCGGTATGGGTGATAAACCATGCAAAACGGCAAGTTTTTGGGTGTTCGGTGCACCGAAGAGGCTTCTCCTTCCATCCAGACTAGCATGTAGGGCTTGCTGGTGCAGAAATAGAGTCATGTAACATTGTTCTGCACGTCATTGTCGCAGTATCTGTCCGTGGGTGAGCTCACGATAGGGTGGTAGACGCTAGAAGAGTGCATGCCAACCACTAAATCATCCGAAACTCAATTCTGCAAGCCGTTTTCGCCCTCCGAAATTATTCCGAAACAGACGAAGTTTGTGACAGAAGGATACAAATTTTCGCTGCGGTCGTTTTGGCAGGTCATGGAGCCCAAACGGAGTTCGTATGGCCAGGGTACGGTCGTTCTACGGATACACCTCAAATGGATTTCAGCAACGAGGGATATCGTGAATCCGGCTTCCAGGGTAACTTGCTCGCGCCCACGAGCCATTTTGCGCCTCTCGAAATGGCCTATTATTTTCGAACAGTACGAATGTAATGTAGAAGAGCTGGTATGCACAGTTTTGTCCAAGAACAACACATGTGCATGGACAAAAATGTGGGTGGTAGCGGTATGGGTGATAAACCATGCAAAACGGCAAGTTTTTGGGTGTTCGGTGCACCGAAGAGGCTTCTCCTTCCATCCAGACTAGCATGTAGGGCTTGTTGGTGCAGAAATAGAGTCATGTAACATTGTTCTACACGTCATTGTCGCAGTATCTGTCCGTGGGTGAGCTCACGATAGGGTGGTAGACGCTAGAAGAGTGCACGCCAACCACTAAATCATCCGAAACTCAATTCTGCAAGCCGTTTTCGGCCTCCGAAATTATTCCGAAACAGACGAAGTTTGTGATAGAAGGATACGAATTTTCGCTGCGGTCGTTTTGGCAGGTCATGGAGCCCAAACGGAGTTCGTATGGCCAGGGTACGGTCGTTCTACGGATACACCTCAAATGGATTTCAGCAACGAGGGATATCGTGAATCCGGCTTCCAGGGTAACACTAGTAGAAAACAGGGCATTGGTCCAGCCCATTAGCCCCGGTTCAATCTAGAACCGGGACCAATGGGGGTACTGGACCCGGTTCGTTAGCCCAGGGGGCCGGCCGGGCCACGTGGGCCATTGGTCCCGGTTCGTCTGGACCTATTGGTCCCGGTTGGCTCTAAAAACCGGGACCAATGGCTCTTGCTCCTGGCCCACCACTATTAGTCCCGGTTTGTTTTATGAACCAGGACCAAAGGCTCACCTTTAGCCCCGGTTTGTAGCACTAACCGGGACCAGTGAGTTGCCTATATAAACCCCCTCACTCAAGAGCAGAGCTCACTGCTCTGTTTTTTTTCTGGCCGAGGGGGAGAGGGGTTAGTGGTGCTCTAGCTCACCTCCTATGCACACAACATGTTCGGTGGAATGCCCGAGCCACACTAGTTAAGCTTTTCTCCTCTCGAAGCTCTATTTTCTCCGAGATTTGTCTAGGTTTAGCGGTCCGTCACGTCCCGTCCCCGTCTTCGCCGCCGTCGATCGCCCCCGCCGATCTCGTCACCGGCACCACCGTGGTGAGCCTCTTGTTATGTCCATGCTTTTCTTACTTTTATTATTGCTTTAGATAGATATTTGTCTAATTTTCTTACGTTTATTATTGCTTGTTATTATATAGTGCGATGGTTTTGATATCCGCCCACGTGGGCCCTCGTCCGGTCTACGATTCGGATGTGGTATATTATCTTTAATTTATAACTATTTGTTTTAGTGCTTATGTTAGTTATGCCGACCAACCTGACATGCATAGATGTTTTATTATGTCTAGGAGGTAGTTGAACCGGAAATTCCAACCGACCCTCTTGTGGAGAGGTTAAATTTAGTTGAAGAGGAAAACATTTCGTTAAAGAAAAAATTGGAAAAAATGGAGGAGGAGAAGATGGAATTGGAGTTGCATGTTGCGGAAGTTATCGATGATCACAAGATCAAGATGGAACCTATTGTCGAGAGGTTAAATTTAGTTGAAGAAGAAAACAAATTCTTGAAGGAAAAAATAAAAAAAATTGTGGACGAGAAGATGATAGTGGAGTTGCATGTTGCGGATGTCGTCGATGATCACAAGATCAAGATGGATGCAATGCGGTTGAAGATTAAAAAGATTAGAAAATATGCCATTAATACCGAGGCTTGGTATCATTATGCCGTTGGATCAATTGTTACCTTGGTTGCGATTATGATAGCATTTGTTTTCGCGTTGAAATGTTTTACATAGTTTCGATGTGTATGGAGAGCTATATATGTTGTTAGATGAGAACTATATATGTATGTACTTTGGTTTTAATGTGATGATGAACTTTTATCCATTTGGTCACTTAATTATCTATTTATGATGTTCTGTAATGGTTTTTGACACACTTAATTATATATAAATGCACGCAGATGAACCGCCAATGGATGTACGGTGACAGACACACCTCCGAGTACATTAAGGGCGTGCGTGAGTTTCTAAATGTGGCAGAGGCAAACAAGCAAAATGGTTTTATGTGTTGTCCATGCACTCAATGTGTGAATACGATGTCTTACTCTAACCGAAAAATCCTTCACTCCCACCTGCTTTACAAGGGTTTCATGCCACACTATAATGTTTGGACGAGGCACGGTGAAATAGGGGTTATGATGGAAGACGGTGAAGAAGAAGAGTACGATGACAACTATGTGCCCCCTGAATACGGTGATGCTGCAATGGGGGGAGCTGGTGAAGATCAAGAGGAACCAGACGATGTGCCCAATGATGCTGCAACGGGTGAAGCTGCTGAAGATCAAGAGGAACCAAATGATGATCTTCGCCGGGTCATTGTCGATGCAAGGACACAATGCGAAAGTCAAAAGGAGAAGCTGAAGTTCGATCGCATGTTAGAGGATCACAAAAAAGGGTTGTACCCCAATTGCGAAGATGGCAACACAAAGCTCGGTACCGTACTGGAATTGCTGCAGTGGAAGGCAGAGAATGCTGTGGCTGACAAAGGATTTGAGAAGCTACTGAAAATATTGAAGAAGAAGCTTCCGAAGGATAACGAATTGCCCGACGGTACATACGCAGCAAAGAAGGTCGTATGCCCTCTAGGATTGGAGGTGCAGAAGATACATGCATGCCCTAATGACTGCATCCTCTACCGCGGTGCATACAACGATCTGAACGCATGCCCGGTATGCGGTGCATTGCGGTATAAGATCAGACGAGATGACCCTGGTGATGTTGATGGCGAGCCCGCCAGGAAGAGGGTTCCTGCGAAGGTGATGTGGTATGCTCCTATAATACCACAGTTGAAACGTTTGTTTAGAAACAGAGAGCATGCCAAGTTGATGCGATGGCACAGTGAGGACCGTAAGAAAGACGGGAAGTTGAGAGCACCCGCTGACGGGTCGCAATGGAGAAAAATCGAGAGAAAGTACTGGGAGGAGTTTGCAAAGGACGCAAGGAACGTATGGTTTGCTCTAAGCGCAGATGGCATTAATCCTTTCGGGGAGCAGAGCAGCAATCACAGCACCTGGCCCGTGACTCTATGTATGTATAACCTTCCTCCTTGGATGTGCATGAAGCGGAAGTTCATTATGATGCCAGTTATCATCCAAGGCCCTAAGCAACCCGGCAACGACATTGATGTGTACCTAAGGCCATTAGTTGAAGAACTTTTACAGCTGTGGAATGGAAACGGTGTACGTGCGTGGGATGAGCACAAACAGGAGGAATTTGACCTAAAGGCGTTGCTGTTCGTGACCATCAACGATTGGCCCGCTCTCAGTAACCTTTCAGGACAGACAAACAAAGGATACCACGCATGCACGCACTGTTTAGATGACACTGAAAGTATATACCTGGACAAGTGCAGGAAGAATGTGTACCTGGGCCATCGTCGATTTCTTCCGACCAACCATCAATGTCGAAAGAAAGGCAAGCATTTCAAAGGCGAGGCAGATCACCGGAAGAAGCCCGCCATGCGTACCGGTGATCACGTACTTGCTATGGTCAATGATTTACACGTAATCTTCGGAAAGGGCCACGGCGCACTAGCTGTTCCGAATGACGATGAGGGACACGCACCCATGTGGAAGAAGAAATCTATATTTTGGGACCTACCCTACTGGAAAGACCTAGAGGTCCGCTCTTCAATCGACGTGATGCACGTGACGAAGAACCTTTGCGTGAACCTGCTAGGCTTCTTGGGCGTGTATGGAAAGACAAAAGATACAGCTGAGGCACGGGAGGACCTGCAACGTTTGCACGAAAAAGACGGCATCCCTCCGAAGCAGTATGAAGGTCCTGCCAGCTATGCTCTTACGAAAGAAGAGAAAGAAATCTTCTTTGAATGCCTTCTCAGTATGAAGGTCCCGACTGGCTTCTCGTCGAATATAAAGGGAATAATAAATATGGCAGAGAAAAAGTTCCAGAACCTAAAGTCTCATGACTGCCATGTGATTATGACGCAACTGCTTCCGGTTGCATTGAGGGGGCTTCTACCGGAAAACGTCCGATTAGACATTGTGAAACTATGTGCATTCCTCAATGCAATCTCTCAGAAGGTGATCGATCCAGAAATCGTACCAAGGCTAAGGAGTGATGTGGCGCAATGTCTTGTCAGTTTCGAGCTTGTGTTCCCACCATCCTTCTTCAATATCATGACACACGTCCTAGTTCATCTAGTCGACGAGATTGTCATTCTGGGGCCCGTATTTCTACACAATATGTTCCCCTTTGAGAGGTTCATGGGAGTCCTAAAGAAATATGTCCGTAACCGCGCCAGACCAGAAGGAAGCATCTCCATGGGCCATCAAACAGAGGATGTCATCGGGTTTTGTGTTGACTTCATTCCTGGCCTTAATAAGATAGGTCTCCCTAAATCGCGGTACGAGGGCAGACTGACTGGAAAAGGCACGCTTGGAAGGGACTCAATAATATGCAGGGACGGTTATTCTTGGTCTCAAGCACACTACACAGTTCTACAGAACTCTACATTGGTGACCCCGTATGTCGATGAACACAAAAACAGTCTGCGCTCCAAACACCCGGAGCAGTGCGACGACTGGATTACACGTGAACACATCAGGACTTTCAGCAGTTGGTTGGAAACACGTCTCAGAGGTGACAACACTGTTTGTGATGAGTTGTACTTGTTGTCCAGGGGACCATCTTCGACTGTATTGATTTACAAAGGATACGAGATAAATGGAAATACATTTTACACGATTGTCCAAGATCAAAAGAGCACCAACCAAAACAGCGGTGTCCGCTTTGATGCAACAACCGAGAGGGGAAAGGACACATATTATGGTTACATAGTGGACATATGGGAACTTGACTACGGACATGATTTTAAGGTCCCTTTGTTTAAGTGTAAATGGGTCAATCTGTCAGGAGGCGGGGTACAGGTAGACCCACAGTACGGAATGACAACAGTGGATCTGAAAAATCTTGGATACAATGACGAACCGTTCGTCCTAGCCAATGATGTGGCACAGGTTATCTATGTGAAGGACATGTCTACCAGACCGAGAAAAAGAAAAGATAAGGAAACGAATACATCATACAATGAGCCAAAGCGCCACATAGTTCTTTCAGGAAAAAGGGACATCCTGGGAGTGGAGGGCAAGACAGACATGTCTGAAGATTATGAAAAGTTTCATGAAATTCCTCCCTTCAAAGTCAAGGCTGACCCAAGCATCCTGATAAACGATGAAGATTATCCATGGTTACGGCGCAATAAGCAAATGACACAAGCGAAGAAAAAGTGAAGAGTTATTTCCGCAACTATTATGATGATACCATGCCAACTTTGTAACAAACGAGTATGATACCATTGTCCGTTTGTACTATTCAAATTTCAATACTACTTGCACTAACAAAACAAAACAAAACAAAACAAACTTGAAAAATAAATAGCAACAATAAGTATTTTGTTGTAAGTATAAACAAAATAAAATAAATAAAGCAACAAAGAAAATAAATAAAGAAAGTACAATAAATAAAGCAACTCTAAATACAGCAAAAAACAACTTAGAAATAAACAAAGAAAATAAAATAAATAAAGCAACTCTAAATACAGCAAAAAACAATTTAGAAATAAATAGCAACAATAAGTATTTTGTTGTAATTAAGTATAAACAAAATAAAATAAATAAAGCAACAAAGAAAATAAATAAAGCAACTCTAAATACAGCAAAAAACAACTTAGAAATAAACAAAGAAAATAATGAAAGTTTATAATTTTTGTGACCTAAAAGGAAAAAGAAATCACTAAAACACTATGAGTATTTAGTTCTAAGTAGAAATGAAAAAATAAATAGAAAAAAAGAAAAAAAATGCCACCTACTGGGCCATCACGGCCTGAATACGACTAGAAACCCAACCATGGGCCAGGATTCAGGCCCGCAGCAGGCCCAGTAGGCCCACAGGCATTGCAGTGTCGATTTAGGCCCGTAAGCCTGCAATTCAAATGAGTTCGATAGGAGAGAGGCAGCGCAGCTTATAAACTGGTGCTGGCCTCTCTCAACTAGCGAGGTGGGACTAAACTTCCCACCGCACCGCGCCAGCAAGGCCTTTGGTCCCGGTTGCTGCCACCAACCGGGACTAAAGGGTGGCATTAGTCCCGGTTGCTACCACCAACCGGGACTAAAGGCGCCTCCTTCCCGCCCTTTGGGCTGCTGAAAAGGGACCTTTAGTCCCGGTTGGTGGCAGCAACCGGGACTAAAGGGGGCTATTAGTCCCGGTTTGTGCCAAGAACCGGGACTAATATTCCTCCTATATAAGCAGGACTTGCGAAATTTTCGTCAGTTTCTCCTTCTTCCCAGCCCCCGTCGATCTGCTCCGTCCCCGTCGCCGTCGCCGTCGCCCCCGTCGCCCCCGTCGCCCCGTCGCCGTCGCCCCCGACGCCGCCTCGTCGCTCCGCCCCGCGCCCCGCGCCGTCGCCCCGCCCCGCGCCGTCGCCGCTCCCCCCGGCCGGCCCGTCGCCCCGCGCCGCCGCGCGCCCCGCCCCGCCGCCGTCGCGCCGCCGCGCCCCGACGCCGCCTCGTCGCCGCCCCGCCCCGCCGCCGTCGCGCCGCCCAGCCCTGCCGATGTGAGGGCCGGCTCCTTTTTTTTATATGTTTAATATATATTGCTGTATATATATATATAGTTGCTGTGTATATATATGTATATATGTGTATATTTTTTTTTCTTAGGAATTTTCTTAGGAAATTGCAGTATATATAGTTGCTGTATATAGTTGCTGTATTTATATGTATGTGTATATCTTTTTTTTTCTTAGGAATTTGCTAAATATATATGTTAAATATATATTTATGTGTATATAAATATATTTTTTCTTAGGAAGTTGCTGTATATATGTGATGTGTGTATATGTGATGTATATATATGTGTATGTGGCTATATAGTTTTTTGTTTATATATGCTAAACATATATAGAAAGTTTTATATATATATGCAAAAGTTACAAATTTAGAAAAAGAAGGATAGGAAAGAAGAAAATAAGAAAGAGGAAAGAAAGAAGAAGAGGAGAGGAAGAAGAGGAGAAATAAATAAGAAGAAGAAAAAAAAGAAAAAGAAGGATAGGAAAGAAGAAAATAAGAAAGAGGAAAGAAAGAAGAAGAAGGAGAGGAAGAAAGAGGAGAAATAAATAAGAAGAAGAAAAAAAGAAAAAAAGAGGAGAAGAAGAAAGGAATAGAGGAGAAGAAGAGAATTTTCTCTTCTTCTCCTCTATTCCTTTCTTCTTCTCCTTTTTTTTTCTTTTTTTTTCTTCGATCTTCTCCTCTAGCGGTTCTTTTTTTCTTCTTCTTCCTCTTTTTTTATCGGATATGTATACACCCTCTCCCCGATAACTTCGACATTAGGGGGGGCCGGGGTCGAGGGTCGTCGAGGGACCGAGGCCGAAGGTCGAGGGGTCGAGGGTCGTCGAGGGACCGATCGAGAGGCCGAAGGGCGAGGGGTCGAGAGAGGTTGCCTAGCTAGCTAGTGTCAAAGTATTGAAAAATTCCATGACTTCATCATTTGCCAGAAGTAACCGGGGCATGTTGGTACGAAGTTATGCAAAGATGTTCTGGAACGGAGTTCCTGATAGGATAATCCGTCTTTTGTTACGGATTATCTTATCTGGGACTTCGTTCCAAAACAACTTTGGAGAGCTTCGTACCATCATGCTACTGTTACTTTCGCCTAATGATGAAGTATTGGTTTTGTTGAATCCTTTGACACTATAGCTAGACAAAATGTGACATGAGGGGGTCTAGGGTTTGTGGATCACCGAGCAGTCGGGGGTCGAGGGGTCGAGAGAGGTTGCCTAGCTAGTGTCAAAGTATTGAAAAATTCCATGACTTCATCATTTGCCAGAAGTAACCGGGGCATGTTGGTACGAAGTTATGCAAAGATGTTCTGGAACGGAGTTCCTGATAGGATAATCCGTCTTTTGTTACGGATTATCTTATCTGGGACTTCGTTCCAAAACAACTTTGGAGAGCTTCGTACCATCATGCTACTGTTACTTTCGCCTAATGATGAAGTATTGGTTTTGTTGAATCCTTCGACACTATAGCTAGACAAAATGTGACATGAGGGGGTCTAGGGTTTGTGGATCGCCGAGCAGTCGAGGGTTGAAGCTAGTTCTACGTTTGCCATTAATATATCCATCTGTCATGTTTGAATAATAATTGGCATGTTGTAAATATTTGTAGAAACAATGGACGACAACACCCGAGACCTAGCACAAGAAGCGATGTTGATGGACATAATCGCAGACGGACAAAATGCCGTCAGGTCGTATCTCAACGACACCGATGAGCAGGTCGAACAAGAGCTGCGGCTGGAAGATCTAGGCTATGATATTGATGAATTCGGTGACCCAATGCACATGGAAGAAGTAGACCGTGAGGACGGCTCCGGTGACCCAATGCCGGTGCAAGAAGGAGACCGTGATGCTGGCTCCGGTGACCGAACCGAGTCCGGCCAGGAGGTATATATGTTAGTTAAGCATGTGCTGACTAGTTAATTGATTCATTCATTAACTCTCGTCTTTGTTCCTTTTCTAGCCCTCCGGATCGAGCAAATCTTCGGTAAAGAGACGAGGAGCGAAGAAAAAGTTGAGGCCGGATGAAAAGTTTGAGATCTCAGAAATCTCGCGCTCCGGCGAGCCGATTGCACCCGTCCGCACAAAGAACGCATTTGTTAATCAGTGCGGGGTTCTGGTTAGGGACAAGATCCCGATCAGCATCCATCAATGGTTAAAGCCGGCTGCAAACGACGCTCAGGTGACTTATGTCACAGATATGCAGAAAGAAGATCTTTGGACTGAGCTGAAGTCAAACTTCGTCCTACCGCGAGAGGTTGATCCGGCGAAGCCAGTTAAAGAGGACTTAATCAAGTCTTATGCACTTTCGAAGATGGCAGACCAATTCAGGGCATGGAAGAAAAAACTGAATACGTTTGTCAGAGAGAAAACGACTCCAGAATTCGTGGGCATATATGAGAAGATCAAAGATGACTGGCCCGCATTTGTGGCCCATAAGAAGTCGGAAAAGAGTCAGAAGATGTCGGAGACAAACCGGATAAATGCTGCAAAGAAGATGCACTAGTAGATAAAGGGGATTTAGCCCCGGTTCATTTGGCCTTTTAGCCCCGGTTCTGGAACCGGGGCAACAGGGTCGGTACTAATGCTCTGACCCTTTAGTCCCGGTTCAATCCAGAACCGGGGCAAAAGGGTGTCCACGTGGCCTGTGCACCGAGTCCAGGCAGGAGGGGCTTTAGTCCCGGTTGGTGGTACCAACCGGGACCAAAAGGCATGCACGTGTCAGCATTTCTGTAGCTGTGGTTTTTGTTTTTTTTTTGAAAGGGGAGGGGGGGTTTTAGGTTTTGGGGGTTAATTTAGGTGTTTGATATATTGTGTTAGCTAGCTAATTAATAGAGAGAAGTACTTCTCTCTTATGTCCGTGCTTTTGGTCGACGCTACATACTACACATACGTATATATATGGACTAGAGTCACGCTAGCTAGCTAGCTAGCTGCTAGCTATACTAAGCAAACGAAGGAACAGAAGATCTCGTATATATAATCAACATATATATATATGCATACAGAGAGAAGTAATAATATCGACCACCTCTCCTTCTCCGAGAGATTGGTCGAACAACAAGTTCTCGTATATCTATCGATCCGACACTACCGGGCACATATATACAATAATTATCTCTTACAAAAATAATCTCCTAACACATGGATGCAGGGTCCACATAGTATTCTCCGTCTTCAGCGATCACGTGTTCAAGGAAGAATGCCGTCAATTCCTCTTGAATTGCTCGCAGACGATCTGGTGTTAGGAGTTCATCCCGCATCCGAAACATCTAATTTGAAGTAGGGGGTCAATACATGAAATGATGCTATAAATTTGTGAATATTATTGATTGCTTACGCACTTTAAATTGTTCATCAGTGTAGCCCCGCTCACAGGTCGTGTGGCGGATGGACTCGCAAATGTAGTATCCACAATAATCATTCCCGGGTTCCTGCCACAACCACTTTACAAGAAATAGAGCTCAATCAAACTGATAAGCAAGAATATGCCAAATTGGTATTGATGAAACTAGCTAGCGCTTGAATCAAGATATAGGAGATGCGCGCGCGGAACATGCTACTATATAGTACTTACTTTCGGGTATCTAAATTGTAGCTTCTTCGGCAGTCCCGGAGCTTTTTTGCTGAATGTTTTCCAAGCCCTGCTAGACAAAGGAAACAATTAGTTGATATCAGAAATGAAGTTGCTGATATATATGCATGGTGGATAATATTGATCGATTTAACTTACCTGGCTAGCATTTGAGTCATGTCCGCATACTCCTCGGGATCTTTACGTTTAGAGTCGAAGACAGTTACTATTCCCTTCTCAAGCTTAATCTCTAAGAGAATATAGTGGAAGCTGCGCACGAATGCATGAGATCATTACATCACTATAAACTTGACTGATATATATAAGGGAAACCAAATATGCACAAGACATTAACACTCACTTGAAGTTGTAAGGAAAGAGTATCATATCTTTGTTTTCATTTACCACCAACGATCGTAGCAAGTTGGTCTCGGTATCGCCGGGACGCAATTTAACCTCGGTTGCATCTATGAGGTATGTGTTAATAAACCCAATATCACCTACTTGTCTTTTCTTCAATTCGACGATCTTCAATCTGCATAATATAGTGAGGATAATTATAAATACATGCAATGAAGATCAGCTATATAGAGAGACTTAATGACAGAAGTAGTACTACTTACAGACAGTAGCAGGTGATCGTTGTTTTATCGAGGGCCAATTGATTGAAAAATTGATAGAACTCCTCAAATGGAACAGGCAACAGCTCAATTCCAACGAGGTCATGCTCCGGTTTAACTCTCAAATACAAGTTATTCCTCCCCCCAGACTCTCTGCAGATTTTCATGTACCAATCATGCAATCTTCGCATATTCGTTGATAGAGATCTTTCATTTTTGACGAGAGGCTTTTTGTACTTGTATCTTTCTATCTGCACGTCCATGAAATCATAGTGTACATCGTCGGACGCGTAATCTGCAAGATTGGTATAACCGGGCACCATCCTCGGATCATTAGCGACCATGTCGCTAGACACCTTGAGCGGGGGGCACGATTGGTTTGCTTGTTCGCCGAGCTGGGCAATTTGTTTCCCAGCTCGCCCTTCTGCTAACCTCTGATCACTTTTTGTACTTCCGAACCGCTTGGCATCTTGAAATGTCTTTTGAATAATGCGGTCATAGTTGCCCTTCGGCTTACTTTTCGCTGGTTGCTTCAGGGCAGCAAGAGTGCGCTTTGCTTTCACCGCATCTATCTTCTCCTCCGGAGGTGGATGTCTCTGTGCTTTCAACCCTTCAAAAAAGTCCTTCACTTCGCGTTCAGCGATCTTCGTGTTTTCCTCGTCGGACCTCTCGTACGGTAACTTCTCTAGAGGCGTGAGAGAAGGACCGAATCTGCATCGCCTCCCGCCTCTGGCTGTACTGGTAGACGTCGCCGGACCAGACGAAGCGGCTGTCTTTTTTACTTGCTTAGGCGCCGGAGCAGGAGCAGCCGGAGCGGCGGCAGGTCTCTTCCGCCCTTGCTGATTAGGCGAAGGAGGAGCTGGCTGTCTGCTCGGGCGCGCCGGCGGCGAAGGAGGCGGAGTGCCGCCACGCGCCGGCGGCGAAGGAGGCGGTGTGCCGCCACGCGCCGGAGAAGGAGCCGGAGTGCCCTGATGGTCACTCGCCGGAGTGCCCTGATGGTCACTCGCCGGAGGAGGAGGCGGTGGAGGAGGCGGAGTGCCCTGACTCGTCGGAGGAGGAGGAGGAGGCGGAGGCGTCCAGTTCAGAATGTTGATTAGGTCCTTCCGCCATAGGCATGGAGTCTTCAGTGAAGAACCCAGCCGAGTCTCCCCTTCACCGGTAGGGTGGTCAAGCTGGAGCTCCTCAAATCCCTCCGTTATTTCGTCGACCATCACCCTAGCATATCCTTTTGGAATCGGCCGGCAGTGAAAAGTGTCGTCTGGTCCAGAAGGATAAACAGAGCCAGCAGCCACCTTGACCTTCAGATTCATCCACTGTGCCATAAGGTGGCAATTTTGTGCCTGCGTGATAGCATCCACAGGATTCCTGGCAGTAGCCGTCAAGGCAAGCTCTGGCTGAAGCAGCTCGGTGGAAGCCACGCTGCTTCTCCGCTGAGATGGCGGGGTAGCTTCGGGGGAAGCTTCGGCAATTCTTTCCCGATCTGCTTCCCGTTCCTCTATCGCTTGTATTCTGGCCCGCAGCGCCTGGATTTCGGTCATCTCCATTTTCTTCCTCCTGTCGTGGCATTTGTAGCCTCCTGCGTCCGGAAACCCAGCACGCCACGGAAGGGAGCCCGGCGTGCCTCGTGTCCGTCCAGGGTGCTCAGGATTCCCGAGGGCCATTGTCAGCTCGTCGTTCTCTCTGTCGGGGATGAACGTCCCTGCATGCGCTGCTTTGATATACTGCCGCATCTTCCTGAGTGGTGTTTCCAATTGCTTGTCCGTCCAAATGCACCACCCTGTTACAGGGTCCAAGGATCCGCCAGCCCCGAAGAACCAAGTCCGGCAACGTTCTGGCCAGTGCATTGTCTCTGGTTCGATCCCTTTCTGAAGCAGATCATTCTCAGCCCTGGCCCACTTAGGCCGGGCTACGAGGTAGCCGCCCGACCCCGTGCGATGGTGATGCATCTTCTTTGCAGCATTTATCCGGTTTGTCTCCGACATCTTCTGACTCTTTTCCGACTTCTTATGGGCCACAAATGCGGGCCAGTCATCTTTGATCTTCTCATATATGCCCACGAATTCTGGAGTCGTTTCATCTTTGACAAACTTATTCAGTTTTTTCTTCCATGCCCTTAATGTACTCGGAGGTGTGTCTGTCACCGTACATCCATTGGCGGTTCATCTGCGTGCATTTATATATAATTAAGTGTGTCAAAAACCATTACAGAACATCATAAATAGATAATTAAGTGACCAAATGGATAAAAGTTCATCATCACATTAAAACCAAAGTACATACATATATATAGTTCTCATCTAACAACATATATAGCTCTCCATACACATCGAAACTATGTAAAACATTTCAACGCGAAAACAAATGCTATCATAATCGCAACCAAGGTAACAATTGATCCAACGGCATAATGATACCAAGCCTCGGTATTAATGGCATATTTTCTAATCTTTTTAATCTTCAACCGCATTGCATCCATCTTGATCTTGTGATCATCGACGACATCCGCAACATGCAACTCCAATATCATCTTCTCGTCCACAATTTTTTTTATTTTTTCCTTCAAGAATTTGTTTTCTTCTTCAACTAAATTTAACCTCTCGACAATAGGTTCCATCTTGATCTTGTGATCATCGATAACTTCCGCAACATGCAACTCCAATTCCATCTTCTCCTCCTCCATTTTTTCCAATTTTTTCTTTAACGAAATGTTTTCCTCTTCAACTAAATTTGACCTCTCCACAAGAGGGTCGGTTGGAATTTCCGGTTCAACTACCTCCTAGACATAATAAAACATCTATGCATGTCAGGTTGGTCGGCATAACTATCATAAGCACTAAAACAAATAGTTATAAATTAAAGATAATATACCACATCCGAATCGTAGACCGGACGAGGGCCCACGTGGGCGGATATCAAAACCATCGCACTATATAATAACAAGCAATAATAAACGTAAGAAAATTAGACAAATATCTATCTAAAGCAATAATAAAAGTAAGAAAAGCATGGACATAACAAGAGGCTCACCACGGTGGTGCCGGTGACGAGATCGGCGGGGGCGATCGACGGCGGCGAAGACGGGGACGGGACGTGATGGACCGCTAAACCTAGACAAATCTCGAAGAAAATAGAGCTTCGAGAGGAGAAAAGCTTAACTAGTGTGGCTCGGGCATTCCACCGAACATGTTGTGTGCATAGGAGGTGAGCTAGAGCACCACTAACCCCTCTCCCCCTCGGCCAGAAAAAAAACAGAGCAGTGAGCTCTGCTCTTGAGTGAGGGGGTATATATAGGCAACTCACTGGTCCCGGTTGGTGCTACAAACCGGGGCTAAAGGGGTGCCTTTGGTCCCGGTTCATAAAACAAACCGGGACTAATAGTGGTGGGCCAGGAGCAAGAGCCATTGGTCCCGGTTTTTAGCTCCAACCGGGACCAATAGGTCCAGACGAACCGGGACCAATGGCCCACGTGGCCCGGCCGGCCCCCTGGGCTAACGAACCGGGTCCAGTACCCCTATTGGTCCCGGTTCTAGATTGAACCGGGGCTAATGGGCTGGACCAATGCCCTGTTTTCTACTAGTGTATATTATCTTTAATTTATAACTATTTGTTTTAGTGCTTATGATAGTTATGCCGACCAACCTGACATGCATAGATGTTTTATTATGTCTGGGAGGTAGTTGAACTGGAAATTCCAACCGACCCTTTTGTGGAGAGGTTAAATTTAGTTGAAGAGGAAAACATTTCGTTAAAGAAAAAATTGGAAAAAATGGAGGAGGAGAAGATGGAATTGGAGTTGCATGTTGCGGAAGTTATCGATGATCACAAGATCAAGATGGACCCTATTGTCGAGAGGTTAAATTTAGTTGAAGAAGAAAACAAATTCTTGAAGGAAAAAATAAAAAAATTGTGGACGAGAAGATGATATTGGAGTTGCATGTTGCGGATGTCGTCGATGATCACAAGATCAAGATGGATGCAATGCGGTTGAAGATTAAAAAGATTAGAAAATATGCCATTCATACCGAGGCTTGGTATCATTATGCCGTTGGATCAATTGTTACCTTGGTTGCGATTATGATAGCATTTGTTTTCGCGTTGAAATGTTTTACATAGTTTCGATGTGTATGGAGAGCTATATGTTGTTAGATGAGAACTATATATGTATGTACTTTGGTTTTAATGTGATGATGAACTTTTATCCATTTGGTCACTTAATTATCTATTTATGATGTTCTGTAATGGTTTTTGACACACTTAATTATATATAAATGCACGCAGATGAACCGGCAATGGATGTACGGTGACAGACACACCTCTGAGTACATTAAGGGCATGCGTGAGTTTCTAAATGCGGCTGAGGCAAACAAGCAGAATGGTTTTATGTGTTGTCCATGCACTAAATGTGTGAATACGATGTCTTACTCTAACCGGAAAATCCTTCACTCCCACCTGCTTTACAAGGGTTTCATGCCACACTATAATTTTTGGACGAGGCACGGAGAAATAGGGGTTATGATGGAAGATGGCGAAGAAGAAGAGTACGATGACAACTATGTGCCCCCTGAATACGGTGATGCTGCAATGGGGGGAGCTGGTGAAGATCAAGAGGAACCAGACGATGTGCCCAATGATGCTGCAACGGGTGAAGCTGCTGAAGATCAAGAGGAACCAAATGATGATCTTCGCCGGGTCATTGTCGATGCAAGGACACAATGCGAAAGTCAAAAGGAGAAGCTGAAGTTCGATCGCATGTTAGAGGATCACAAAAAAGGGTTGTACCAAAATTGCGAACATGGCAACACAAAGCTTGGTACCGTACTGGAATTGCTGCAGTGGAAGGCAGAGAATGCTGTGGCTGATAAAGGATTTGAGAATATACTGAAAATATTGAAGAAGAAGCTTCCGAAGGATAACGAATTGCCCGACAGTACATACGCAGCAAAGAAGGTCGTATGCCCTCTAGGATTGGAGGTGCAGAAGATACATACATGCCCTAATGACTGCATCCTCTACCGCGGTGCATACAACGTTCTGAACGCATGCCCGGTATGCGGTGCATTGCGGTATAAGATCAGACGAGATGACCCTGGTGATGTTGATGGCGAGCCCACCAGGAAGAGGGTTCCTGCGAAGGTGATGTGGTATGCTCCTATAATACCACGGTTGAAACGTTTGTTTAGAAACAGAGAGCATGCCAAGTTGATGCGATGGCACAGTGAGGACCGTAAGAAAGACGGGAAGTTGAGAGCACCCACTGACGGGTCGCAATGGAGAAAAATCGAGAGAAAGTACTGGGAGGAGTTTGCAAAGGATGCAAGGAACGTATGGTTTGCTTTAAGCGCGGATGGCATTAATCCTTTCGGGGAGCAGAGCAGCAATCACAGCACCTGGCCCGTGACTCTATGTATGTATAACCTTCCTCCTTGGATGTGCATGAAGCGGAAGTTCATTATGATGCCAGTTCTCATCCAAGGCCCTAAGCAACCCGGCAACGACATTGATGTGTACCTAAGGCCATTAGTTGAAGAACTTTTACAGCTGTGGAATGGAAACGGTGTACGTGCGTGGGATGAGCACAAACAGGAGGAATTTGACCTAAAGGCGTTGCTGTTCGTGACCATCAACGATTGGCCCGCTCTCAGTAACCTTTGAGGACAGACAAACAAAGGATACCACGCATGCACGCACTGTTTAGATGACACTGAAAGTATATACCTGGACAAGTGCAGGAAGAATGTGTACCTGGGCCATCGTTGATTTCTTCCGACCAACCATCAATGTCGAAAGAAAGGCAAGCATTTCAAAGGCGAGGCAGATCACCGGAAGAAGCCCGCCATGCGTACCGGTGATCACGTACTTGCTATGGTCAATGATTTACACATAATCTTTGGAAAGGGCCCTGGCGCACTAGCTGTTCCGAATGACGATGAGGGACACGCACCCATGTGGAAGAAGAAATCTATATTTTGGGACCTACCCTACTGCAAAGACCTAGAGGTCCGCTCTTCAATCGACGTGACACTACTAGAAAAAAGGCTATAGGTAATATCACTATTAGTGGCGCACCAGAGATGTGGTGCGCCACTACTATATAGCAGTGGCGCACCACAAACAGGTGCTCCACTAATAGTGACATTACTAGTGGCGCACCAGGTGTGGGGTGCGCCACTACTAAGTTTTTGAACAGTAACCAGCCATGCCCAGGCTTACCAGTGGCGCACCAGGACAAGGTGCGCCACTACTATTTTTGATAGTAGTGGCGCACCTTGCCCTGGTGCGCCACTGGTAAGGCTGGGCATGGTGGTCCAAAAAAAAAATAGCAGTGGCGCACCCCTTCACTGGTGCGCCACTAGTATTCCTGGCTACTAGTGGCGCACCAGTGAAGGGGTGCGCCACTGCTATGTTTTTTGCACCAAATGCAC
>LR738712.1:738630537-738643553 GCA_902687465.1 Secale cereale
ACCCCCCCTCCCCTTTCAATAAAAAAAACAAAAACCACAGCCACAGAAATGCTGACGCGTGGATGCCTTTTGGTCCCGGTTGGTACCACCAACCGGGACTAAAGCCCCTCCTGCCTGGGCTCGGTGCACAGGCCACCTGGACACCCTTCTGCCCCGGTTCTGGATTGAACCGGGACTAAAGGGTCAGAGCATTAGTACCGACCCTCTTGTCCCGGTTCTGGAACCGGGGCTAAAAGGCCCAAATGAACCGGGGCTAAAGACCCTTTATCTACTAGAGCCAAAGGCCCAGTCCAGATTGCTATTTTTTTCCTGTTTCAGGGTTTTGCAGAAAAAGAATATCAAACGGAGTCCAAATGGAATGAAACCTTCGCGAGAGATATTTTTGGAGAAAATCACGCATGCAGAGCTTGAGAACCACGTCTGGGGATCGAGGGCTGGCCCATGAGGGTGGGGGGCGCGCCCCCTTCCCAAGGCGTGCCCCCTGCCTCGTGGCCGCCTCGAGCGTCCCCCGGTGTCCTCCTTCTTCCTATATAAGTCTACGAACCCCAAAACCTCCGTGAACAGAGATAAAACCCTAATTCCACTGCCGTACCTTATGTTCCCATGAAGATCCCATCTTGGAGCCTGTTCCGGAGCTCGACCGGAGGGGGGTCCATCATGGAGGTCTTCATCATCATCATCATCGCCCTCACCATGATTTGTGAGTAGTTTACCACAGACCTTCGGTTCCATAGCTAGTATCTAGATGGCTTCTTCTCTCTCTCTCTGGATCTCAATACAAAGTTCTCCTCGGTCTTCGAGGAGATCTATTCGATGTAATCTCTTTTTGCGGTGTGTTTGTCGAGATCCGATGAATTGTGAGTTTTTGATCAAGGTTATCCATGAAAGATATTTGGTTCTTCTCTGAACTTTTTATGTGTGCTCATAATATCCTTACAAGTCTCTTCGAATTATTGGTTTGGTTTGGCCTACTAGATCTATAGTTCTTGCAATGGGAGAAGTGCTTGGCTTTGGGTTCAATCTTGCGGTGTCCTTTCCCAGTGACAGTAGGGGCAGCAAGGCACGTATTATATTGTTGCCATCGAGGATAAAAAGGTGGGGTTTATATCATATTGTTTGAGTTTATCCCTCTACATCATGTCATCATGCTTAAGGCGTTACTCTGTTCTTATGAACTCAATACACTAGATGCATGCTGGATAGCGGTCGATGTGTGGAGTAATAGTAGTAGATGCAGGCATGAGTCGGTCTACTTGTCTCGGACGTGATTCCTATATACAATGATCATGCCTAGATAGTCCCATAATTATTCTCTTTTCTATCAATTGCTCGACAGTAATTTGTTTACCCGCCGTAGAATATCGCTATCATGAGAGAAGCCACTAGAGAACACTATGGCCCCCGGGTCTATTCTCAACATATCAATCTACATCTACTTTACTTTTATTGCTTTTATTTGTTGTTCTTATAAACCAAAAATACTAAAAATATAAACTATCATCTCTATCAGATCTCACTTTCGTAAGTGACCGTAAAGGGATTGACAGCCCCTTATCGCATTGGCTGTGAAGTTCTTATTTGTTTGTGCAGGTGCGAGGGACTCGTGAGTGGTCTCCTACTGGATTGATACCTTCGTTCTCAAAAACTTAGGGAAATACTTATGCTATTGTGTGATAACCCACAAGTGTAGGGGATCGCAATAGTTTTCGAGGGTAAAGTATTAAACCCAAATTTGTTGATTTGACACAAGGGGAGCCAAAGAATACTCTTAAGTATTAGCAACTGAGTTGTCAATTCAGCCACACCTGGAAACTTAGTATCTGAAGCAAGATAGTTTAGTAGCACAGTAATATGATAGTGGTGGTAGCAGCAATAAAAGTAAAGATAGTGTTTTTGTAGTTTTTGTGATAATAGCAACGGGAAATTAAATAAGCGGCTAGCAATATAGGTAAAGCTCGTAGGCATTGGATCGGTGATGGGAAATTACGTTGGATGCAATTCATGATGTAGAAGCTATAATCTAGTGTGACACAGAACTAGCTCTAGTTCATCAATGCAATGTAGGCATGTATTCCGAATATAGTCATACGTGCTTATGGAAAAGAACTTGCATGACATATTTTGTCCTACCCTCCCGTGGCAGCGGGGTCCTATTGGAAACTAAGGGATATTAAGGCCACCTTTTAATAGAGTACCAGACCAAAGCATTAACACATAGTGAATACATGAACTCCTCAAAGTATGGTCATCACCGGGAGTGGTCCCGATTATTGTCACTTCGGGGTTGCCGGACCATAACACATAGTAGGTGACTATAGACTTGCAAGATAGGATCACGAACACACATATATTCATGAAAACATAATAGGTTCAGATCTGAAATCATGGCACTCGGGCCCTAGTGACAAGCATTAAGCATAGCAAAATCATAGCAACATCAATCTCACAACATAGTGGATACTAGGGATCAAACCCTAACAAAACTAACTCGATTACATGATAGATCCCATCCAACCCATCACCGTCCAGCAAGCCGACGATGGAATGACTCACACACGGCGATGAGCATCATGGAATTGGTGATGGAGGAAGGTTGATGATGACGATGGCAACGATCTCCACTCTCCGGAGCCCCGAACGGACTCCAGATCAGCCCTCCCGAGAGAGATTAGGGCTTGGCGGCGGCTCCGTCTCGTAAAACGTGATAATTATTTCTCCTTTATTTTTTTCTCCACGAAACGGAATATATAGGACCTGCGGATACATCGGTGGGGCATCGGGGTGCCCTCGAGGCAGGGGGCACGCCCTGGGAAGGGGGGCGCACCCCCCACCCTCAAGGACAGCCCGTGGGCCCCCACGTGTGGATCTTCTTGCAGGTATTTTTTATATTTTCTGAAATAAATCTCCGTTGATTTTCAGGTGATTCCGAGAACTTTTTATTTCTGCACAAAAACAACAACATGGCAGTTCTGCTGAAAACATCGTCAGTCCGGGTTAGTTCCATTCAAATCATGCAAGTTAGAGTCCAAAACAAGGGCAAAAGTGTTTGGAAAAGTAGATACGTTGGAGATGTATCAACTCCCCCAAGCTTAAACCTTTGCTTGTCCTCAAGCAATTCAGTTGATAAACTGAAAGTGATAAAGAAAAACTTTGACAAACTCTGTTTGCTCTTGTTGTTGTAAATATGTAAGCTAGCATTCAGGTTTTCAACAAGATCATGAACTAACCACATTCACAATAACTTTCATGTCTCAAGACTACTCACATCAATGGCATAATCAACTAGCGAGCAATAATAATAAACCTCGGATGACAACACTTCTCAAAACAATCATGATATGATATAACAGGATGGTATCTCCCTAGCCCTTTCTGAGACCGCAAAACATAAATGTAGAGCACCTTTAAATATCAAGGACTGACTAGACATTGTAATTCATGGTAAAAGAGATCCATTCATGATCATAATAATTGCAAATTAACAGTAATACAGGCAACGACAGAGGTGCCCTCCTACTGGTGTTCTTTGATAAGATGATGATGACTCTGCATAAAAGTAAATAGATATGCCCTTGGCAGAGGGAAGCCGGGATTTGTAGAGGTGCCAGAGATTGATTTTTAAATAGAGATTGAATAACATTTTGAGCGGTATACTTTCATTGTCAACATAACAACCAAGAATCTTGATATCTCCCATGCTACGCAAATTATAGGCGGTTCCCAAACAAAATGGTAAAGTTTATACTCCCCCAACCACCAACAAGCACACTCCACGGCCAGCCGAATCCACGGGTAACCGTCCAAACAAGCAACAACCCTGGGGGACTTTTGTTTAATTATTATGATTTTGAGCTTGGGACTGGGCATCCCGATTACCAACCATTTTCTCATGAATGATGAGCGGAGTCCACTCATCGTGAGAATAACCCACCTAGCATGGAAGATATAGACAGCCCTAGTTGATTCATGAGCTGTTCGAGCATACAAAACAGAATTTCATTTGAAGGTTTAGACTTTGGCACATACAAATTTACTTGGAACGGCAGGTAAATACCGCATATAGGAAGGTATGGTGAACTCATAAGGAATAACTTTGGGGTTTATGGAAGTGGATGCACAAGCAGTATTCCCGCTTAGTACAGGTGAAGGCTAGAAGAAGACTGGGTAGCGACCAGATAGAGAGCAACAACGGTCATGAACATGCATTAAAATTAATCAACAATGAATGCAAGCATGAGTAGGATATAAATCACCATGAACATAAATATCGTGAAGGCTATGTTGATTTGTTTCAACTACATCCGTGAACATGTGCCAAGTCAAGTCACTTAAATCGTCCAGAGGAGGATACCACCCATCATACCACATCACAACCATTTTAATATCATGTCGGCACGCAAGAAGACCATTATAAACTCTCAGCTAATTAAGCATGGCATAAGTAGCTATGATCTCTAATTGTCATTGCAAACATGTTTCATTCATAACAAGATGAATCAAGAACGACGAGCAATCATATTTACAAAAACAAAAGAGGGCGAGTTCATACCAGCTTTTTTCATCTCAATTAGTTCATCATATATCATCCTTATTGCCTTTCACTCGCATGACCGAACGGTGTGGATAATAATAATAGTGCACGTGCATTGGACTAAGCTAAAATCTGCATGCATTTAATAGAAGAGAGAAGACAAGGTAATATGGTCAAGGTTAAATCAACAACAAGGCATATGAGAGCCACTAAGCATGTTAATCATGGTCTTCTACTCTTAACCAACCCCTAAAGAAAAGAAAAGAAACTATTTACACCGGAAAGCTCCCAACAAGCAAAAGAAGAACGGGAAATCTTTTTGGGTTTTCATTTTTAGTTACTACTACAGCAAAGAAAGTAAACTAGCTAGAAGCTACAACTGAACTTTTTTGTTTTTCTGGGTTTTTCTAGCACACAAGAAAAAGACTAAGAAAAAGAAAATTAAACTAAGCATGGATGGTACAGTGAAAAAGTGTGAGCACCGACAACTAGAATAAGTGTGAACATAAAAGTAAAGTCGGTGAGAAACACGTACTCCCCCAAGCTTAGGCTTTTGGCCTAAGTTGGTCTATGGCCAGTACTGGCCTGACGGATATCCAAAGTTGTAGTTGAGGTCGTACTGAGATGCAGCAAATGCTGCATGCTGAGCTGCAGCTCGAAGGAGGGTTGCCTCCGTCATGTTATAATAGGCATTTGCCTCCTCCATAGTTATAGTGTGTCTTCCTTTTTCCTGAAAGTTAAACAAAGTAAGGGCAGGAAGAACAATAGGGATGGCATGCTACCGGTTAAAGATTAGTCGATATTTGAGAGTCTGATTATCCCACTCTATAAACCGGTGACTAACCATAGCATTACAGTCTAAATAAGCATTAGGTAAGGGATCATCATACGGGTGCACGGACACACCAAGATAGCGGGCTATGCGAGTAGCATAGATCCCACCAAATAAATATCCATTCGAACCATTATGGTGTAGCCTACGTGCAACAATTGCTCCTAAATTATATTGCCTATCACCTAGTACAGCACTCCTGAGAACGCTAAGATCAAGGACACACATGTGACAAGCTTCATCTTTACCATTTAAGCATCTACCGATAAAGAGAGCAAAGTAATGAATAGCAGGAAAATGTATGCTCCAAGTGGTGGCTTGTGTGATGTCCTTGGATTCCCCCACTGTAATACTAGCTAGGAGTTCTCTAAATTTAGATTTACGAGGATCACTTATACTGCCCCACTGTGGGAGCTTGCAGGCTTCATTAAAATCATCTAAATCCATGGTATAAGATTTATCTTATAGATCAAACAAGACAGTGTGAGAATTACGTGAAGATGAAAATTTAAACCTTCTCACAAAGCTATCAGTCAAGCCACGGTATTGGAGGCACTTATCTTGCATGAAGTCCTCGAGGTCAGCATTACGCACATATGTGTAAAATTCATCTTTGATGCCCGCTTGACTCATAAATTCATCCGACGGCCATTCACATGGTCGTACATCAGCATCCCTCGGTGGTTCATCGTCCGGCTCACGGAACGCAAGCCTCGGTCCTTGCTTTCTTTAAAGACCACCTTGGAAGTTTTTCCTAGACATTTTTTTGAATTTTTTTGGAATTTTTTAGTAACTCACAATAAAAGTTAACCAAACTCAACAAGATTGATAGCAACAACTTCTATAAGTGCCTAGAAGTTATATCATGCAGTAGAACTACTTGGGACCAAGAAAATTTGACATGCAAGCTAAAAACAAGGTCACCACAGCAGCACAAATTTGCAATAAATAAAACACTAGAACAAAAACTAATTGAACCAATGGAGGAGTCACATACCAAGCAACAATCTCCCCAAACAGTTTGGTGAATGGTGCTTTGAGCAAGGAGATCGAAAATGGCAGGAAAACGAGCTAGAACTCGGGATTGAGCTGGTTGGAGATTTTTTTGGGAGGAAGAAGAAGAGCATGGGTGAAAGGATAAGTGGAGGGGGGCCACGTGGGGCCCTCGAGGGAGGGGCGCGCCCTGGGAAGGGGGGCACGCCCTGTGCCCTCGAGGCCAGGTGCTGGCTCCCCTCGCTGTGTGTTCAGTGCCATATTTTCTTCAATATTCTAGAAAAAATCATATTTCATTTTCATGGCATTTGGAGAACTTTTATTTTCGGGATATTTTTTATTGCATGGATAAGTCTGGGAACAGACAGATAATGCTATTCTTCTTTTATTTAACCTAATTAACAGAAAGTAAAAGGAGGGTACAGAAGGTTTGTGCTATCTAAATTCATCTATCCCATGTTCATCAAAAGGAATCCATTAACAAGGATGATCAGTCTTGTTAATAAACTCTTTCCGAGTAAAATGAAACTGGAGAATTTTCGAATAACACTATGTTACTTTAATGGGGATATATATGTCCCCAACAATAAGTATGTCATATGCCTTCTTGATAGTGGGAATAGGAAACTCAAAACCTCCAATAGTAATAGTTGAAGTTTTTCCAATATAATTGGTACTATAAACCTGAGGTTGTTTCCTCCGAAAGTGTACCGTATGCTCATTACCATTGACATGAAAAGTGACATTGCCTTTGTTGCAATCAATAACAGCCCCTGTAGTCTTCAAAAAAGGTCTTCCAAGAATAATAGACATACTATAATTCTCGGGAATATCAAGTATAACAAAGTCCGTTAAAATAGTAACATTTGCAACTACGATAGGCACATCCTCACAAATACCAACAAGATATAGCAGTTGATTTATCAGCCATTTGCAAGGATATTTCAGTAGGTGTCAACTTACTCAAATCAAGTCTACGATATAAAGAGAGAGTCATGACACAAACACCGGCTCCAAGATCACACAAAGCAGTTTTAACATAGTTTCTCTTAATGGAGCAAGGTATATTCGGTACTCCCGGATCTCCTAAATTCTTAAGCATTCCACCCTAAAAAATGTAATTGGCAAGCATGGTGGATATTTCTACTTCAGGTATCTTTCTATTGTTGGTAATAACTAGCAAAATGACCCATTTGTTGCAACGGGAATAAATGTTTATGGCACAAGATCCATTTTGTTAAATGCAACGCATGTGCTTCACTACGGGGCAAATGGCAATTAGCATGAATTACGATTGATCGGGTCAAGTAACTGGATCACTGGACAATTCAATTCAGTTAAACCTTGACAATTAAAATGAGTGCATTGCGATGGAAAAAAGGCGAGGAAGACCACCAAGGGAAAAGGCGACGAATGCATTCAGTCATAGAGCATAGCTAATTTGTTTTTCATGGTATGGGTTATTCATTAGTCACCAATGAATCAACTGCTTAATTCATTATATATGAGCAAAATATGAGATTAGTTCCATATGATCTACTCCCTCCGTTCCGAATTACGTGTCGCAGGTATGGATGTATCTAGATGTATTTTAGTTCTAGATATATCCATTTCTGCGACGAGTAATTTGGAACGGAGGGAGTAATACGTTGTGAAGAAAGAACGCATGTCCAAAATATTAACAACAGGCAATTTTCTCGTATTTCGGTTTGTATCTGACAAGAAACAAATGAGATATATTCTTGAATGAAAAACTGGGAATAAGTTACGTCAAGACTACTTAGCTAAAATATTGATTTTTGAGTTGTTCAACTGGGCAATCCATCAATCAATCGTATTCCACTCAACTGGGCACTTGCCTCGACACAAAGTTCCTTTGTAGCTCTGAATTAGCACAAGAGAAATAGATGCAGCATGCATTTGTCAATATGCATTCATACCAGTTTACTGCCACCTAAGTAAAGCTTGATGGTAGATCTTGTGATGAACGGGATGAACAACTCAAAAGAAATTGAGATGAGAGTCGCGAGATCACATGATCCGACAGAAAAATAGACTTTCAAGTTGTGCAGTCCAGCTGCTGAGCCAAGACCCATGTCCAGTTGCAACCGACAATGTCCAGGAGCCACGGTCATATCCAGTGGCAAGCTGGCAATACGCGCCATGAATGATCCAACAATGTTGGTATTTTGTCCTACGACAGTGGAATTCATTGAGGTGCCTATTACCAAATACCTTTTTGCGGGACCTATACCAAGATTACTGACCACTGGAATCAAAGTATTGTTTCCTACTTTGAATATAAATCTGTATAAAACATAAGCTTTTGCACATAAATCTCATAACTTCAACTTCGCATCATAAATTTCCCACTAAACCAAAGAAGCCAATGGTTAGTATGACTACCCAGAAAATTAATTTCCATTAGAGAACTTATTAAACTATAGAAGCGAGTGGTTCCATGTCTGGGATCCGATGGGGCAGCCTCTTCCAGTTCCATGTATTTTTTGTTTCGTCCTCCAGTGCATATTCCCTGCAGCTTATTGTGGGTGCTCATCATAATAATTTGTACTTAGAGATGAGATGCATGATGTGAGGCACACAACTTTTTGATGGAAGTGGTAAATACTCTGATTTTGGCAACAACAAAAAATATGTCATTCACGTCTGTTGCCTTCAAATATCAATCTGTATTTAAGCATATCTACTGTTTGATCTGCAACATACAGGCGTATAGGGGGCGGTCAGCACTAATTCCCCTAGCCTCTCACCCACACTTGTCTCCAGGTCTCCTCAGACTTTGACCCCCGCCATGGCCATCTCTGCCTCTGCCGTGCTGCCTTCACCGTTGCGGCGGAGCACATGACGGCCGAACTGCCAGAAGCCTTCCTTGCGGTGGCTGTCAGGCCCGTATGTGTTCCCATTGCCATTCTGCCGTGCCACTTGACCAGGAAAGACAGGCGCGCTCCGTCGTGGTTGCGCCTGACGCACGTTGTCTGAGGAGACAAATGATTCTGGACCATGGTCCGCTCGAACCCATGGTCAGTGCCGTTCGATCGAGTGCTGGTCTTCATGTGGATTTGTGCATAGTTAGCATTCAAATTTCTCGGTTTAGCTTAAATCTCCTCTTTGTCAACTTGCCCCTAGGCATGCCTAGGCTCATCTTTTCAGGAAAAGGATGGGTTGGCACATGCCCCTATGTTTACTGTAGGTCACGAGCCCAAGCCTGAGAATTAAAAAATAAATATTTTGTTCACACTCTTCATCGCATCTAGCAGCACTCGCAAGCTTATTGTTAAAAGAATAAAATTAAAATCCACTTGATTATTAATGTAGTTCTTATCATGTCAGGGCTACGGTTCTTATAATGTGAGAAGTATCAATTGTTTTTTTTAATTCGCAAAAGAAAGTACCAACTGTCTTACATGAGAATATTCTTCCACGAGCAGTTTACTGTTCTTATAATCACAGAACTCAGCTCGTGATGAAACTTTTGTTCTACAGGGATGTCAATTAGGCAAATTTAGAAGAATAGAAAACAGCAATACGGTTCCTTTCAAATGACAAATAGGCAACATTAGAAGAAAAAACATAATTCATTTAATTGTAAGTGCAAGGGTAGAAGGATCAACAGATTGATTACCTTTTTTCTAACAAAATTTGTCTGTACCACCTTTATAAGATTTATTAATTAAATTGTGTTCTTGTACTCTTCTCTTGCATTTGTAGGCACCAGAATGATGTTTCTCAATAATGGCTCAAATCTGTATTACTGAAACACAAGATAAAGAAGATGAATAAAATAAAATTGAATTTATATGATAGCATATATCAATTGGAGATCATGTGTCAATGTTTGACAATTAGACGAATGGTCTAAATCACCTAATTTCGGTCTTGTAATCTTTAACCGAGGAGGTAAGAACCAATCTCTAACGAAGGACGATCCCTGCCAATAATTAATTAGAAAATTAGGAATTACAGGTACAAATCGAAGTTAATCCAAAAGAAAGACTCCCTAAGCACCTGAAGGCTAGAGTCGGTCACCGATCAATCCGACGAGATGACGTCGATAAATCTGAAATTTGAGAAAAGAGACAAGGAAGACAACGACGGCGCCGCGGCAGCGGTCTGACGCTTTGTCAATCTAAATCCGAATACTGATCGATTTAAGGACCAGGGAGGCAGCCAGGCAGGGACCGGGGCAGAGCCACCAAGGGACGAGGCGTCGACGCCGAGGGCTCCAGACGTGGAGGACTCGAGGGCTCCAGTCTCCTGGCGACGAGCGGACGAGACATTCTTTAGCCGCCACGATCCCGATCCCTGACTCCCTGTAGCAATCTACAATATTTTTTATTATATTTAGATAATGTTGCGATGGACTCTGCGAGTAGAGGAAGAGTCCAGGATCGCGCTCGATGCCTCTCGTCGCTCTCGCTCGATGGCCGATGGGCCTAGTCGCTCGGCCCAGTAGGCAGTAGCGCTTTAGGGCATCTACAATGGTAGACGCTTGTGGAGGCGCTAGCAGAGAAAATAAATAAATTTTATAAAATAAAAGAATGCCTAAGCGCCTGAGGTTACAACGGCAGGTGCTAATTCTGCGGGCTAAAATAAACTAGACGAGCGCTTCGCATGGGAAGAGAATCAATCAAGCGCTCGCTGCCAGGTCTTGCGTCGACGCTACGTCCGACGTTGGGATTCAGAGCGTAAACTGCCAATTAGCCAGGTTTCTAATCCTGGCGCCGGTGCTAAGCGCCGGGTGTTGGACATGCCCTTACTATATCTATATAAAAAATATGGTCCCCCCAGAATTTTGGGCCCAGTGCGGGCCGCACTTTCTGCACCATTGTGGGCCCGGCCCTGTCCATTGATGGCACACCCCACTACCTTCAGCAGTTGCACTGGCACTCTCCCACCGAGCACAGCGTCAACGTACGCCGGTACGACAAGGAACTCCACATGTTCCACAAGAGCGCCCAGGGCAAGGCCGCCGTTATCGTCGTCTTCTACCAAATCGCGCTCACGACGCATTCCTGCACAAAGTAACTTTTGCTTCTCTCTTTTCTTTGTCGCTTTCTTTAGTTAACCAACCAATGAACCAGACCTAGTTAAGCTTGATTAACTAAAGCCAACACGGCAACATGGGACTTAATTATAAGTAAGCTTAACTAACGGCAAAGCTGCATTGGGCTAACTCTAATCTTGTACGAACACAGATGGAGCCATACCTGGAGATGATCGCGGATCAGAAGGACAGGGAGGAGAAGATGGGGATGATGGATCCCAGGGGAAAGGCCAGCGTGTACTACCGCTACGTGGGCTCCCTCATCACCCAACCCTGCGCAGAGGGGGTCATCTGGACCATCGTCAAGAGGGTACGTCTCTTTTCATTCATTCACCTTCGCATCAAACACAACGACCAACTAACAACTAACAGTAAAATATTTCATTTCTGGACCATCACGTGACACACAACTTCCAACTGTCAAATAAAACAATTAGTTTCTGGAATTTAGCAGTTGGCATATGGAGCTGCCAGTGATCTATCTGCAGATCCTTTGATTTGTTAGTCGCAAAGAATCTTCGTTAGTCGCAAAGAATCTTCCCACCGGTTTCGTCTTTTTGTCATTTTTGATTGATCGGAATTTAGGCTACATGCGTGCACAAGTCCTATTATACCCTATGCATGTTTGGTGAATGGTGCAAGATTTGATATATATATATATATATATATATATATATATATATATATATATATATATATATATATATATATATATATATATATATATATATATATATATATATATATATATATATGTTTTATGAAACTTATATTTTCTCTATCTGGTTCAATTTGCGGGTCCGCACAGTGTCAAGGCACCAGCTGGAGCTTCTCTGGGAGGCCGTCCATGATGTAAGTTTTTTTTTTCCTCTTACGTTTCTCCAATCCTTTTCATGAATGCGGAGTCTTGCTATTATGCTGGGGCATTCAAATCTTGTGTTTCAGCACGTTACAGTCTATAGACTCCTGTCAAACGGTAGACCTTAACCGCGGACATCTAGAAATTCCACAATGACATGAAAGCCTCCTTCAATTTGGTTGGTTGCATGGACTATAATTTATTTTAACTGATTTTACTTCAACCGTGCAGGATATGGAGAAGAACGCGAGGCCGCGTCAGGAGGCGAACAGCACAGATATCAGCATGTTCCGGCCTTTTGAGCAGAATAGACATTGATTATTCGTTAGGGTCGATTATCCGTTTTATTAGTTTGCTATTACAGCTATGACAATTTTTGTACTAGTTCTTTATATTCATTTGATGCCGCGTATCCTGTCACCGAATAATAAAGGAGCATGTCCCGTTCATGTCCATGCATGTGTGTTAATGTTGTGATATCGAGATATTTCACGAATGATTGTTGGTGGAAACTACTCCATGACTCATCCAGCAGCCACTGCCATTAAAAATGAGAGAGCCGGCAAGGATTTTGACTGCCGTTGAGCACAGGTGCCAGAAATATTTATAAGACCATCCAGCTGCTATTAGCCATCTGGTGTTGTCTCCTTGAAGAATTATGCCAGGAATAGTTTAGCTCAAGAAATTAAGGCTAGGTTCGAATATTCCTGAATGTTTTTTTTTTTTTTTTGGAACG
>LR738712.1:738643678-738697557 GCA_902687465.1 Secale cereale
ATCAACCGGCCAGGAATAACAACCACCCATACAACGAGAAAGAAAAAAAAACAAAGAAACTAAAAACGGCAGATACAAGGTGCTACAATAGCAGCCTACAAGCACCACAACAGAACACACAAGAAGATACTACAGTAAAACTAGCTTTATGCTGAAGGAGCCCTTCGACATGAATGAAACACCGAAGCATGACAGCGAGAGAACTTCGAGAGGAAAACCCGCCTAGTGGAGATGAACACACCCTCATCCACTCCGAAAGGAGACCACCGTCATCGAACCTTCCTTCTGCAATTCCGAAGGGGACCCCTGCCCCTCACCCTAGATCGAAGGGCGCCAGACCGTCGGAAATTGGAGCAAATCACCCTAGAGAAAGGAACGGTATATATTCAGGAGCACCTTGGGAGATTCTCAGCATGACCAACCCACTGTGCAAAGATCGCCAGGAGAAGAGCCCAACCGCAGCTCACTGGATCATACACGAAGAAACGAAGCTGCTGAAGGATGACGACGCCGATGGAACAAATAGCAGAGTTGATAAGCGACCGTAGCTGAGATAAGATCAATGCTCTATGAATTAATGTCCAGACCGCCCACACCGTGTTGCTCTCACTGGGAGAGGAACCATATCCCCTTCCCTACCATGGCAATGGCACCGACACACCGGCAAGCGCGCGCGCGCGCACACACACACACACGCGCGGCCGGTATACAGACAATTACAAGGAGCTAATCTTGTGAAAATAGGCATCCCGGCGCTACCTCCAACTACCTTGTCGCTGCTCGCCGAAAAACCACATCGAATCGCCAATGCACAACCCCAACTCGCCCAAGACAGCACCTTCAGCAAGGTGTCGGCGCGGATGCCGCGCCTCTGCCGCCAAGCCCATAACTGGCTAAGGTTTTCACCCGGGTATGAGAAGGGAGGGAGCGGGGATCGAACCTCGACGGCGCCTCCGGGAAGGGGAACGGTGCCAGCAGGCGTCACCGCCGTTGTTACCGGAAAGCCGGCCAATGATTTCTCTCGGACCGATCTCGCACCTCGGCATCCCCATCTTCCATGGATCCGGCGACCAGCAGCCGCCACAGACCACATCCAGCGGGCAAAAGGCGAATGAAGGGGGAGGAAGGACCTCCAGATCTGACTTGTAGCCAGGGGCACCAGGCCAACCGCCGCGACCTGTGCCCGACACCTCCACCGCTCGCCGCCCGCACAGCCAAGGGGGAGGAGGAGGACCTGCGAGCGCCCGCTTTCCACAGAGCCGGCATCGCCGCACCACCCGAGGCCGCCGCCTCAGCTTCCGAAGCCCTCCGTGGGAAGACGAAGCAGCAAGGCCTCGTCGCCGCCTTCCTTGGCAGTCGTGCAACCTTCGCCGGCAACCCCTCTGGCGGCGGCGAGGAGTGGAAGGGAGGCGGAGGGGGCTCGGCAGCTAGGGTTGGGTCGCCGCTCGCGTCGCCCCGAGCGGAGCGAAGCGGGGGCCGGGAGGGGATTTTTTTTTGACCGAGAGACGGGAGTTAAGAGGAGGCGGGGAATAGTAGATTTTTATTCCGAAAGCCATTTGGCTATTGTTTTTCTAAGGATCTGGTAAATTTGAGCATGGCTCATAAAATAATCAAGAGGGCTGTCGGCCTCTCTACACTAGTGGATATCACTGGTACGATGATGATGCGAAATCAGACTTGTCCGCCATGGACGCAGGCATGAATTTATTCAACAGTTTAATATCGTCAAAAAGAGCATCCAATGTAATTATTGATTGCCCTTTTTAGAAGCAAGCGATCTGAAAATTGTATGTTAATACTGAGCATTTTGGAGAATAATGGGAACTGGGGGTTGGTGAGCGATCAATGGGTTGAAAGTTTATGTTGATTCTGATTGAAAGGCCTGCCTAGGGTAATCATTAGTGACGCTGAATGGCTTTAGTCAGACAACATAACATGGGTCAAATTACTCTGTTCAATGGGAGTTTAGGGTCTATGATTGAGAAGTACGAAAAGGTTAGGTAAAACGGGATCTATCCCCTTCAAGAAAAGTGTATTATAAAGTTTGAATGGCTGAGGTGAAGATACCGAGAAGTTACCAAATTGTCTTGCGTTGAATGCTATGTTGTGCCTCCACTAGTAGAAAAAGGGTAAAACGTGAAGCACATTAGTGCCGGTTTGAATTTGAGCCGGCACTAAGGTGTACATTAGTGCCGGTTCCAACGGCTAGCCGGGCCACTCTCATTAGTACCGGTTCGTGGTGAACCTTTAGCACCGGTTCGTGCCACGAACCAGTACTAATGAGAGTGGTGGCAGGATGTTGTCAGTCTGGGGCCCCTGCAGCACCTTTAGTACCGGTTCTTGGCACGAACGGGTGCTAAAGGTGGTCGTACATAAACCCTTCATCCACCCGAGCTCGCTCTGTTCTTCCCCTTTCCCCTCTCCTCTCTGTTCTTCCCCTCTTCCTCTCGAGCTCATCACACATTTTGCCCAAAATTTGTCAAGATTTGAAGGCCCCCATCCATTCAAATGATCACAAAGGTTAGCAACTTTGTCCTTTCATCTCTCATTGCTAGATTAGCTCTTGCAATGCTTTATATAGTGATTAATTTGTGAGTTTAGTAATTTAGGAGGAAATATATGTGCTAGTATTTGATTTATATGCAATTTGAGGTCCAAAATAACACTTAGTTTGCATATGTAGGTATATGAACCGGAAATTCCAACCGACCCTATTGTCGAGAGGTTAAATTTAGTTGAAAGAGAAAACGAGTACTTGAAAGAAAAAATGAAAAGAATTGAGGGGGAGAAGATGGAATTGGAGTTGCATGTTGCCGATGTCGTCGATGATCACAAGATCAAGATGGAGAAAATGCGCTTGAAGATTAGAAAGATTAGAAAATATGCCATCGATAGTGAGGCTTGGTATCATTATGCTGTTGGATCAATTGTTACCTTAGTTGCGATCTTGATCGCATTTGTTGTTGCATTTAAATGCTTTAGCTAGAGAGTTATTTGTTTGTTGCATTTAACTGTTGTATGAACTTTATGTATGAACTTGTATTAACTTGGTTTTTTTGTGCTGTGTATTGAAGATAAGCCGACAATGGATGTACGATGACCGATGCTCTCTCGAGTTCATTAATGGCGTGCAAACTTTTCTGCTTGCGGCTGAGGCAAATAAGCGGGCGGATGGTTTTATGTCTTGTCCATGTGCTGTCTGTAAGAATGGTCTAAATTACTCTAAGTCAAGAACCATTCACGTCCACCTGTTTAAGTCCGGTTTCGTGCCCCACTATAATATTTGAACCAAGCACGGAGAAAGAGGGGTTATGATGGAAGACAATGAAGAAGAAGAGGACGACGACAGTTATCCTGGCCATGGGTTCCCTGAATACGATGATACAACAATGAGGAAGAAGATGAGCCGGTAATGCGGGAAGAAGCTGAGCCGGCAATGCGGGAAGAAGCTGAAGAAGAGGCATCAGATGAGCCCGTTGATGATCTAGGTCGGGCCATTGCCGATGCAAAGAGAAACTGCGCAAGTGATTTGGAGAAGAAGAAGTTGCAGCGCATGTTAGAGGATCACAAAAAATTGTTGTACCCGAATGGCGTAGGTGACAAGAAAAAGCTGGGCACCACACTGGAATTGCTGCAATGGAAGGCAGAGAATGGTGTATCTGACTAGGGATTTGGAAAGTTGCTGGTAATGATAAAGGATATGCTTCCAAAGGACAACGAATTGCCCGAGAGTACGTACGAAGCAAAGAAGGATGTCTGCCCTCTAGGGTTAGAGGTGCAGAAGATACATGCATGCATGCCCTAATGATTGCATCCTCTACCGCGGTGAGTACGAGGATTTGAACGCTTGCCCGGTATGCGGTGCATTGGGCTATAAGATCAGCCGCGATTACCCTGGTGATGTCGAGGGCGAGCGCCCCAGGAAGAAGATTCCTGCCAAGGTGATGTGTTATGCTCCTATAATACCACGGTTGAAACGTTTGTTCCAAAACAAAGAGCATGCCAAGGCGATGCGATGGCACAGAGAAGACCGTAAGAAAGACGGAAAGTTGAGAGTACCCGCTGACGTGTCGCAGTAGAGAAAAATCGAAAGAAAGTACGGGAAGGAGTTTGTAGATGACGCAAGGAGCATATGGTTTGGTCTAAGAGCAGATGGCATTAATCCTTTTGGGGAGCAGAGCAGCAACCATAGCACCTGGCATGTGACTCTATGTTTGTATAACCTTCCTCCTTGGTTGTGCATGAAGCGGAAGTTCATTATGATGCCAGTGCTCATCCAAGACCCTAAGCAACCCGGCAATGACATTGATGTGTACCAAAGGCCATTAGTTGATGAACTCTTACAACTGTGGAATGGAACAGGTGTACGTGCGTGGGATGAGCACATGGGGGAAGAATTTGACCTAAAGGCGTTGCTGTTCGTGACCATCAATGATTGGCCTGCTCTCAGTAACCTTTTAGGACAGACAAACAAGGGATACCGCACATGCACGCACTGTTTGGACGATACCGACAGTATATGTTTGGCTAACTGTAAGAAGAATGTGTACCTGGGACATCGTCGATTTCTTCCGAGAAGGCATCCCGTAAGAAAGAAAGGCAAGCATTTCAAAGGTGAGGCGGATCACCGGACGAAGCCTCGCCACCGTACTGGTGCTGATGTACATGATATGGTCAAGGATTTGAAGGTGGTCTTTGGAAAGGGTCCTGGTGGACAACCTGTTCCGAATGACGCTGACGAACGCGCACCCATGTGGAAGAACGAATCTATATTTTGGGACCTGCCCTATTGGAAATACCTAGAGATCCGCTCCGCAAACGACGTGATGCACGTGACAAAGAATCTTTGTGTGACCCTGCTTGGCTTCTTGGGCGTGTATGGGAAGACAAAAGATACACCTGAGGCACGGGAGAACCAGCAACGTATGCACGGAAGAGACGGCATACATCAAGGTCATGCAAACTACGCTCTTACCAAAGAAGAGAAGGAAATCTTCTTTGAATGCCTACTCAGTATTAAGGCACCGTCTGACTTCTCGTCGGATATAAAGGGAATAATAAACATGTCAGAGAAAAAGTTTCAGAACCTAAAGTCTCATGACTGCCACGTGATTATGACGCAACTGCTTCCGGTTGCATTGAGGGGGCTTCTATCGGAAAATGTTCGATTAGCCATTGTGAAGCTATGTGCATTTCTCAATGCAATCTCTCAGAAGGTAATCGATCCAGAAATCATACCAAGGTTAGAGAATGATTTGGTTCAATGTCTTGTCCGTTTCGAGTTGGTGTTCCCACCATCCTTCTTCAACATCATGACGCACGTCCTAGTTCACCTATGCAAAGAGATTAACGTTTTGGATCATGTATTTCTACACAATATGTTCCCCTTTGAGAGGTTCATGGGAGTCTTAAAGAAATATGTTCATAACCGTGCTAGGCCAGAAGGAAGCATCTCCAAGGGCCATCACAATGAGGAGGTCATTGAGTTTTGTATTGACTTTATTCCTGACCTTAAGCCGATTGGTGTTCCTAAATCGTGGCATAAGGGCAGACTGGATGGAAAAGGCACGCTAGGAGGGGAACAAATAATATGTATGGACGGACATTCTCTCACTGAAGCACACTACACAGTTCTACAGAATTCCGCCTTGGTGGATCCGTATATGGATGAACACAAGAATTTGCTACGCTGCAAACACCCGGGACGGTCTGATGACTGGATTACACGTAAACAAACCAGGAGTTTCGCCAGCTAGTTGCAGACACGTACCATGCATGACATCTCTATTGAAGATGACATGTACTTGTTGTCCCAGTTACCATCTTCGAATATAATGACTTTCAAAGGGTACGAGATAAATGGTAATACATTTTACACGATCGCCCAAGATAAGAAGAGCACCAACCAAAACAGTGGTGTCCGCTTTGATGCAGAAACCAAGACGAGAAAGGAAACATATTATGGTTATATACAGGACATATGGGAACTTGACTATCGACGTGGTTTGAATGTCCCTTTGTTTCGGTGCAAATGGGTCAATATGACACGAGGCGGGGTAACGGAAAACAAGCAGTACAGAATGACAACAGTGGATCTCAACAATCTTGTGTATGCAGACGAACCATTCGTCCTAGCCAATGATGTGGGACAAGTTTTCTATGTGAAGGACATGTCTACCAAGCCAAGAAAAAGAAAAGATAAGGAAGCGAATGCATCGTACGATGAGCCAAAGCGGCACATAGTTCTTTCTCGAAAGAGAAACATCGTGGTAGTGGATGACAAGACAGACAAGTCAGAAGATTATGAAAAGTTTGATGAAATTGCTCCATTCACAGTGAATATTGACCCGAGCATCCCGTTAAATGATGAAGATTTTCCATGGTTACGGCGCAAAGGGACACACACGAAGTAAAAGTTTCACACCCAAAGATCTGGGATGTGATCGGCTTCACTATCATCACTTTCTTCTGTGTTTCACACCCAGAAGGGAATCTCTGTAATAGTTAGGGTAGTTATGTGTTTTCACATTTGAAACGCGAAGAAATTTTATGTGCAAACAAATTCTTTCGTGCCTTTACTGATTTTTAAAGTTAAGTTATTCACAAACTAGTGATTCACACTAATTTCAAATAATTCAAAATTTAAACTATTCAAATTTGAACACTACGGGCACTAACAGAAAGTTTGTAATTTTTTGTACCTAAAGCAAAAATATTCACAAAGAAACTCAAAATACACAAAAAACAACAACTCAAAAATAAATAAAGCAAAAAAAATAAAAATAAAGCCCGCCTACTAGGCCAGAGCGGCCTGCATACGACTAGAAACCCAACCTGTTGTTGTGCCAGGATGCAGGCCCGCAAAGGCCCAGTAGGCCCACAGGGCAGCACAGAACATGTAGCCCCAGTAGGCCTGCTTTGGAGAGGAGCTCGAGAGAGCTACTTCAAGGGGAGTTATAAACCAGTGTGGACGCCCCTCGGTTAGCGAGGTGGGACTAAACTTGCCGCACCGCACCTGCGCCAGAGCACCCCCTTTAGTAACGGGTCGGGGCACCAACCGGTACTAAAGGGGTGTCTTTAGTACCGGTTGGAGCCACCTACCGGTACTAAAGGGGGTGCACTTCTCGCCGCTTGGCCTGGCCAAAACAGGCCTTTAGTACCGGTTGGTGGCTCCAACTGGTACTAAAGGTCCATCCTATATATACGACACTTGCAAATTTTCAGTTTTCCCTCTGTTTCTCTTCTTCCTCTCCATTGCCGCCCCCGTCGCCGTCTCCATATCCCTCGTCGCCGCCCCCGTCGCCGCCCCGTCCCCGTCGTCGCCGCCCCGTCGTCCCCGTCCCCGTCGTCCCCGTCGTCGCCGCCCCGGCCCGTACGTCCCCGTCCCCGTCGTCGCCGCCCCGGCCCGTACGTCCCCGTCCCCGTCGTTGCCGCCCCGTCCCTGTCCCCATCGTCGCCATCCCCGTCGTCGTCGCGCCCGTCGTCGTCCCCGATGCAGCGCCCGTCGCCGTCCCCGTCGCCGCCCCCCGTCGCCTCTCGCCTCGCCGGTGAGCACACACACACACACACACACATACATTTTTTTATTTTTTAGTTATAGAAATAGTTATAAAAAAGATAGAATTGTTAGAAATTTTTCTGTTTTTTAGTTATAGAAATAGTTATAAAAAAGTTAGAATTTTTTTTAGTTCTAGAAATATTAGAAATGTTATACAAATGTTAGTTATATATATAGAAATGTTATATTATTTTTCTGTTTTTTAGTTACAGAAATATTTGAAATGTTATAGAAATGTTAGTTATATAGCATTGTTAGAAATGTTATAGAAATGTTAGTTATATAGAAATGTTAGAAATTTTAGTTATCAAAATCCAATCATTAAAAAATGTTACTTTTTGCGGGAATATAGCTAGTATTTGTTCTCGACGATGCCCGACCCGCATCCTCGCCGTCGACCCGTCCGCGACGACGTCCGGCTGAGCCATGTCCGGGACTGGGCTCCGCCGGGCTGGCACTGGGAGGTGCTGTCTGGAGGGGCGCGCCGCTTGATGAGGAACCTGGCCCCGGGTCCCGTCGTCGACCCTGATCTCGTTTGGTGGCGTTCGCGTGGGCCAGTTTCGGTGCGGAGGGAGCCGGCCCCGCCTGAGGTGGTACGTCACCGTGTCAGGGAGGAGGATGAGCACGTCCATTGCTACATGGTTGCGTTAGAGGGCGGCAGGTTCTCCAATACCTGGCAGTTTATTCAGGGATCTCACTTCAGCTATGATCCTGTGAGGGTTCCTTCTCTTTGGGTGTCCACCGCCCGCGTCGCAGGAACCGCGAGTGTTGTAGATTCTTCTGTGTTATTCGATCTTTATTAGCTACCTAGCTACATGTTTTTGCTTACATATGTTCGCTTAATTAAGACATCCAAACGTGTGTGCATGCATATTTCACTGGATCTTGTGTATCATTAAAGTTGACGCCGGAACAGTTACCAAACGATCTTCACACGAACAAGAGACCTCTGCGACCTCTGCGACCAAACGATCTTCACACGAACAAGAGACCTCTGCGACCATACATGTCCATAAATGCAATGAAGTGAGCTACCCGACCACCTTCATGTCAAAATTCTTAGCCGTTAAATTCAGATGCATTCTTATTCGCTTATGGCCAGTTACTCTAGTGATGATGAACATACATCATCCATCTGTTAAAGAATTACGAACTGTGTTTTATATAAATGATTTGCATAGGGTTGAGAGGTATTGGGGATAATTCTACAACAACCAAGCCGATAAGTGCAGGCAATTATCTCCATCCTGGTCTTCCATATAAGCGGGATATATGGGCCTGCCGTGCTTATGTCATCTACCATCTACCATATAAGGAGGCACCTTGTACGACGATTTTTTTCTAAGTGAAGTGAAGTGCTTGTTGACTACGATTTATCTTGTTTGTTTGACCATGTTGATTTCCTTTTAGTCTTTCTAAAACATGTATCTCACTTGGATGTTTTATTCTTGAACATGTTAATGAATGCTTTGGACATGTACTCACGATTTTGTTCTACTATTATCAACATGTGAGCATTGTTGTGTACTTGTAAATGGTGCTTGGATAATGCACTATTAATGTAATATATACATGCAACTATGTTTGTTGCAACAGGTTATCGCCAGGGAATTATATCTGTTGCAAAAAATATTGCCACAGAAAGTGGCGTGTTGCGATAATGTATCACCACAATATCTGCATGTTGCAATAAGTTTTTGCTACAAATCCTTGGTCGTTGAGATAAGTATGTTGCCACAGAATCATATCGTTGCAAGAGGGCCTAGGTTATTGCCACAAAGAGTAGTCCGTGGCCACATGTGTGTATCACAATGGCAGGGCTCGTGGCAATATAACTCAAATGCCACGACAACAATCGTTGCGATACCATTTTCATGGTGCCACGATACAAAAAAATGTTGCATCATCCTATTGCCACAGAGTTAATTGCGACGCTTGGCGACAATTTCTACTTCGTGCAATAGATAAATTGTAACAGTTTGTTACTTATTGCGACAGAAAATTTCGTTGCAGTAGACCGTTTTCCTTGTAGTACTAGAACCTGGGTAACCTATCTCCTATTTCCCATCTGGCTTTTTCTGGCTAGTCACGGTACCCTAACAAAGGGTCTGTCGAAATCTAAACTGACACCGGCGCACCAGGCACGGGTCATTGTTCCCAGAACCGAGAACCGAGATCCAGATGGGATTTGACGTGAACTGTGTTGCCTTTCGTCTAGGGAAGATGTTTGCTTTCAGGGCGATGAACTTCATCATCAACTTGACCGTGCAGATCGAGCCGTCAACACCTATGAGTCAAGCTAGGCTCTCGTGTTTGGAATGCATTGAGGATTCTAGAAGACCAAATTACCACGGACCTTCCCCTGTTTTGTGCCAGTTTGTGGGATTTGAAACGTCCGCACCTGTCCAATACATGTACTGGTTTGCGCACGAATAGGTGATCAACGTTAAAGTTGCCCTAACTCTCATACCCAGGGGTTTTTGCCGACGTGATAGGACGAATGGTGTAGAGGAGGAGGATTGCATTTGGAAAGAGTCATGTAACCACTGCGAAGCGTGCCTGGATGCATGTACAGCGGGCGGTGGAGCTGCCGGCCGACTGGATGGACTGATTGTTTATCAACCAAGGGGTGCGTTGAGGTATACACAACATTTCCATATGCCTACATCAGCACACTGGCAGACCAAGTGCGCTATATTTTAAGCGTGCCCTCTTGCCAGATTAAAACTCCACAAAATCCTGTGCAGTTTCTACGAAATTGCTGGGTCTTGTTCAAAGCACTGGACTGCGCTTGGGCAGGTCTGGACGATGAACCTCGTGGGTCGTAACAGGAGCTGGAAGGGGTGTGAAACGTTTGTACCAATTTCTTTGTTCTTCCAGAAGCACGATCGTGGGAGCAGGTCTGAACAAAAAACACTCACTGTACGTAGAAGAGGATCGATGATGCAAAATGATGTTGGGGATCCAACTCAAGATGGCAACGGGGACGAAACCCATCGGGTTTTGCCTGCCCAAACCCATCCCCACGAGAAAATCACAAACCCGTCCCCGTCCCCGTCCGCGTGTGCGGGGCTACTTTTTTGCCCATCCCCTAAACCCATCGGGTTTTCTAAACCCACGGGGAAATCGGCATATTTAAGCAAACATAGTAGCAGCAAAGAATTACATTTTGACAGCCCAAAGAGCATATTTCAGCTGCATAACTTGCGAAAATTTCAGCACAATACAATGGTATATGGTTCAACAGCTACAAAGAGCATATTTCACCAGCATAACTCGAGCAAAAAGAGCAATTACAACAACTACAAGGAGCATATTTCAGCGGCTCAAAAAGAGCAATAACAACAACTAGAAAGAGCAGTAACAACATCTGCATAAGCATATTTCGGCAACAAACAAGAGCATTATTCAACCATACATGGTTCAATATGATGTCTAATTAGGCTTAGTGTGGTATTTTGGCGGGATGACGGGTTTCGGGTTCGGGTATTGCTCTAACGGGTTTGAACCCATGAAATGTGTCGGGTTTTATATCTTACCCAGCGGCAGCCCCGCGGGGTTAAAAAGACGCCCATCCCCGTCCCCTAATAGGGTAAAAACCCGCGGGGACGCGGGTTTCGGGGCCTCATTGCCATCTTGAGATCCAACAACAGAACAGCGTTCCAATTTATTTTTGCAAACGTGAGAGATAGTGACAAGCTGTGCCGCTTCTCACCAAACCCCGACCTTTTGTTCGCGAGCGTTCCAATCTATCCCACACGGTCCGGGTACCGGAATGAGACGCCGGCGATGTTTACTTTGTTTGCAGCAGGAGGTTTGAAACGTTCCAACCTAACTAACGCGGGCGTGGCAGACGGCCAGACCCATGTCATTCTCTCTGGCTCTCCACTATATATACCGCACCAGCTCTGTCACCGGTTCAACAAACATAAGAGGAACACACGAGCTCCACGACCAGAGGAGCCGACACCCAACCCAGCACCAGCGCACGCCGGGCACACCAAGACCAGGAGAGAGACAACATGCGTCCATCACGGGATCTTGGTCTCGCCCTGCTTCTCCTCTTCTCCGCAGCCGTCCTCCTCTCGGCCGTCCCGGCGGCCAGAGCCCAGCAGGAAACAGACCATGAGGAGGAGTTCAGCTACTCGCTCGACGCGGAGAACGGGCCGGCGCACTGGGGCGACATCAAGGAGGAGTGGTCTGCGTGCGGCAAGGGCAACATGCAGTCGCCCATCGACCTCGCCAGCCCGCGCGTCTCCCTTGTGCGTGGCCTCGGCTACCTCAACCACTCCTACGTCCCTGCCAACGCCACAATCATCAACCGCGGCCACGACATCATGCTCCAGTTCGAGGGTGACGCCGGGAGCGTCTCCATCGAGGGCACACCCTACTACCTCCGGCAGCTGCACTCGCACTCGCCCACCGAGCACAGCGTCAACGGACGCCGGTACGACATGGAGCTCCACATGTTCCATGAGAGCGCCCAGGGCAAGGCCGCCGTCATCGGCGTCTTCTACCAGATCGGCGCCCACGACGCCTTCCTGCACAAGGTGCCTCTCTTTTCTTTCTTTCTTGCTTTCTTTAGTTAACCAACCAACGAAACAGACTTAATTAAGCTTGATGATTAGCTAAAGGCAACACGGCAACATGGGACTTAACTTAATTGAGCAAGCTTAACTAAAGCCAACATGGCAACATGGGGCTAACTCTAATCTTATACGAACGCAGCTGGAGCCATACCTGGAGATGATAACGGATCGCAAGGACAGGGAGGAGAAGATGGGGTTGATGGACCCGAGGGGCGCCAGAGGCAAGGCGAGCGTGTACTACCGCTACGTGGGCTCTCTCACCACCCCGCCCTGTGCAGAAGGGGTCATCTGGACCATCGTCAAGAGGGTACGTCGCGTTTCATTCATTCACGGTCACCACCCCGCTCAGTAAAATATTTCATTTATGGACCATAACACACCACTTGCAACTGTTAAATAAAAGAATTCATCTCTGGAACTTAGCAGTTGGCATGGAGCTGCTTTGTACAGATCCTTTGATTTGTTATTCACACAGAATCTTCCCACCGGTTTCGTCTTTACTTCACTTTTGTTTGATGGGAAATTGGGAATTTAGATCAGTGGAACGCACGCCAGCTAGATGCGTGCAGTCCTATTATACACTGCATGGTTGGTGCATGGTGCGGAAATTGATATATAAATTTGCCAAAACTTATATTTTCCTCTATCCATTTCAATTTGCAGGTCCGCACCGTGTCGAGGCACCAGCTGGAGCTTCTCCGGGAGGCCGTCCACGACGTAAGTATTTTTCTTCTATTACATGTCTCCAATCGTTTTTATTCCATTGGTGCATTCAAATCTTGTGTTTGAGCACTTTACAGTCTTTAGACTCCTGTCAAACGGTATACCTTAACCATTAGGGAACATCTAGAAATTTCACAAATGACATGAAGGCCACCTTTAATTTGGCCGATCTCCACACATGCACTAGAAATTTTTTGCGCTGATTTTCCTTCAACCCTACATGCAGGACATGGAGAAGAACGCGAGGCCGCGTCAGGAGGCGAACAACAGAGATATCAGCATGTTCCGGCCTTTTGAGCAAAATAGACATTGATTATTAGCCAGGGTCGATTCTCCGCTTAATCAGTTTGCTGTTACAGCTATTATATATGTACATGGTTATAGCAATTTTTGTAATTCTTTGTACCCATATTAGATGCCTTGCATCCGGTCACTGAATAATAAAGGAGCACGTCCAGTTCATGTCCACGCATGTGTGTTGATGTTGTGATCTACTACATGACTCATCTAGCTGCCACTGCCACTAAAAACGAAAGAGCCGGCAGGGATTTTTATTATGGTTGAGTACCGGGGCCGAAATGAATTATGCCGGTCCGGTGTTGTATCCTTGAAGAATTATGCCAGGAATAGTTTTTTAGCTCAAGAAATTAAGGCTATGTTTGAATATTCCTGAATGTTACGAACATGATTTTTATTCCTAAATCCATTTGGCTACTGTTTCTCTAAGGATCCGGTCAAGGTTAGCGTGGCTCATAAAATAATCAAGAGGGCTGTCGACCGGACCAAGCCAGTGGATTTCACTGGTATGATGATGATGCGAGATCAGACTTGTCCGCCATGTGCCATGGAAGCCGGCATGAATTTATTCAACTGGCGCAATAGTACAATCTCGTGAAAAAGAACAGACAAGAGTTGAGCGTCCAATGTAATTATCGCTGGCCCTTTTCAGAAGCATGCGATCTGAAAAACTGTATGTGCATACTGACCATTTTGGGTTGGTGAGCGACCAATGGGTTGGAAGTTTATGGTGATTCTGATTGAAAGGCCTGCTGAGAGTAATCATCACAGTTGCAGAATTGCTTTAGTCAGACAATATAACATGGTTCAAATTACTTGTCCATGAGAGTTTAGGGGTCTATGACTGAGAAGTACAAAAAGGTTAGATGAAACCAGATTTACCCCCTTCAAGAAAAGTGTATTAGAATGAGTGTGAACGGCTGAGGTAAAGATACCAAGAAGTTACCAACTTGTCTCGTTTCGCCGCACCATTGACAGTGTTGTGTGTTGTCTGCCCACTATGTGCTTGCCTTTCGCGTTGAATGCTATGTTCTGTCATAGGTAGTCAGCTTCGTCACAATTTTTTCTTGTTTGACCAGGCTCTTTTCTTGTTTATATGCGTATAAATAGTTTTTAAGGTGGACAATGTCGAACGAGAGTTTTTTTTTCTGCCAGGCAGTCTGGTTTTCTGGTCCTTGCATGGGAGGGGGTTGGGGTCAAAGGTATCACCACAGCCAGCGCGGATAGTAACTAGAGTGACAACCAAGAGCCATGAGTTTGCAAGCATGTTGTGCCAGTCTTGTTGATCGAAAAGTAAGCAAGTATCTCATGTGCTAAAACTAGAGGAGCTCCTTTACAGTACCCCTAAATGATTATGAGCCCTCCAACGGTGAATGTCCATTGGTACTCCAACGTGTGCACGAGAGAGTACCTACTAAAAAAGTGAGGGAGTACCTTGTGCTTGGGGGTAAAAAGGTAAACTGATTTCTATTATCGTTCTCCCATCGGTGCATCGTGGCTGATACAGATTCGACTCGATCGTTTGGGACCCTAATTCATCTCCTAAGAAAACCTAATTCTTCAACAGGATAGGGCCCGGCTGCCACTGTGGTCTGCGCGCGTACAAGAGACAGACGGCCTCTGGGCCATGAACTTGCCGGAATGGCGTGGACTGGGAAGTGGGAATGGTCGACGACCGGGGCTGGGCTGCGGAGCCGCCACCACCGCCACGGGCGTGTTTGCGAGAGCCATCTTTCTCACGCAGCTGGAATTCTGGAAACTCACCCGCGCTGAAGCAGGATGATGACTGGGCGATGCGGGATACTCAGGCTGGGTGGAGATCTATCACGTCAACTCTCCAGCCTGATATCTCTTGCGGGCTGATTAAGTGATGAACTTCTTGCGAGCCTGATCTCTTGCGTGTATTCCACAACAATGTACTGTATATCTGTGTTTTAATTTCCTTTGTACTGTACATGTTAGAGATTTCGTGTGGACTTCCATAACTTTTAGTCTGATCGGTAATTATTATCCACTCGCTCTCGATCAGTGCAAGGAAGCAATGGCGCGGTCGTCATGAAGACATATAACAGCGCTAATGTGATGGTGGCTGCGTTGGTGATCTGATTAGAAATCAGAGAAGGACCTAATTAAGAGTTGAAAAGACTAAACTGCCCTTATAAGTGGAGGGTCAGATTTAAGTGGTACTCCATCTCTGCTGGAGGGAGTATTAGGGTACCGTAAAAAAGCTCAACTAGAGACATGTGTGGGTGTACATGCCTATAATATAATGTAGTGAGCTACCGAAGCACGTACAAATCAATAACAGACTTATGTGTACAACCATACATCCGATAAATGTAACAAATAAAGTGAGCTCCCAAACGATCTTCACATCCACAATAGACGTCTGCATACATGCCTATAAATGCAAGGAACTGAGCTATCGGACCACCTTCACATCAAATTGTTAGTCCATAAATTTAGTTGCATTCTTATTTGCTTATGCCCAGTTCCTCTAGTGATGATTAACATAGATCGTCCATTTGTTCAAGAATTATAGACCATGTCTCGTATAAGTTAGTTGCATAGGGTTGAGAGGTATGGGGGTAATTCTACAACAACCAGGCCGATAAGTGGAAGCAATTATTTCCATCGACCTCTTTCATAGAAGACGGATGGGCCTATCGTGCTTACGTGATCAACCATCATACCGCAAATCTGTATTGTCGATTGGCAATTTGGTCTCATGGTATCCACACACCTCCAGGATGTGGTGTGATTTTCTAGATTTGTAGTTGTCGTAACACACCAATATCTTCTGATTAGCCTTGTACTTAAGTTTAGACTGGTTTTGGGCTAAGCAAGTGATCCTAAGAGACATAATATAGAGAGGCCATCTTTTAAACAGTTGATTGATATTTTTTCTCTTACTTCAGTCACTTCATTTGCATGCTAGATGTTTTCCTCTAACAGCCTAAAACCATATCTTCGTACTTAGATTTTGCAACCTGAATTGTTTAATAGGTCTCATCATATTGATCATTGTCATCTTAACACAGCCAATATTACCAATGATATTCTCACGTCACCCCAGTAGGTATGCATGCGCCTGACAAAAAAATCCAGGGTCTACAAGGGTGACGATAGAAACACTCTAGCTAGGTAGGGCCGAGGGGCATGGCAAAGTATTATGTGATTCCGACGCTCACATGATACCATGGTAAGAACAGTTAAACTAAATGACGATCAGCCTACAAAGCCTCACTTGTCTTGAAAGCTCAAATTGTGCTTCCTCTCTCCCTCGACTCCGCGTGCCCCTCCCTCGCCGCCGCTCGACACCGCGCGGCCGAGCCCCGACCCCAACGCGCACGCCCACCTCCCTCGCCGTCGCGCCCCTTCCCTTGGCCTCTCCGACCTCCTACTCCTCACTACCTCCGCCGACGCCCAAGGTTACCACGCGTTCACCATCCTCCTCCTCCTCCTCCCCTACCTCTCCCTAGGTAGGGTTCCTAGGGTTCATCAACTTAGCTTGGGTTCATCAAATGTTTAAGTAGTTGTAGATGCGTAAGTAGTTGTAGAGTTGTTGTGCACCCAATGTACTAAATATATTTTTAGGACAAATTTGTATATGCATAAGTAGTTCAGTAAATATATTTTAGGGTTGTATAGTTGCTTAAGTAGTTGTGTAGTTGTTGTGCACCCAATGTATATATGGTTAAGTAGCTGTATAATTCCTAGGGTACATCAAATTTTAGGGTTCATCCAATGTTATAAAAAATCATTTTAGACAAAAAAAAATCCTCAATGTTATAAGAAACCACCATCACCAACGACGAAAACTTTAGGAAGAGACCAGATATGGAGCACTTCCTCCTAACGAAGTTGCACCAGAGATTCCTGTTCCACGGCCGTGATGAAACCAAATCACAATGGCTAGAGAAAGGGAATGTAGAAGATAAACAACAGAGCCATGGGCAAGTTTGGCGGCGCGCTGTCCGCCTAGAAAGTAAGGGTGAAAAAAGCGATCACCAAAAATGAACCCCACTCTGAGATTATTAGGGAAAATAAGACAATTACATATTAGCAGTTCGAAATATTCGACGCGGCTTGCTTTGCCCAATCTGCCAAGGAAAAGCTGGAGTACATGAAGAAGCTTCAGGAAAGGAACATGGGGTACTAACCCCTCGGAAGCCATGGTTACTCAGGAAAGAGGCACATAAGGGCCAAGGAGGACGTGAAACGTGAAAGTCTGGGACTCTAGACCCCTTCGCGGAGTTTACCGTCCCGTAGGAGCATGACTTCATCAGGGCCCGGTAAACTTGGGACCCAGTAATTAAGGATTTCGAAACGACATGCTCACGAGGGATTTCATGAGATTGCTGGTAGTTATTAATTTACCACCTTATTTTAGCCTCTTATAACAACACGTTTAGTCGAGTTTGTAAATGATCCATATTAATTTTGCAGAAAGAGTAGCACGTGCTTGCGGCCGAAAGCGACTCGTCGTCTGAATCGTCGGCGAGGCCCAGGTGGGACACACATTTCAACCAGGCCTTGAACATAATGAAAGGACACTCGTTTGACACACATCCGTCGTATGGACATGTGCACGCTATCGGAGACGGAGCCACATGGAAGTACTACTACCTTGAGGACGCCGAGGAGAGAAAGCAAAGAAGAAAGTTACATGAAATGAACATCGATAAGAAGGTTGAGATTTCGGTTGATAAGACAATTGCTGAGACCAAAGAAGCGATATGACCTGAGTTGGTGAGCGAGGCAGTCAAAGCAGCGGTAGCTGCCTGCAGAGAGGTATTTGTAGCTTCGATTGGTGCCTTCATTTCGGTTGTTATCGATTGGACGGAGCAACATCCACATAAAAAGGCAACAAACTTTCCCCTTCCCAGCTTGGTCGGGAGCAACTCGGTGAGCATCGCACCATCACCTGCTCATGCAACCGCACCTGCTCTCGCACCAGCTTATAGTGGCCCGTCCTCCATCTCAGGTGTGCTCGGCGAGGCTTCATATGTGTTTGGCTGAGCTTGACACCCTCACGGTAACTGATGAACCATAAGTATAGGGGAACAATCATAGTCCTTCTGATAAGTAAGAGTGTCGAACCAAATAAGGATTAGAAGGAAATGACAAGCGGTTTTCAGAAAGGTAATTTTTGCAAGCACTAAAATTGTCGGCTAGAGGTAGTTTATAGCAAGATAATTTGTAACGGACAAGTACTGGTAATGGTAAATAAAGTGCAGCAGGTAGCCCAATTATTTTGTGGCAAAGGAGAGGAAAAATACAGTCTCTTATAATAAGCAAAGCATTCTTAAGGGCACACGGAAATTTTATCTAGTGACTTTCATCATGTTAGTTTGATTTGCGTTCGCTACTTTGATAATTCGATACGTGGGTGGACCGGTGCTTGGGTGTTGTTCTTACTTGAACAAACCTCCCAGTCACTCTATCAACCAATCATCTAATAACTACTCCACAATGCATTCCCTTAAGCTCAGAGATAGTGAAGTGTGATGTAGTCGATGTTCACATAACACCATTAAGGGAATCACAACATATATATCATTAAAATATCGAACGAATATAAAATTCACATGATTACATGCAACGTGATTTCTCCCGTGACCACAAGAACGAAAGTAACTATTCACAAATGATATTCATGATCAAGATCAGAGGGGTATTAAATAGCATAATGGATCTGAACATATAATCTACCAACAAATAAACCATATAGTAATCAACTACATGATGTAATCAACACTACTAGTCACCCATAGGTACCAATATGAAGTTCCAGTACAAAGATTGAACACAAGATATGAACTAGGGTTTGAGAGAAGATGGTACTGTTGAATATGTTGATGAAGATTGGCCTCCCAAAGATGTGAGGTTTGTTGATGATGACGATGGCTTCGATTTCCCCCTCAGGGAGGGAAGTTCACCCGGCGGAATCGCTCCGCCGGAGGACAAAAGTGCTCCTTTCCATGTCCGGCCTAGAGACAGCGGCGCTCCGTCCAGAAAGTTCTTCCTTTATTTTTTTTTCTAGGTCAAAAGACCTTATATACCAGAAGATGGTCACCGGAGGTGGGCTGGGCTGCCCACCACACACCAAGGCGAGGCTGGGGGGCTGGCGCGCCCTGGTATCTTGTGGGCACCAGGCAACCCCCTCGGGTAGTTATTTGCTCCAATATTTATTATATGTTCCAAAATATTTATTCATAAAATGACAGCTCATTTGGAGATATGCGGAATAGGTATCTCGGACGTAGCTGTTTCAGGTCCAAAGTTCTAGTTGTCGGTATTCTCCCTCTTTATATAAACCTTGCATATTATGAGAGAAAAGGCATTAGAATTACTCCATAAAGAATTATTATGCATACAAACTTTATAAATAATAGTGGGAAAACATGATGCAAAATGGACGTATCAACTCCCCCTAGCTTAGACCTCGCTTGTCCTGAAGTGCAAGCCAATATCGAAAATCATGACCACATGTTTTGAGAGAGATGTGTAGATAAAAAAAAATACGGACATAGTAGCATCATGCATATTATTATAGAACCAACAAAATTTATCTTAAGACTTTATCATATAGCTTGTCATGAACAAGTAACAATTCATCAGCACATCGAAGTAGAAGCATAAACTTTATTGAAAACTAACAAACTATGTTCTGAATAAGCATTACAACTATAATTCATCATATTATTTAGGAATGGTCGCGTATCAGAGCCTTTTGGCAAGTCCAGATACTCAACCATCATTTAATCCTTTATGCTTGCTAACACTCACAACATATATATGAGCAAATATTTCAACCAAACACATAGAAATACTTATTCACCTCAAGGTGATGTCAACAATAATAACTCATGCCTACCCATATCCAATTGGATAAATGTGCCTAGATCTTTCCTCACCAAATGATGCTTGCCAAAAAGAAAAATAGAAAGGAATAGAGAGGGAAATACTTTGACTCTTGCATAAAAAGCAAATACATAAAAGTAAAAGATAGACCCTTCACAGAGGTAAGCAGATGTAGTCAATGCTCTTTTTGGTTTGTATGCACAATCTCTTAATGCAAAAGAACGTCATGTTATATTGCCCCTCATGATAGCAACATTTATTATGCAGTCCGTGGTTTTTATTATGCAAAAAAAGTCACGTTATATTGCCCCTTATTTCCATAAGCACACTCGTCGGAGCAGGCTTGCGGTTAATAGTGTCTAAAAAAACACTAACTGTATTCGTTGGAGAGAGGATAGATCGGTGATACACGATCGATGATGCAAAATGGTCGCCCCAATAGTCGCCCCAGAGTGTCGGAGTGCCGATCCATTACCCGCAGCTGACAGAAGGTAATTACCCGTTGTGGGCGGCGAAGATGAAGATCATCCTCAAGCCAATGGGGGTGTGGTCGGCGATCACCGGAGAAGACGACGATGAGGCCAAAGATCAGGGAGCCATGGCTGCTATCTCGCAGTCTATTCCCGACGACGTGATGATGTCCATCATGGAGTACGAGCCGGCGAAGGAGGCTCGGGATGCCATCCGTACCATGCGTATCGGCGATGAGCTCGTTGTGCAGGCACGCATCAACCACCACACAAGGCGTTTTGAGCGCCTAACCATGGAAGGAGGTGAATACGTCGGCGCAATCAGGCGCCGACTCACCACGCTCGTCGGATAAATTCGAGCACTTGGCGAGAACTTGCAGGAGCACGCCGTTGTCAAGCGCTATTCGCGGCGGTTCCGGATCGCTTCCTGCCGATAATTGGGGCGATCACACAATGGGGTGACGTCAAGAAGATGTCGGTCGCCGAGGCCATTGGTCAGCTGCGGGCGTTCGAGGAGAACGAGTCCGGGCGGCGCCAAGACCGCGGCGATGATGGCGAGAAGTTGATGCTGGTCTCATGCGCACAGCTGGAGGCACTGGTCCGGGAAGAAAACAAGAAAGGAGAGGGCTCCAGCAGCGGCAAGTTCGACAAGTCGAAGATTACCTGCTTCGAGTGCGGGGAGAAAGGGCACTTCAAGTACGAGTGTGAGGCATGGAAAAAGAGAAGGCGCTCCTTGCAGCTGCTGACGTGAACTATGAGCCGGGGCTGCTGATGGCGGTGGCAAGTGAGCTTGCACCGGGGGCGAAGGAGCAGGTCGTGGATGTCGTCCAGCCGGAAGATATGGAGGTGAGGGAGGTGCTTCGCCCCTTGGCTGTCGCGTTGGAAGCTGCTAGGGCCGAGGCTAAGCAGTTACACGGCGAGCTGGCCGAAGCCAATGCTAATCTTGTTACAAATTCTGTCAGATATTGCATTAGACTTCAGCTCCATGAATTAGTTCAGTATAGGATAGTTTGTACGTGCATGTGTTTGTACGAGCATGCATTGGTGTAGTAAATAACTAGGACCTGTCACGTGGTATGTGTACGTACAAGTATAGATCAAGTTGTAGCAAGTTTGATCAGCTCCCGCATGATTCTTCGTGGGATGGCGCGGGTAAAAAGGATCCTGCGGAGGCTTTGTGTTGTAATCGGCCACGTTCAGTTGTGTGTGCAGCGGAGAGAATAAAGGAAGAAAAAACAGAAAAGAGGATAGCAATTGCGCCTTGCAAAATAATGGTGTCTTCATCTAACTCTCTCTCGTTCGTCACCCTCATGTCCGCGTGTGTACTCCGGGCGGCGATCTATCAGCGACATCAAGGAGGAGTGGTCCCCGTGCGGCAACGGCAGCATGCACTAGCCCATCGACCTCGCCAGCCTGCGCATCTCCCTCGTGCTCAGCCTCGGCTACCTCAACCACTCCTACGTCCCCGCCAACGCCACCATCATCAACCGCGGCCACGACATCATGCTCCAGTTAGAGGGTGATGCCGGGAGCGTGTCCATCGACGGCACGCCCTACTACCTCCGGCAACTGCACTGGCACTCCCCCACCGAGCACAGCCTCAACGGACGGCGGTATGACATGGAGCTCCACATGTTCCATGAGAGCGCCCATGGCAAGGCCGCCGTCATCGGTGTCTTCTACCAGATCGGCGCCCACGACGCCTTCCTGCACAAGGTGCCTTTGCTTCTCTTTTTCTTTCTTGCTTTCTTTATAGTTAACCAACCAACGAACCAGACATAATTAAGCTTGATGATTAGCTAAAGGCAACATGGCAACATGGGACTTAACTTAATTAAGCAAGCTTAACTAAAGCCAACATGGCAACATGGGACTAACTCTAATCTTGTACGAACGCAGCTGGAGCCATACCTGGAGATGATAGCAGATCGAAAGGACAGGGAGGAGAAGATGGGCCAGCGTGTACTACCGCTACGTGGGCAGAAGGGGTCATCTGGACCATCGTCAAGAGGGTACGTCCCGTTTCATTCATTCACCTTGCATCAAACACAACTACCAACTAACAACTATCAGTAAAATATTTCTTTTCTAGACCATCACATGACACACAACTTGCAACTGTCAAATAAAAGAATTCATTTCTGGAACTTAGCAGTTGGCATGGAGGTGCTTTGTACAGATCTTTTGATTTGTTATTCACACATAATCTTCCCACCGGTTTCGTCTTTACTTCACTTTTGTTTAATGAGAATTTAGATCAGTGGAACGCACGCCAGCTAGATGCGTGCACAGTCCTATTTTACACTACTGATGGTTGGTGCATGGTGTGGAAATTGATATATAAATTTACCGAAACTTATCTTTTCCTCCATCTGTTTCAATTTTAAAGGTCCGCACCGTGTCGAGACACCAGCTGGAGGTGCATCGTATTAGTCGCGTTTGTAAATGATCCATATTAATTTTGCAGAAAGAGTAGCACCTGCTTGCGGCCGAAAGAGACTCGTCGTCTGAATCGTCGGCGAGGCCCAAGCGGGACACCCCTTTCAGCCGGACCTTGAACATAATGAAATGACACCCGTTTGACACACATCCGTCGTTTGGACGTGTGCACGCTATCGAAGACGGCGCCACATGGAAGTAGTACTACCATGAGGACGCCGAGGAGAGAAAGCAAATATGAAATTACACAAAATGAACATTGATAAGAAGGTCGTGATTTTCAATGATATGACAACTGCTGAGACCAAAGAAGCGGTAAGACCTGAGTTGGTGAGAGAGCCAGTCAAAGCAGCGGTAGCTACCTGCAGAGAGGTATTTGTAGCTTCGATTGGTGCCTTCATTTCGGTTGTTATCGATTGGACGGAGCAATATCCACATAAAGAGGCAACAAACTTTCCCCTTCCCAGCTTGGTCCGGAGCAACTCAGTGAGGATCGCACCCGCACCTGCTCACGCAACCGCACCTGCTCATAGCAGCCCGTCCTCCGGCTCAGGTGGGCACGGTGGGGCTTCGTGTTTGGCTGAGCTTGACGCCCTCACGGTAACTGATGACCCATAAGTACATGGCATCAATCGTAGTCCTTTCGATAAGTAAGAATGTCGAACCAAACAAGGATTAGAAGGAAATGAAAAGCGGTTTTCAGAAAGGTAATTTTTGCAAGCACTGAAATCCTCGGCTAGAGGTTGTTTATAGCAAGATAATTTGTAACGGACAAGTAATAGTAACGGTAAATAAAGTATAGTAGGTAGCCCAATTCTTTGGTGGCCAATGAGTGGACAAAATGGTCTCTTATAATAAGCAAAGCGTTCTTGAGGGCACACGGAAATTTCATCTAGTCACTTTCATCATTATAGTTTGATTCGCGTTCGCTACTTTGATAATTCGATATGTGGGTGGATCGGTGCTTGGGTGTTGCTTTTACTTGAACAAACCTCCCACTTATGATTAACCCCCTCGCAAGCATCCACAACTACGAGAGAAGAATTATGATAGAATCTAACCATAGCATTAAACATATGAAACCAAATCATTCCCTAACGGAATAGCGCATGAACTAGGGTTTAAGCTTCCGTCACTCTAGCAACCCATCATCTAATAACTACTCCACAATGCATTCCCTTAAGCCCAGAGATGGTGAAGTATCATGTATTCGACGTTCATATAACACCACTAAAGGAATCACAACATACATATCATCAAAATATCAAACGAATACCAAATTCACACGATTACTTGCACTAGTGCAAAACCGGGATTTAGCACCGGTTCGTAAGGCCCTTTAGTGTCGATTCGGCAACCGGCACTAAAGTTTGGGGACTAAATCCCCCCCCCCCATTTACTACCGTTTCAACACGAACCGCCACTAAAGGGCCACCACGTGGCACGAGCCCGCGCCGTTGGCGGGGAGACCTTTACACTAGTAGAAAAAGGCCCATTTGTCCCGGTTCGCCCACGAACCGCAATAGATGGGGCTCCACGTGGCCGCTGCAGCTTGCCTAGGCAGGAGGGCCTTTTGTCCCGGTTGGTAGCACCAACCGGGACCAAAACGCATCCACGCGTCAGCAGTTCAGTGGCTGGGGTTTTGTTTTTTTGAGGGGGGAGGGGGGTGGGGGGTTTTGGGGGTTTTGCAGGGTTAATTTCGGGGTTTCATATGTTGTGTTAGCTAGCTAATAGAGAGAAGTATCATCTCTAATCTCCGTGGTGTGGGTACAGTGTGCTACCTCTGCAGAGAGTGTGTGTCTTAATCTATCGATAGCCGTGCCCGCGGATAAGGGCCCAGTTCGTGTCGGTCACACTATGAGTCAACAGTAATAATAAAAATGTGCTTAATAATAACAACCCTGGTTCGATGATGAGTTAAGTTAGTTGTGATCACCGGAAAGATCACCGTTTGAGACCAAGTGTTGGTCATGGTTGTGATCGCTGGAATGATCACCGTGGTATCGAGGATACCGAGTTGTTGGATATTCATGATGTTATGCGAGAATCGCGGGTGAAGGTCAAGCCCCTTGTGGTCATTTAATGATTACTACGGTACTGTTTATACCAAGCTTGATTTGATCCTGAGATGACCGTGTGATGTCCGAGGTTGGTAAGTGATGCATGAGATGGTTATGAGGTGACTCGAGCTGTATAGGTGGTGCATATAGTGTCATTGTTGGGGATCGTAGCAGAAATCAAAAAATTTCTACGCATCACCAAGATCAATCTATGGAGTAATCTAGCAACGAGGGAGAGGGGAGTGCATCTACATACCCTTGTAGATCGCGATGCGGAAGCGTTGAAAGAACACGTATGAAGGAGTCGTACTCGTAGCGATTCAGATCGTGGTTGATTCCGATCTAAGCGCCGAACAACGGCGCCTTCGCGTTCAACACACGTGCAGCCCGGTGACGTCTCCCACGCCTTGATACAGCAATGAGAGAGGGAGAGGTTGGGGAAGACTCCGTCCAGCAGCAGCAGGACGGCGTGGTGGTGGTGGAGGAGCGCGGGACTCCAGCAGGGCTTCGCCAAGCACTACGAGAGACGAGGAGGGTGAGAGGTAGGGCTGCGCCAAGAGAGAGAGGTCAAACCGTGTGTTGGGCAGCCCCAAACCTCAAGTATATATAGGGGGAAGGGAGGGGCTGCGCCCCCACCTAGGTTTCCACCCCTAGGGGCGGTGTCCAGCCCTAGATCCCATCTAGGGGGGCGGCCAAGGGGGAGAGAGGGGGGGGGGGGCGCACCACTAGGTGGGCCTTAGGCCCATCTGAGCCTAGGGACCCCCCCTTTCCTTCTCTCTTCGCCTTGGGCCCTGGTGGGGGGCGCACCAGCCCACCTGGTGCTGGTCTCCTCCCACACATGGCTCACGCAGCCCTCTGGGGCTGGTGGCCCCACCCGGTGGACCCCCGGGACCCTCCCGGTGGTCCCTGTACGCTACCGATAGTGCCCGAAACTTTTCCGGTGACCAAAACGGGACTTCCCATATATGAATCTTTACCTCCGGACCATTCTGGAACTCCTCGTGACGTCCGGGATCTCATCCGGGACTCCGGACAACATTCGGTAACCGCGTACATACTTTCCCTATAACCCTAGCGTCATCGAACCTTAAGTGTGTAGACCCTACTGGTTCGGGAACCATGTAGACATGACTGAGACAACTCTCTAGCCAATAACCAACAGTTGGATCTGGATACCCATGTTGGCTCCCACATGTTCGATGATGATCTCATCGGATGAACCACGATGTCAAGGATTCAATCAATCCCGTATACGATTCCCTTTGTCTATCGGTATAGCACTTGCCCGAGATTCGATCGTCGGTATACCGATACCTTGCTCAATCTCATTACGGCAAGTCTCTTTACTCGTTCCGTAACACATCATCCCGTGATCAACTCCTTGATCACATTGTGCAACTTATGATGATGTCCTACCGAGTGGGCCCAGAGATACCTCTCCGTCATACGGAGTGACAAATCCCAGTCTCGATTCGTGCCAACCCAACAGACACTTTCGGAGATACCCGTAGTGCATATTTATAGCCACCCGGTTACGTTGTGACGTTTGGCACACCCAAAGCATTCCTATGGTATCCGGGAGTTGCACAATCTCATGGTCTAAGGAAAAGATACTTGACATTTAGAAAAGCTTTAGCATACGAACTACACGATCTTGTGCTAGGCTTAGGATTGGGTCTTGTCCATCACATCATTCTCCTAATGATGTGATCCCGTTATCAACGACATCTAATGTCCATGGTCAGGAAACCGTAACCATCTAGTCATCTAGAGGCTCACTTGGGACATGGTGTTTGTCTATGTATCCACACATGTATCTGAGTTTCATATCAATACAATTCTAACATAGATAATAAACAATTATCATGAAGAAGGAAATATAATAATAACCAATTTATTATGGCCTCTAGGGCATATTTCCAACAGTCTCCCACTTGCACTAGAGTCAATAATCTAGTTCACATCGCCATGTGATTAACACTCACAAGTCACATCGCCATGTGATTAACACTCACAGGTGACCAACATCCAAAGAGTTTACTAGAGTCAATAATCTAGTTCACATCAATATGTGATTAACACTCAATGAGTTCTGAGTTTGATCATGTTATGCTTGTGAGAGAGGTTGTAGTCAACGGGTCTGCAACATTCAGATCCCTATGTACTTCGCAAAACTTTATGTCATATCATAGATGCTGTTATCACGTTCCACTTGGAGCTATTCCAAACTATTGCTCCATTATACGTATCCGGTATCTCTACTCAGAGTTATCCGGATAGGTGTTAAGCTTGCATCGACGTAACTCTTTACGTCGAACTCTTTATCACCTCCATTACCGAGAAACATTTCCTTATTCCTCTAAGGATAATTTTGACCGCTATCTAGTGATCCACTCCTGGATTACTTTTGTACCCTCTGGCCAGACATGTTGTAAGGCAGACATCAGGTGCGGTACTCAGCACGGCATACCGTATAGAGCCTATGACAAAAGCGTAGGGGACGACCTTCATCCTTCCTCTTCCTTCTGCCGCAGTCAAGCTTTGAGTCTTACTCAACTTCACACCTTACAACTCAGGTAAGAACTCCTTCTTTGACTGATCTATTTTGAACTCCTTCAAAATCATGTCAAAGGTGTGTGTTCCTTTTTGAAAGTATCATCAGGTGTCTTGATCTATCTCTATAGATCTTGATGCCCAATTATGTAAGCAGCTTTATCTAGGTGTTCATTTGAAAAAACTTCTTTCAAACAACCCTTTATGCTTTCCAGAAATTCTACATCATTTTGGATCAACAATATGTCATTCACATATACTTATCAGAAATGTTGTAGTGCTCCCACTCACTTTATTGTAAATACAAGTTTCTAACAAACTTAGTATAAACCCAAAAACTTTGATCACTTCATCAAAGCGTATATTCCGACTCCGAGATGCTTGCTCTAGTCCATGGAAGGATCGCTGGAGCTAGGATATCTTTTAGCATCCTTAGGACCGACAAAATCTTTCTGATTGTATCACATACAACCTTTCCTTACGAAAACTGGTAAGGAAACTTGTTTTGACATCCATCTGCCAGATGTCATAAATGCAGCTAATGCTAACTTGATTCCGACGGACTTAAGCATTGCTACGGGTGAGAAAATCTCATCGTAGTCAACTCCTTGAACTTGTGAAAAACTCTTTGCCACAAGTCGAGCTTCATAGACGGTGACATTACCGTCCACGTCCGTCTTCTTCCTAAAGATCCATTTATCTCAATAGCTTGCTGATCATCGGGCAAGTCCACCAAAGTCCATACTTTATTTTGATACATGGATCCTATCTCGGATTTCTCGGCTTCTAACCATTTGTCGGAATACGGGCCCACCATCGCTTCTCCATAGTTCGTAGGTTCATTGTTGTCCAACAACATGACATCTAAGACAGGATCACCGTATGATACGTCCAAAACGTATCTATAATTTTTGCTTGCTCCATGCTTCTTTTGTGTGATATTGCTATGATATTTATGCACTTCCATACACTTTTGATCATATTTGGACTAACCTATTAACTCAGTGCACCCCAGTGCCAGTTTCTGTTTTCTGCTGTTTTTGTATTTCAGGTTTTCCCATTACTTAAATTGCCAGAAAAATTCCGGGAAAATATATAAAAAATCAGCGCTCCAGAAGCTTGCACGCGCCAGAAGTGGAGCTAGAGGGGAGCCAGGGGCAGCCCAGGCGGCCTACCCACGCGGCCCCCCTCCTGGCCGCGCCGGGGGGGGGGGGGGGGGCGCCTGGGCCCCCCTTACCTCCTCTGGTGACCCCCTTTGTCATATATTTACATCGCGTCCCGAAACCCTCGAGGACGGAACCCTTTTTCGCGATCTCATCTCTGTTCCGCGGCCGCGGCGCTTCCAAGATCGGGAGCACCAGGAGAACTCTTCCCGGCACCCTGCCGAAGGGGAGAATCACCACCGTGAGCTTCTCCACCACCATGGACGCTTCCCGGATGAGTTGTGAGTAGTCCCCCTTGGACCATGGGTCCATGACCAGTAGCTATGTGATGTTCTCTTCCCCTCTTTGTTCTTCATCGATTAGACCTCGTGAGCTGCCCTACATGATCGAGGCACATATGTAATCTTTATGCTGTTGCTATGCTGAGTTTGCTGGGATCCGATGGATTATGAGATTATGTTCAGATTGTGTGAGTAATATATTTGATTCACCTCTTTTATATTTATGTTCTTGAGTAATTCGTGCATGTTCTCCGTTGCTGTTTATTGCTTTGGCCAAGTAGTAGGTAGTAACTCCAAGAGGGAACGTTATGCTTGATTGTGGGTTCATGCCCCTCGATGACTAGCTTGAGTGACAGAAACATGAGTCTAGGGGATGTGCTGTTGCCACAAGGGGGAAAACAACGGTGCTTGTACTCGCGGGTGCAAGGATTGTTTACTTTACGCAAAGTTCTTTTAATGCAGTTGTCTGTTGCTTTGAGTTTACACTATGGGTGGGACTCGCAAATTAATACCAGCGAGATGTTCTGGATAGATATCTCAAGGTGGATGATTAGTAGTAGATGTAGATGGATTTCGGTCTACTTGCCTTGGCGTACCGCCAATGCTTTTGAGCCTCTACCTTTCTTACAGCATAGTTAGCATTGGTTTGCGCACATAATCCTGTCAATTGCCCAGCTGTAATTTGTTTACCTTGCTTAGTTGTTTTATCGTCTTTTGGGAGAGAGACATCACTAGTGAACATCATGGGACCCCGGTCCATATTACCATCACTGATCACACCCGCTATTTACTTCCTGTTCTTATTTCCTAGTTGCAGTCATACCCATCACTATTATCTCTTGCGTTTGATCCTTTGTAAACGACAAGGCCGGAGGGATTGACAACCTCTCTGTACTCGTTGGGAGCAAAGTTATTTGTATCTGTGTACGGGTCCTGTCAAGCAAAAGTCTCTGGCGCTATTGACACCTTCTTGTCGACCCTCGGAGTCTCACGGGATTCGATCCTTGGTATCTTTGCCAAGGGAAAACTACCGCTACGCTACATCTCAAACCTTCCACTTGGGGTAACCAACGAGGGGCGAGAAGCCATCAAGCAAAGTTTTCTGGCACCGTTGCTGGGGACTCCACTCTTCAAGATAGGGGAGTTGCACGCTATCTTTTATCTTCGCTTTTTAGTCTTGTTAGTTTACCTTTCAGTTTTGCTTTAGTGTCTTGTATCAAAAATCACAAAAATAGTTATCTTGCTTGCTTGCTGCTATGGGTTCCACCAAGAACACCAAGTTGTGTGACTTCACTAGTCATAACAACGATGACTTTATCTGCACGCCTATCACTACACCTGCCACTTCAGCACCTTCTTATGAAATTAAACCTGCTTTACTAAACCTAGTTATGAAAGATCAATTCTCCGGTGCTGGAGATGATGCTGCTTTGCACTTAAATAATTTTGTTGAACTCTGTGATATGCAAAAGTACCGAGAAGTAGATAGTGATATTGTTAAGATTAAGCTTTTTCCTTTCTCCTTGAGAGGAGGAGCTAAAATCTGGTTTCAATCCTTGCCTAGGAATAGCATAGATTCTTGGGACAAGTGCAAGGATGCCTTTATTGGGAAGTAGTATCCACCTGCTAAAATTATCCAACTAAGGAGTAACATGATGAATTTTAAACAATTGGATAATGAACACGTTGCCCAAGCTTGGGAACGCATGAAATCTCTTGTCAAGAACTGCCCTACTCATGGTTTGACTACTTGGATGGTTATCCAAACTTTTTATGCAGGCTTGAACTTTACCTCGCGGAACTTGTTAGATTCGGCCGCGGGAGGAACCTTTATGTCAACTACACTTGGTGCTGCCACGAAGCTTCTCGATGAGATGATGACCAATTATTCCCAATGGCACACCGAACGCGCTCCAACAGGTAGGAAGGTAAACTCTGTCGAGGAGATTTCCTCCCTCAATGAAAAAGTTGACTTGATCATGTCTCTACTTTCCAAGCAATCTTCTATTGATCCTCGTGATGTTCCTTTAAATTCTTTGATTGCTCAAGATCAAGTAGATGTGAACTTTATCTCTAGAAACAATTTAAATAATAATGCTTATAGGAGTAATTTTGGTAGCAACCCTAGACCGTTCCCCTCTAATTCCTATGGGAACAACAATGCTTATCCTAACACCAAGAACTCCACTTCTGAACTAGAGATTATGCTTAAAGACTTCATCACTACCCAAAAAGCCTTCAATAAGAATGTAGAAGAAAAACTAGCCAAACTAGATAATCTCTCTTCAAAGGTAGACAATTTAGCCGATGAGGTAGAGTTGCTTAAAATTATAACTTCCCCTCTTGAGGAGAGGAAGACCACTCCTATGAATGCTATTCAAGTGCAAATTAATGAAAACATCAAGATGTTGGCTAAACTTAAAGAGAGATGGGCTAGAGAAAAGGAGGAAGAAGATAGAATTAAGAGCCTTCCTACCCACCACACTGTTGCTACTATCCAAGTCGTTGAGGATATCCAAACTCTTAGCACCCAACGCACTCCTGGTCCCATTGGACCTATTAATGGTGATGCTATGACCTCAACCGTAGAAACTCCTATGACCATAGAAGCTACCAAACAAGTGAGCCTAAAGGACACCACTACCACTTTACTTGATAGTAGTGACCTTGATTTTGATAATTGCACCCTTTCTGAAATTATTGATTTCCTTCACAAGATGTCTAGAGATCCCCACACTAGCACGCTTAATCTTGCCTTCACGAAGCATATCACTAATGCTCTCATCAAAGCCAGGGAGGAGAAGCTTAGGGTAGAAGCCTCCATACCTAGAAAGCAAGAAGATGGTTGGGATCCTATGATTAAAATTAAGTTGAATAACTTCTCTTGCTATGCTTTATGTGATGTTGGAGCTAGTACCTCCGTTATGCCCAAAATAATATATGATATGCTTAAATTGAAACCTTTTGATTCTTGTTCTTTTGGTGTTCGTCTTGTTGATTCTTCCATAAAGAGACCTTTGGGGAGGATCGACGATGTTCTTATCATTGTCAATGACAATTATGTTCCCGTTGATTTTACTATTATGGATATTGAATGTGAACCTTCTTGTCCAGAAATTTCTCCCTTTATTGTTTTTCTAGGTCAAAAGACCTTATATACCAGAAGATGGCCACCGGAGGTGGGCTGGGCTGCCCACCACACACCAAGGCGTGGCTGGGGGGGGGGGGGCGCTGACGCGCCCTGGTATCTTGTGGGCACCAGGCAACCCCCCTCTGGTAGTTATTTGCTCCAATATTTATTATGTGTTCCAGAATAGTTATTCATAAAATGGCAGCTCATTTGGAGATGTGCGGAATAGGTATCTCAGACGTAGCTCTTTCAGGTCCAGAATTCTAGCTGTCGCTATTCTCCCTCTTTATATAAACCTTGCATATTATGAGAGAAAAGGCATTAGAATTACTACATAAAGAATTATTATGCATACAAACTTTATAAATACTAGTGGGAAAACATGATGCAAAATGGACGTATCAACTCCCCCTAGCTTAGAGCTCGCTTGTCGTGAAGTGCAAGCCAATATCGAAAATCAGGACCACATGTTTTGAGAGAGATGTGTAGATGAAAACAAAATACGGACATAGTAGCATCATGCATATTATTATAACAACAACAAACTTTATCTTAAGACTTTCTCATATAGCTTCTCATGAAAAAGTAACAATTCATTACCACATCGAAGTAGAAGCATAAACTTTATTGAAAACTAACAAACTATGTTCTCAATAAGCATTACAACTATAATTCATCATATTATTTAGGAAGGGTCGCGTATCAGAGCCTTTTGGCAAGTCCACATACTCAACCATCATTTAATCCTTTATGCTTGTTAACACACACACCATATATATGAGCAAATGTTTCAACTAAACACATAGAAAGACTTATTCACCTCAAGGGTGATGTCAACAATAATAACTCATGCCTACCCATATCCAATTGGATAAATGTGCCTAGATCTTTCCTCACCAAATGATGTTTGCCAAAGAGAAAAATAGAAAGGAATAGAGAGGGAAATACTTTGACTCTTGCATAAAAAGCAAATACATAAAAATAAAAGATAGACCCTTCACAGAGGTAAGCAGATGTTGTCAATGCTCTTTTTGGTTTGTATGCACAATCTCTTAATGCAAAAGAACGCCATGTTATATTGCCCCTCATGATAGCAACATTTATTATGCAGTCCGTCGTTTTTATTACGCAAAAAAGTCGCGTTATATTGCCCCTTATTTCCGTAAGCACACTCGTCGGAGCAGGCTTGCAGTTAATAGTGTCTAAAAAAACACTAACTATATTCGCTGCAGAGAGGATAGATCGGTGATACACGATTGATGATGCAAAATGGTCGCCCCAATAGTCGCCCCAGAGCGTCGGAGTGCTGATCCATTACCCGCAGCTGACAGAAGGTAATTACCCGTTGTGGGAAGTGAAGATGAAGATCGTCCTCAAGCCAATGGGCGTGTGGTCGGCGATCACTGGAGAAGATGTCGATGAGGCCAAGGATCAGGGAGCCATAGCTGCTATCTCGCAGTCTGTTCCCGACGACTTGATGATGTCCATCGTGGAGTACGAGTCGGCGAAGGAGGCTTGGGATGCCATCCGTACCATGCGTATCAGCGATGAGCTCGTTGTGCAGGCACGCATCAACCACCTCACAAGGCGTTTTGAGCGCCTGACTGTGGAAGGAGGTGAAGACGTCGGCGCAATCAGGCGCCGGCTCACCGCGCTTGTCGGATAAATTCGAGCGCTTGGCGAGAACTTGCAGGAGCATGCCATTGTCAAGCGGCTATTCGCGGCGGTCCCGGATCGCTTCCTGTCGATAATTGGGATGACCAAACAATGGGGCGACGTCAAAAAGATGTCGAACGCCAAGGCCATTGGTCGGCCGCGGGTGTTCGAGGAGAATGAGTCCGGGCGTCGCCAAGACCGCGGCGATGATGGCGAGAAGTTGATGCTGGTCTCCCGCGCACAGCTGGAGGCACTGGTCCAGGAAGAAAAGAAGAAAGGAGAGTGTCGGGGGAAACTGTCCACCGCGAACACCTATGGGACCGGAGCCCCTTGCTTGTGCGGTAAGAGGGCGGAGGGAGCACGAAGAGCAGATCGTAGCGGACACGCGGGCAGTTTACCCAGTTTCGGGCTGCGATGAACGCGTAAAACCCTACTCCTGCTTGGTTAGTATTGAGTTGGAGAGCTCGGGAGCTTGAAGAACTAGCTACACCGAGCGTATGAGCGATCTAGGTTCCGAACCCCCCCTACGTTGTGCATGGGCCTCCTTTTATAGTGCAAGGGGTCACCGACAGGTGTCAACGTAAGAGAAAGGGGTAAAAATGTAAAAGAGGTGGTAGTTGTAACAGTGCGGGAATAGTGGAGCTACAGTGCGTGAACAGTGGTCGCTACCTACTTTGACAGTGGGGGACAAGGGCATTTAATGCCCGTCGCCGTCGACCCCAAAAGCTCCCGCCCGTGCGTCTCCGTTTGCCACGGCGATGGCTTCACCACCGTGGAGTGCCACCGTGTCCCCCAGGCTGCACACCCATCCGCCACGCGTCCCTGGAAAGGCCACAAGGCGACGCGTGGGCCGATAAGCTGGAGCGCGGGCACACAGCGCAACTCCCCCGGCAAGCACCTTGCCGGGACCTTGACCTTGCCGGGCCCGGGAGCTTGTCGGGCTCTGAAGCTTGTCGCTCCCCGGGCCCTGCCGGGGCGCATGTTGCGCCGAGGCGTGTCTTCTGTAATGGAATCTTCTAGTCTTCCTGGCAAGCTCCCCTTGCCAGGGCCTTGCGTGGGTGAGGTAATCTTGAGCCTGGAACGGCCTTCCCGGCAAGCTCCACTTGCCGGGGTCTCGATCTTCTGTCTTGTATACTTTGTTTTTGAATGGTTTCATATGGAGCAGGAAGGTCTCCGGCGAGCACGTGGTCGACCCCGCCGCAGGAAGCTGCTACTGTCCGTGCACAAGTTGGGGTACTGAGGTACCCCTACCTTAGTACACCGACAGGAGCCCCCGGGCCTGGGCCACACACGGTGCCGAGCGCTGTTGGGCCAGGCCCAAAACAGTGCACGGACACGCGCGGCCCACGGCGTGCCGAATCCACTTCCGCATCCGCCGCGTCCCCCCGTAACGGCACGCGTCGATTGCGGCGTCGTGGTATGGGACGTGGCCACGTTCTTTTAATGGAAAGAGCGAAACGCCCCCCACTTCCCCATAAAAGCAGAGGAAGCAGGAGCGGTTCCCCTCCTACGCTTTCATTGCATCCTCTTCTATCTCCAGAGATCCCCTTCGCGTTCCGCCTCCACACCTCCGCCGCCGCCGTCTGCATCTCCGGCGCCGCCGGGCTCTTCGTCCCCCCTTCCTCCGCCGCCTCCGCCATGGCCCCGAAGACCGAGAAGGCGAAGGCGGAGAAGGCCAAGAAGGAGAAATCGGAGCAAGCGGCGAGGCTTACCGCGTATCGGAAGCGGAACCTCGTCTTCCCGCTGAGGCTCAGCGCGCGGGAGCTCTGGAACAAGTATTACTTGTTCTGGTCCAAGGGGACCAAGGCGTACCCCCGCACCCGAGCTTATCCGGCCGCCGCCAAGGACAACTACCCCGGCGGGTACTATTTCTTCGCAGCCTTCTTCCACTGCGGTCTTTGCCCTCCTTTTTCCGAATTCTTCTGTGACATAATGCACACCTACGGCCTCCATCTTCTTGACTTCACCCCCAACGCCATCCTCACAATGGCGGTTTTCGCACATATGTGCGAAAACTATATAGGAATATACCCAAACGTAGTGCTGTTTAGGCACTTCTTAACCCCTAGAGCAGAGGCCGGCGCCCCCCTCTCCGGAGGAATATCTTGGGTTTTTCGTCTGAACAAGAAGGAGTCCTACTTGCCGGGGGAGCTCCGCGGCAAGTGGGAGGAATGGCGTGCTGACTGGTGCTGGATTGTCGAGGACCAGCCGCAATCTTTCACCGCGCCGCGCACAACGCCTATCGTGCGCGGCAGGGACTGGAGCGAGCTGGATTCGGACGACAGCAAGCTTGACATCGCCCTCATCAGGATTCTTCGTCTCCGGGTAGCAAGGCTGTCTGTCGCAGAAGTAGGCACAGACTTCCTCCGCCGCCGCATCGCCCCTCTCCAAGACAGGAAAAGGCCGGCCTGGGAGTACGGCAACTCGGCGGATATCATGAGGTTGCGCCCCGGGCTCAACTTTAACTTCACGTCACTGGAGCTGAAGGGGATGGTCCGGGAGCTATTTAAGCACGATCCGGCCCACCCGGAATGGTTCAGGGGTCCCCGGGGAGTGGTGCCTCTTTGCAACAGCACAGCCAGGGACAACCTCCGCGCCATGATGCCCGCGTGCGACTCGCACGGCGTCGACCGCACGTGGATTGCGCCCAAGCCAGACGTCATCTTGAATCTCTTCGACAACCTGGTGGAGGTGGCGAAGAACAAGAACGAGACCCGGGAGCTGACACGGGACACCACCGACCAGGAGATAGCGTACATCGCTTCTCGGGTTGAAGAGGCCGCTGTGGCCGCAGCGGCAGGAGAATTCGGCTTCACGCCCGAGGAGGCAGAGGCTGCGGACGTGTCCTGCCAAGCAGAGGAGGCGGAGATCCGCAGGCTACTGAAGCTTCCTCCCGACGAGCTCGCCGGGGTCCCTTCCCTGAGGCACTCCGGGATCCCGGGAATCTTGACCGAGGCCGCGGCGAGCGGCAACGCCGCCGGAGGAAACAGAGGCGCCATAGGGAGCGGAGGCGCCGGAGGGAGCGGAGGCGCCGGAGGGAAGGCGGCCACAGTGCAGGGCGCTGGGCCCAGCAAGCCTGCCGGGGAGGAGGAGGAGGAGGACGCCGGGGCCGACGAGGACTCTGACGGATCTCTAGAGCTCTACGCCGGCGACCTCTCTTCGTCGTCGGAGACCTCCCCGCCCCGGGCAAGCCCTAGGCGTTCTCCGCTGAAGCGTCTCCGCAAGACGGCGACGGGGGCGAAGGCGCAGGCGCCCCGGCAACAGCCAACTCGCCGGGCAGCGCGAGCTCCCCGGGGGAGTCAAGCTGCGACGGGGGCGCCCGGCGCGCCAGCCACGGCGGAGGCAGCCCGCACGTAGGCCACAGCAGAGGCGCCCCGCAAGCAGGCCACAGCAGAGGCGCCCCGCAAGCAGGCGCCGAGCGGACAGGAGTCTTCACGGAGCGGAGCGGCGGCTCCGCCCGCTCCCCGGGCCCCGGCTACCACAGGGGCTGGGTCTTCGCAGCCCCCAGCCCCGGGGACCGCCAAGCGTCCGAGGGAGTCTTCGCCTCCCGCTCCTTGCGCAGACGCGCCCCAGGTGGAGTTTGACTTCTCCGCCTTGAGCGACGACGACGAGGAGGAACAGGAGTAAGAACTTGAGATCTCACATCTTCTGAAATTTCGTCTTGATTATTGTTGATGCTAATCTTGTTTCTTGCTTTGATTTCAGGACCTTGGCCCAGCGCGTGGCAAAGAAGGCCAAGGTGCCCGTGGTCGAAGTCGCGGACGACTCGTCCGCCGCGGCAACTGGGGACGCGCCGGAGCTAAGCGTGCCGGACCCGAGCGCTGCTCCGAGGAGCAGCCCCCAGCGCAGCCCCCGGCGTAAGTCTGGGTTCTGTACTTCCGCTCGTCGGGCGCGCTTGGAGATTTTTTCTTGTTCTAATATCTTGACGCTTTTGTCTTGACTTGTGCAGAGGTGGAGCCGCAGCCGCAGGAGCGTCTGGAGGTCGCCCCCGAGGAGCCGCAGGCCCCGCCGTCCCCGCCAAGGCCGAACTCCCCGGCAAGGGAGAGCGCTCCGCCAAGGGCGGGTACTCCGCCAAGGGCGAGTACCCCGCCAAGGGCGAGCAGCCCGGCGAGGGCGGCTACTCCGCCAAGGCAGAGCTCCCCGGCGAGGGAGCCCGCCGCCGACGACGTCCGCCAAGGTAAGTTCTGTAGCTTTGTCTTCTTGGAGTCGCCTCTTTTTGGATATTTGCTTGAACTTCTTTTGCTCCTTCTTCTTCTAGATCCTCCTCCCCCCGAGCAGATGGAGACGGAAGTCATCGTCCTTGAGGAGGAGGGCGCGCAGGGCGGCGGCGGCGACGCCCCTGTCGCCGAGGACACGGCGGGAGCCGCCGAGCCGGCTGCGCAAGAGACCGCTCCGGCTGCGGGCGCAGCAGCCGGGGAGGGGGACGGCGACCGCACTGCCGGCCCGGAGGCAGCAGGAGCATCAAGTGCTGCGCCGGCCGCCGACCCCTCCGCCGGAAAGGAGCAGGCCGGCTACTATCTTGAAGCCCCCAACGGCGTATTTATCCAAGTGCCGTGGGGTTCTTCCTCGCGAGCCCCCGCTGAGGGCGAGGCCTTTGACGGAGAGGTCCTCGCCTCCGCGGGCTTGAAAATCGTCGAGGCGCCCGGCGGAAGCGACGGGCCTGAGGAGGAGAAGCTGCTTCACCAGCTCCTGGCCCTTTACCGGGCCAGGCAGGCGAAGCTTGCTTCTCGGGAGGCCCTTGCCGCCAAGGCCGCCGTCGAGATGGAGAATCGCGCGGCGGAGCTCCGCGCCGCCAACCAGGCTGCCCTCCGCGAGGTGGCGGAGGAGCGCGAGAGACTCTCCGGAGAATATCAAGAATGGCTGCTGGAGAAGGCCGAGGCCGAAGAGCAGCAGCGGCTCGCCGGGGTGGAGCTGTCCCGGCGAGAAGGAGAGCTCGCCCAGCGGAAGGTCAACCTCGACTCCCACGAGGAAGACCTTGCCGCTCGGGAGCAGGCCCTTGGCGGGGAGCTGAAGGAGGCGAAAGCCGCCGCGGCTGCCGCGGAGACCGCCAAGGAGGAGCTTACCGCCAAGGTCGCGCAGCTGGAGGAGTCGTTGAAGGCGAGCGTGGAGAGGGTCGCCGCGCTCAACATAGAGCGCGAGAAGGACGCCCACACCAACTCAGAACTCCAGGTGCGTCTCTCCGAGAAGGGCGACGAGCTGAAGGCCGCCAAGGACTCCATTGAGGATCTGGAACTGAAGGTCTCCACACTGAAGGACTCGCTCGACGCCGTCCGGGACCGGGAGACCAAACTGAAGGAGGAGCTCCGCAAGGAGCGAGGCTTGGTGGACAGCGCCAACAAAGCGGCCGAGAACTTCCGCCGTACCGTTGAGGTATGGACCGAGGACTTGGTATCTTCTGCGTCCAACATCGACCAGGAGCTGCTGGCGCTGAAGTTGGAGCATCTCATCTACTCCCCGGACCCAAACCTTCCTCACAGCGCCAAGCTCAGCCTCTTCTTCCGGGGAATCGCGCCGGCCCTTGCAGATCTTCGGAAGAAGATTCCCGCGCAACTGGCCGAGGAGTCGCGCCAGCTCTGCACGGGAACCTTGGAGCGTGTGCTGACGAAGATTGTATACCGCAATCCCGGCATAAACCTTACCAACGTTCTCCGCAGCTTGCCGGCCGACGCGAACATGGAGGCGCTGAAGGAGCAGGTCGCCCATATCATTGCCAAGGTGAACAAGATCTCCAGGATCGAGGGCGGCCGCGTAGATTAGGCCTCCTTTATCTTTATCTCTTTTTGTTGCTGCATAGGGTGTTATGAACTCATTAACTATTGCGACAAGTTATCCTGTGTAAGATATTTATCTTATTTTGATCAATCAGTGCAATGTTATCTTCCTTGTCTTGGTCCTTTACTTTGTATGCTTTTCATCCTACGCTCCCGGGGAGCTTGCCGGCAAGGGTCCTTCGCCGCGAGCGCTGAGTGCTGGACTCTGAACAGCCTGCTGGCCAAGGTCTCACCGGCAAGCAACCTTGCCGCGGCCAGTCGCGACGCACTCAGCTTGTTGAGTGAACTCGAAAACGAACCAAGGGCGCGACACTTGTCGCAGCTCACTTGAATCGTTGAGTGTACTCGAAAACAAGATAAGGGTGCGGCTAGCTACGGGTAGGTTCCTCCGCGCACAGGTTTTCCATACAAAGTGTGATCGTTCAAGGAAGACAACTAAAATTTAAAAATTTGAACTGGTCAAACTCTAATAACTTAGCTTTCATATGTTGCTTGCTTCTTGGTAAGGCTTCTCTTTCTTGAACAGCACTTGGTTCCTCTTCCATCTCCTTCCCCCCCGGCAAACTTGTGCGCGAGGAACGTTCCTCCTGCTTAAGAGGCAAGGAAAAAGAAGAGGGAAACAAGTATATGGCCTTTCGGCGTGCTAATGCTTGCCGGATGTGTATGTTGCACAAGATGCCAAATAACACATGCAAATAGCGGGGAAAAGCACGTAAAAGGCGAATAGTGCAAAACACAAAAGCTTTACTGGTGCACGGGGTCTGCGCCCGGCTTTGTACAAAGGGTTACATGCAACAGCGGCAAAGCTTGTACAAAAGGTGGTTGCCGGAGCGGATCACGGCAACCGCGCCTTATGGGTGAAACTTGTGAAGATGCTCTATGTTCCAGGAGTTGCTCACCGGTAAGCCTTCTTCGGTCTCAAGGCGGACAGCGCCGGGCCTCGTGACTTGTCTCACCCGATAAGGGCCTTCCCACTTCGGCGTCAACTTGTTGGAATTCTTGGCGGACTGAACACGCCGAAGAACAAGGTCGCCTTCCTCGAGACTCCTGGCCTTGACCTTGCGGCTATGGTAGCGACGCAAGGCTTGCTGGTATCGAGCAGCTCGTACAGCAGCCTGGAGACGTCCCTCCTCGAGGAGCAATGCATCATCTTGTCGCAGTTGCTCTTGCTCGAGCTCATCATAAGCGAGCACTCGAGGAGATCCGTATACGAGTTCCGTGGGGAGAACTGCCTCTGCTCCATAGACTAGAGCAAAGGGTGTCTGTCCGGTGGCTCGATTTGGTGTCGTTCTGATTGACCAAAGAGCCGCCGGTAGCTCCTCTATCCAATTTCTTCCGCACTTGCGCAGCCTGTCAAAGGTCCTTGTCTTGAGTCCGCGCAGCACTTCAGCATTAGCCCTCTCCGCTTGACCGTTGCTCCTCGGGTGAGCAACAGAAGCGAAACAGACCTTGGCGCCAAGGTCTTGGACGTACTGCATGAAGGTGCGACTAGTAAATTGTGTACCGTTGTCGGTGATGATCCTGTTGGGGATTCCGAAACGGCAAACAATTGACCTGAAGAACCTGACTGCTGACTGTGCTGTCACCTTTCTCACTGGCTCCACTTCTGGCCACTTTGTGAACTTGTCGATTGCAACGTACAAGTACTCAAAGCCCCCGACGGCTCGGGGGAAAGGGCCGAGGATATCGAGCCCCCAGACCGAGAAGGGCCAGGACAAAGGAATTGTTTGGAGAGCTTGAGCTGGCTGATGAATTCGTTTTGCATGGAACTGGCACGCTTCACACTTGGTTACTAGTGCAGTTGCATCTTGGAGGGCTTCTTGCCAAAAGAACCCTTGCCGGAAAGCTTTCCCGGCAAGCGCCCTTGCGCCAATGTGGTGGCCGCATATGCCTCCGTGTATTTCCGCCAACAGCTTCTGTCCATCTTCCCTGGAGATGCACTTCAATCTGACACCATTGAGCCTTCTTATGTACAGCTCGTTGTCCACGAACTGGTACATACTTGACTGCCTGGTTATCTTCTCTATTTCTTCTGGGTCGTCGGGAAGTTCTCCAGTTTGCAGGAAACGGACGATCTGCTGCGCCCATGCTGGAGCTCGAGGCTCAACGGCAAGGACTAAAGGCTCGAGGGCCGCTGCGGGAACCTCAGCTTCTACGGCAAGAACCTCTGGCTCTGCCGGAGCCGATGGTCCCCCGGCAAGCTCGCCGGGGCGAGGCTTGTCGGGAACGCTTGCTTCAACTGTACAGACCTGAGGATCTGCAGGAGCAAACTGTTCCTCAGCGTTTTGGTTGTTGATCTTGGGGACCTTGGCGGCGGTTTCAGGAAGATCCGCCGGCAAGTAGTCGCCGGAGACCAACTTTCTCTTCTTGGACTGCCCAATTGATGGTGTAACGGATGGTTGAGTCAGCTTGAGCAAGAAGGTTCCTGGTTCCACAGGTAACTTCATCGAAGCACACTTTGAAAGGCCATCTGCGATTTCATTCTGAGCTCTCGGGACGTGCTCCATCTGCAGACCTTCAAAGTGCTCTTCAAGCTTCCTCACTTCATCTACATAAGCTTCCATCAAAGGGCTCTGGTAACTCTTATTAACTTGCCGGACCACCAACTGAGAATCTCCTCGTACAATCAGCTTCCTGATCCCAAGTTCGGCCGCAATCCTGAGGCCGACAAGCAAGCCTTCATATTCAGCAGTGTTGTTTGTCGCTTGCTCCCTGGGAAAGTGCATCTGGATAACATATTTGAGGTGCTCTCCGGTGGGCGCGATGAGTACCACGCCAGCACCGGCGCCTTGCAGCGAGAAGGCACCATCAAAATACATTACCCATTCACTTGTCGCTTCTTGTACGGGTGCACTTGTTTCTTGGACTTCTTCATCGGGCGTTGGGGTCCACTCAGCTATGAATTCTGCCAAAGCTCGGCTCTGTATGGTTGAAGTACTTTCAAACTTGAGTCCAAAGCTCGACAGCTCCAGTGCCCACTCAACGATCCTGCCTGTTGCTTCTGGGTTGTGCAATATCCTCTTCAGCGGAAAGCGAGTGACCACTGTTATCTCATGTGCCTGGAAGTAATGGCTCAGCTTTCTCGAGGCCATGAGGAGGCCGAAAAGCAACTTTTGCACACCAGAGTATCTTGATCTAGCCCCCTGGAGAAGGGAACTTACAAAATACACTGGGTGCTGCACCATTTTCTTCCGCACTTCTTCCTGTTCCTGCGCAGAGTTGTCCTTGTCGGGGCCAGAGCTTGCCGGAGCAGCCCCCTGCTTGTCGCTGGATTCGCTTGCCGGTGGTGTAGACTCCTCGTCGGGCTCCCTCTCCGCTACTAACGCAGCACTAACCACCTGGTTGGTTGCCGCTAGGTACAGCAGCAACTTTTCCTGTGGTCTAGGTGCGACAAGTATTGGAGTGGAGGATAGGTACCGTTTCAAATCTTGCAGCGCTGCCTCCGCTTCCGGAGTCCATTTCATGGAACCTGCCTTCTTCAAGATTTTGAAGAAAGGTAGGGCGCGTTCCGCAGACTTCGAAATGAACCTACTGAGGGCAGCCACACAACCTGCAAGCCTTCTGACATCCTTGACGCGCTTCGGGGCCTCGATCTGCTCAATGGCTTTAATCTTGTCGGGGTTAGCTTCAATCCCCCTCTATGACACAAAGAACCCGAGAAGCTTGCCGGAGGGGACTCCAAAAACGCACTTCTCGGGGTTCAACTTGAGCTGTATCCTGCGCAGGTTCTGAAATGTTTCTTCCAAATCTTGAACCAGGGTTTCCTTGCTCTTACTCTTCACCACGATGTCATCCATGTAAGCCTCTACATTTCTGTGGATCTGTGGCTCGAAAGCAGTGTGCACTACCCTTGCAAATGTTGATCCTGCATTCTTCAGTCCAAATGGCATGCGTATGAAGCAATAAGTGCCACATGGAGTGATAAATGCAGTCTTCTCTTCATCTTCTTTGGCCATGAAGATCTGGTGGTAGCCTGAATATGCATCAAGAAAAGAGAGCAGCTCACATCCGGCAGTGGAGTCAATGATCTGGTCAATGCGCGGCAAAGGGAATGGATCCTTGGGACATGCTTTATTCACATTGGTGAAGTCTATACACAGTCTCCACTTCCCGTTGGCCTTGCGCACGACGACTGGGTTTGCTAACCACGTCGGATGGATCACACCTCTAACTAGGCCTGCCGCCTCTAGCTTCTTGATTTCTTCGTTGATGAACTCTTGGCGCTCCACGGCTTGCTTCCTCACTTTCTGCTTGACGGGCCGCGCATGAGGACAAACAGCAAGCTTGTGCTCAATTACCTTCCTGGGAACACCGGGGATGTCAGATGGTTGCCAGGCAAACACATCGACATTCGCCCGCAGGAAGGCAACGAGCGCGCTTTCCTATTTGCTGTCAAGTGTGGCACTGATGGTGAAGGTACCACCAGTGCCGTCCTCCTTGGCGGACACCTTCTTGGTTGCCGGAGGAGCAGCCATTCCCTTCTTACACTTGCCGGTGGAGCTCGATGGAACGTCCTCGACGGCAGCGCAGCACTCCGAAGATGTGCGGTTGCCGGAGTGGGCCCCAGAGCACTTGCCGGACTTGGTCTTTGTCTTCTTCCCCCCGGAAGCTTCAGCTGCAAGTGTATCCTTCTCTGCCGCAGCTGCCGCATCCCGGTAGATCTTGTCGGCGCAGACAAGCGCATCCTTCTTGTCGCCGTGGACAGTGATGACGCTTATCGGCCCCGGCATCTTGAGTACGTTGTAAGCATAATGGGAAGCTGCCATGAACTTGGCGAGAGCGGGACGGCCGAGTATTCCGTTGTATGGCAACGGAATATCAGCGACGTCGAAAGTGATGCGCTCAGTTATGAAGTTGAGCTCCCCGCCAAAGGTCACCGGCAGAGTGATCTTCCCCTTGGGCTTGCTCCTTCCCGGGTTGATTCCTTGGAAAGAACCGGTCTCTTCGAGCTCGCCATCTGGGATTTGGAGTTTCTTGATCACAGCAGAGGAGATCAAGTTCAGCCCGGCCCCGCCGTCAACCAACATTTTGGTGACCTTGAGGTTGCGGATGGTGGGTGAGACCAGCATCGGCAAGCACCCGACCGCCGTGGTGCGGTCAGGGTGGTCCTCAAGATCAAAAATGATGGGCGTGCTGGACCATTTGAGGAGCCTGCGCGATTCCACGGGCGGCTCTGCTGCATTCACCTCGCGCACCCACTGCTTGAGCTGGCGGTGGGAGGTGTGCAGAGAGGCGCCACCGTCGACGCACAGGACCTCCGTGGCCTTCTGGAACTCCTGCTCGCTGTTATCCTCGTCCTCCATGTCTTCGTCGTCGTCCTCTTCATCCTTGTCGCGGCCCCGGGGAGGTCGATCACCTTGCCGCTGCTTGGCCTTGCCGCGGCGTCCTCCCCGGCCATTGAACGGCCGCTTCTTGCTTGGCTCTCCCCCGCCACCTTGGGCCTTCTCCTTGTCGCGCCTCTCGTACTCAGCTTTCTGCTGCTCGACGAGGTACTCGACGCGTTTGCAGTTGGAGAGGTCGTGGCCCTTGGTGCGGTGGATCTTGCAGTATTGCTTGTTGGAGCCGTCCTGCTTGTCGGCCGCCGCCACAGGGGCAGGCTCCTTGCCGGAGCCGCCAGCCTGTGTTTGCTTGGCGGGAGCCTCCTTGCCGGACTTCTCGACGGCAAGCACCTCCTTCTTGTTTTTCCTTCTATTATTCCGCCGCCAGCTCTTCTTTGCCGGGGCGGCGTCGTCGCTGTCGCTTCCTCCTGCGCCAGCATCCTCCCCGGGGAGTCACCTCCCCTCTTCTGCGAGTGCGCACTTATCAGCTAGAGCGTAGAGCTCGCTGACATCCCGAATCTTGGTCATCGCCATTTCTTCACGCATGCGGCGGTTACGCACGTTCTGGTGGAACGCGCTGATAACCGCGGCAGGGTGGACGTCGGGGATGTTGTGCTGTACACGGCTGAAGCGTTGGATGTACTTGCGCAGGGATTCTCCTTCCTTCTGGGCCAGAATGTGGAGATCGCTCTCCTGGCCGTGGGGTTTGTGGCCGCCCGTGAAGGCGCCAACAAACTGGTGGCAAAGGTCTGCCCAAGAAGAGATGGAGCCTTCCGGCAAGTGCATAAGCCAGGAACGAACGTTCGGCTTAAGCACGAGCGGGAAGTAATTCGCCAAAATCTTCTCGTCGCGCCCCCCGGCAGCCTGCACCGCAATGGTGTAGATGCTGAGGAATTCCGAGGGGTGCGTCTTGCCTTCGTACTTCTCCGGTACGTCGGGCTTGAAATTCTTCATGCTGGGCCACTAGACGCGCCGCAGCTCGCGGGTGAACGCAGGGCAGCCTGCCGCATACGGCAAGTCGCCTGGTCCACCGGGCGCGCGCGCGTCGACAGAGTTCCCAGCTCTCTGGTCTGATTGTCGCCGAGATTCACGGCGGCGCTCGATTGTTGTTCGAGCGTCTTCTTGTCGCCGGTCGTCGAGGACCTGGTGCTGGTCCCGACGAGCCCGCGGATCCGACGACGCCGTGGAGTCGTCGTCGGCGTTGTTCCGGCGGGGCGGCGTCTTCTGCTTTCGCGGCAGGGAGTGCACGGTGGTTGCACCCCCGGCGGTCTTGTCGCCGTCGGCCTTCGTCTTCTCAGCTTGCCGCGGCCGCGAGGTCGCCGGCTGCTGTGGAGAGTCGTTGTTGGCGAAGGCGATCAGGCTCTGGATGGTAGCCCTCCAGTCTTCGGCCTTGTCTGCCGCTGGAGGGAAATCGAGGAGCAGTTGCGCCCTTGCGAGCGCTTCTGCTGGAGTGGAAGGGAACCGGGGCGAGCGGTGCGAGGAGCGGGATATGCTCGGACTTCTAACAGCGTTAGAAGGAGCAGGGTCCCGTCCCGGCGACCGCGCCTTGCTGGTGCCCGGACGGCGGTCCGGAGCGTCCCGCGAGCCTCCAGCTTGCCCTTGTCCCAGCAAGCGGATACCACCTCCTGTGGTATGGCGCTGCTGAGTTGTCGTGTGCTGAGATGGACGCGGCGCGTCCACGGAGACCGAGTCTCGGTCGTCCGCTCTGTCCTCAGATTTGGTGGCGCCGCGAGTGTCCTCGCCGGCGACCACCCTTCCGACGGCGTCTCCCCCGCCCACCGTTGGTTCCGGTGGCGGCGGATGAGACGCAGACGGGCCTCCGACCTCCGAAGCCTTCTTCTTCGGGGCCATGGTGCTGTTGCTGATGAAGCTGGAGAGGTTGATGAAGAATGCGCCCGCGTGAACTCCGGATCAGGTTCGCACAACCTCGACGCCCCCTACCTGGCGCGCCAAAGATGTCGGGGGAAACTGTCCACCGCGAACACCTATGGGACCGGAGCCCCTTGCTTGTGCGGTAAGAGGGCGGAGGGAGCACGAAGAGCAGATCGTAGCGGACACGCGGGCAGTTTACCCAGGTTCGGGCCGCGATGAACGCGTAAAACCCTACTCCTGCTTGGTTAGTATTGAGTTGGAGAGCTCGGGAGCTTGAAGAACTAGCTACACCGAGCGTATGAGCGATCTAGGTTCCGAACCCCCCCTACGTTGTGCATGGGCCTCCTTTTATAGTGCAAGGGGTCACCGACAGGTGTCAACGTAAGAGAAAGGGGTAAAAATGTAAAAGAGGTGGTAGTTGTAACAGTGCGGGAATAGTGGAGCTACAGTGCGTGAACAGTGGTCGCTACCTACTTTGACAGTGGGGGACAAGGGCATTTAATGCCCGTCGCCGTCGACCCCAAAAGCTCCCGCTCGTGCGTCTCCGTTTGCCACGGCGATGGCTTCACCACCGTGGAGTGCCACCGTGTCCCCCGGGCTGCACAGCCATCCGCCACGCGTCCCTGGAAAGGCCCGAAGGCGACGCGTGGGCCGATGAGCTGGAGCGCGGGCACACAGCGCAACTCCCCCGGCAAGCACCTTGCCGGGACCTTGACCTTGCCGGGCCCGGGAGCTTGTCGGGCTCTGAAGCTTGTCGCTCCCCGGGCCCTGCCGGGGCGCATGTTGCGCCGAGGCGTGTCTTCTGTAATGGAATCTTCTAGTCTTCCTGGCAAGCTCCCCTTGCCAGGGCCTTGCGTGGGTGAGGTAATCTTGAGCCTGGAACGGCCTTCCCGGCAAGCTCCACTTGCCGGGGTCTCGATCTTCTGTCTTGTATACTTTGTTTTTGAATGGTTTCATATGGAGCAGGAAGGTCTCCGGCGAGCACGTGGTCGACCCCGCCGCGGGAAGCTGCTACTGTCCGTGCACAAGTTGGGGTACTGAGGTACCCCTACCTTAGTACACCGACAGAGAGGGCTCCAGCAGCGGCAAGTTCGACAAGTCGAAGATTACCTGCTTCGAGTGCGGGGAGAAAGGACATTTCAAGTACTGAGTGTGAGGCGTGGAAAAAGAGAAGGAGCTCCTTGCAGCTGCCGACGTTGACTACGAGCCGGGGCTGCTGATGGCGGTGGCAGGCGAGCTTCCACCGGGAGCGGAGGAGCAGGTCGTGGATGTCGTCCGGCCAGAAGATATGGAGGTGAGGGAGGTGCTTCACCCCTTGGCTGTCGCGTTGGAAGCTGCTAGGGCCGAGGCTGAGCAGTTACATGGCGAGCTGGCCGAAGCCAATGCTAATCTTGTTACAAATTCTGTCAGATATTGCATTAGACTTCATCTCCATGAATTAGTTCAGTACTAGTCGTCAACCCGTGCACTTGCACGGTCTAGATTTTGTGCTTTTTCGTAATATCGTTAAGCATTCAAAATCACTTTGTGGGTAAGGAAAACTAAGATATCCATAAATTAATATTACGCTTTTCCGTAACTCCCTTCAATGTTATTTAAGTCCACTAATAATCTCATGTGTATCAAAAATCTATTACTCATAATGTACAAAGTCATATTTTAAAATTAACCAACTGGTATAGAAAAGCTTATATTAATGTTCTCGCTTCTTTGTGTTATGTTTCCAAATATCCTAACCATTATTTCGTGTGTCGATAATATTTAAATTTAAGATAATCTTCATCACAGTGACACTGGCTATTGCAAAGCATTTGTGCAACACAATGTAATCAACAATTTGTACTAATTAGTATTAGACCATCCAGTCAACCGTAGTAATAATATAATCCTATATGTGGAAGGTAAAAAGCTGAAATAGCCACATATATAGTAGTACCATGCATCTAGTACGTTATACATGCCCATCCTTCAAATTCACGCTGGAGAATCGACTGTTTCTTCTATCCAACATCAAATACAACCAATGAAAAGTTAAAAATGTTTGCCTTGGCCAAGGAAACTACATTTCTTCCCAACGGTTGTATCTTCAAGAACAAACAAATATAAATCATATATTTTTTATGCCTGATAAGCACGGTCCGTAAGGTAGAATCTTGACTAATGATGTCCTGAAAGTGAAATAGAAATGAAAGAAACTCACGTATTTTGCTGCTGGACTTTCTCTGCAAAGAAGTAACTTGAGAAAAGTATCTACAGAAGTACAAAGTGATGAAAGCTGCAATAACAAATACTACCCCCATTCCAAAATATAAGGCGTTTTGGGAGTTATGAAAGCTGCAATAACAAATACTACTAGGAAAAGGGCTATAGATGAAATTGATACTAATGGCGCACCATACAACCAGTGCGCCGTTAGTATATAGTAATGGCGCACCAGCAACAGATACGCCATTAGAGTTCGAAGTACTAATGGCGCACCTTGCCCGGAGTGCGCCATTAGTATCAAGAATTTTTGTTTTAACTAGTGCGCCTGTCCAAACATACTAATGGCGCATCTTTTAATAGTGCGCCATTACTAGTTGTAAATAGTAATGGCACACCAACAGTAAAGTGCGCCATTAATGGTCTTTTTTTTATGATATTTATTATTCTGTTTTTTACAGAACTACTAATGGCGCACTTTCTCAAAGTGCGCCATTACTAGTTTGAACCAGTAATGGCGCACTGTGCGGAAGTGCGCCATTAGTATGTTTTTTTTTTTTGCAAAACTTTTAATGGCGCAGCAACTTTAAATGCGCCATTAGTGACCTTGATTACTAATGGCGCATTAGTAGCTGGTGCGCCATTAGTATGCGCGCAGGAACTAGATATTTTGGACAGCCTCTCTACCACACTCACTTTCCCCCCCACTTCTTCATTCTCTCTACTTCCTCTCCTCTCTGGTCCCTCCTCTTTTCCACCTCATTTCCACCATATATTCATTCAAATTAAGTGGTTAAATTACCTTGTTTTGGTAGGTAAGTATGGGGGGAAGCTATATTTATGTTGTACTCCATACAAACAATGTGCACATGCACTTTTATGGCCTATAGCTAGATCTATGTATGTTTGTGGTGTTGCATAGGTTTGTTGTGTTGCATATGTGTTTGTGTTTGGAGGTGTACCGGTAATGGAAATGCGATAGTTGCCAATATTTTCCCGGAATGTTGATTCATTTCCGTTTCGGTGAGAATTTTGGCATTAAGCATTCATTTTTGTCCTATTTTTAGGGAAAGTCATGGCAAATTTTTTCTTGGTTCTAAAATATCGTTTTGCTCTACCCCGCAGGGCGACCATGGTGCGCACGATGACCGAAGGCATCGTGAATAGGTTTTTGAGGTCCGCGAAGGCCGAGATGCTTCAAAAGAACGAGACAGAGATAAGATGTCCGTGTCGAAGATGCAAGCTGAAGAGCCTTATTGCGGACCCGGATTCCAGGCAGGTGCGGGACCACCTGCTCTTGCGTGGTTTCATGGATGGCTATCGGTGGCAAGGTGATGAAGATGACTACGAAGTCGTTCATGGGGGCCGGGCAAGAAATGAGGAAGGGCAGCAAGACAACCACCGCGGCTCGGGCGGGCGAGAAGACGAAAAATCCCCAGGAGATGATCACGACGGTGATGCTGTACACAGTCATCATGTAGAAGATGCAGGACATGATGATGAGGAAGATGCCGGAGCAGACGACGGGCATGATCATGAAGATGATGATGCCGGCGGAGCAGACGACGCTGAACCATCGATGGGCTGGGTGCAGGACCCTCATATTCAAGAGCTGCTTCTCAAGCAGACCGATAACGCAAGAGCTGCCGCCCGAGAGAAAGCCAAGATGGATCAACTTGAGTTAGACGCGGTTACTCCATTGTATGAAGGATGCAGGCCCGAGGATACCCGCCTGAAAGTAACGCTCATGGCTCTGGAGATGAAGGTAAAACACAAAATGACCGACGCATGCTTCGACGAGAACATGTCATTCTGGCACGAACGTCTTCCCAAGGGGAACAAGTGCCCCACCAGTTTGGAGGAGGCGAAGAAAATCGTGTGTCCTCTGGATTTACCGCACGTGAAATACCATGTGTGCATGAACAATTGCATCATTTATCGGGACGAGCACGCGGAGTCTACCATATGTCCGGTGTGCGGCGTCACTCGATACAAGAAGAGGAAGAAAGCTTCTCGAAAAGTGGTGTGGTACTTTCCGATCACTCCTCGTCTGCAGCGGTATTTCGCGGACCCTAAGGTAGCAAAGCTTCTGCGTTGGCACGCGGATAGGGAGGAGAAGAAGCGAGAAGATGACGCAAATGATCCGGAGATAGATAAAAAAGACAAGATGCTGAGTCACCCTAAGGATGCGAGCCAGTGGCAAGCGTTGAACTTCGAAGACCTAGAATTTGGGAACGATCCAAGGAACATCGTGCTGGGCGCGAGCACCGATGGAGTCAACCCGTTTGGCAGCCAGAGAAGCACACATAGCACCTGGCCTGTGTTTGTGTGGATGTACAACCTTCCCCCCTGGTTGTGCATGAAGAGGAAGTACATTCACATGAGTATGCTAATTGAAGGACCGAAACAACCAGGGAACGACATCAATCTGTATCTGGGGCTGCTGAAAGAGGAGCTAGACACGCTGTGGAAAACGCCAGCCAATACGTGGGACGCCGCAAAGAAAGAATATTTCCCTATGAGAGCCGCGCTGCTCACGACGGTGCACGACTATCTCGGTTACGGATATGTCGCGGGGTAGGTGGTCCACGGATTTTCTGGATGCGTCAGGTGCATGGATGACACAACGTATCGCCAGCTAGATAGAGATCCCGGGTCTTCGAAAACCGTGTTCATGGGACATCGAAGGTGGCTTCGCGACGATGACCTGTGGAGAAAACGCAAGGATTTGTTCGATGGTGAAACCGAACCCCGACGACGCCCGCGTACGAGGAGCGGCGAGGAAATAGACGAGCTGTTGAAAAATTGGAAAGATTGCCCACTGCCGGGAAAGAAGCAAAAGGCGCCAGAGCCGGGAAAGAAGCGAAAGGCGCCAGAGCCGCTGCTGAAGGTATGGAAAACGAGGTCTGTTTTCTGGGACTTGCCGTACTGGAAGATCCACCGTGTGCCTCACAGCCTTGATGTAATGCATATCACGAAGAACGTGTGCGAGAGTCTGCTTGGTACCCTGCTCAACATGCCAGAGAGGACCAAAGATGGGCCGAAAGCAAGGGCAGACTTGAAATCAATGGGCATCAGGCAGGAGCTTCACGCTATATATGATGATGATGATGATGATGATGAGGCGAAGCAGGACACGGAAAGTCGTCGCAAAGGCAAAAAGGCCAAGAAGACCGGAAATGACTACCCTCCCGCGTGCTTCACTCTAAGTCAGGAGGAGATCGAGCAGTTTTTCACCTGCCTCGTAGGAGTACAACTTCCTTACGGTTACGCGGGGAAGATAAGCAGATACCTAGACCGGGCGAAGCTGAAGTTCAGCGGGATGAAGTCTCACGATTGTCACGTGCTGATGACGCAGGTACTTCCAGTTGCAATCCGTGGTATCATGGACGCGCACGTCCGTGAAACCCTATTTGGCCTATGCAACTTTTTCGACGTCATCTCTCGGAAGTCTGTTGGCGTGAGGCAACTCAGAAGGCTACAGGAAGAGATCGTGGTGATACTATGCGAGCTTGAGATGTACTTCCCGCCCGCATTCTTCGACATTATGGTGCATCTGCTGGTCCATATCGTGGACGATATCATCCAACTCGGGCCGACGTTCCTGCACAGCATGATGCCGTTCGAAAGGATGAATGGTGTCATCAAAGGATACGTTCGCAACATGTCACGTCCAGAGGGAAGCATAGCCAGGGGCTTTCTGACCGAAGAGTGCATCTCGTACTGCATGAATTATCTAGGCATCGAGAACCCCGTTGGTCTGCCCGTCAACATGCACCTCGGCAGGATCGCTGGATCGGGTCACCGTGAGGGTCGCCGCGAAATGCATGTCGACTTCGAGGGTCGACTCGCCGACTTTGAAAGAGCAAACCTAGTCGCGCTACAACACATAGACGTGGTCGATCCTTGGGTGGTTCAGCACAAAACCTTTATTGAGAAGACATACAATGACCGAGGCCAACAGAGGACGGACGGAGATATAATCAAAGAGCACAACTCATGTTTCACGCGTTGGTTTAAGCAGAAGCTTCTGTCGTACCCTTTACATGATGATTCTTCCGCGGAAGAACAACTCATATTCGCGTTGTCACAGGGCGCCGAGCACAACCTGATGACCTATGAGGCGTACGATATCAACGGCTACACATTCTACACCGAGGCCAAGGACATGAAGAGCGATGGTTATCAGAACTCCGGGGTAACGATGGAATCCTACACCGGTAATGACAAGGACAGATACTACGGAAGGATCGAGGAGATCTGGGATCTGAGCCACGCTGGAGAGAAGGTCCCGATGTTCCGTGTCAGATGGGCCAAGAGCGTCCTAAAAGAAGACCGGTATTTCACCACCATGGTTATACCCGAAGCCAAATCCAAGACCGCGGGCGCAAACGTCACCGCGAAAAATGAGCCATGGGTACTGGCTTCCCAAGTTGACCAATGCTTCTTCATTACCGACCCGTCAAAGCCCAGTCGTGTTGTCGTGAGGAGAGGCAAAAGGAAGATCATCGGAATGGATGGAGTAGCCAATGAGCAAGACTTCGACAAGTACGGCGACCCGAGGATCGAACATGACGACGATGATGAAGTAGCAGCATACACCACAAGAAGAAGCAGGACCACCCTACCTAAAGGACGTCCGTTCCACACAAGAACCCCATTTGCGAAAAAGAAGGGCAAGAAGATTGTGAACAGATAGCTAGCTAGCTAAGATCGTTTGTATTTAAATCGTAGCCTTCATTTCTCGATTGTATTTCATGGGAACTTTTTGAAATATCATGAATATTTTTAAATTTCATGGACACTCGATCTCGATCCCCCTCGTCGCCGAGAGCACCCCCCGGCCTGGTCCACCGGCCGCCGACCCCTACTCAACCGCCGCCGCCGACACCCCGTACCCCTACTCCCCTACTCAACCGCCGCCGCCGAC
>LR738712.1:738697567-738729180 GCA_902687465.1 Secale cereale
CCACTACACCTCCCCCCTCTCTCTCCCTCGCCTCGCCCTCGATCCCCTTCCCCTCTCCTCCGCCGCCGCCCCCGTGCCCCCGACGTCGCCGCCCCCCGCGCCCCAGCCCGAGCCCTAGCGCTCGCCGACGCCCGCGCCGACGCCGACCCACGCGCCCCCGAGCCCTAGCCCTAGCCCTAGCGCTCGACGACGCCGCTGCCCCCCGCGCCCCCGAGCCCTAGCCCTAGCGCTCGACGCCGCCCCACGCGCCCCCGCCGCCGGAGACTTGGAGCCGCCGCCGGAGACTTGGAGCCGCCGTCTATCCCCACCTCCCCAAGCTCGCCATCTCCCTCTGCCTCTTCTCGGTTAGTTCATCCCCTCCCAATTTGATTTGTGGATTTGATTTGTCTATTAGCTGTTCAGATGCGCTTCAAAGACGGTCATTTGCCATCCGTGTCTTTCTTTGCTGTTGTAGCTGTAATGTGATCTCTGCATGATTATTTTTATTTTGATATGGATGTTCTGTGCTCATCTGTAGTCAGATAGGAGCAGAGGATCACAGCCTCGCCAGATGCGAGATAATCCCCTGATAATTAAAGACACACACTAGTAATGATCCATCTTAGTCTTGGTCTTTGCTTACATCTCCAGATATAATTCATAGCTGTAGGATGGCTGTGCTCTGTTTGTTGTTATCGCCGCAGCATCATTTCTTTTCTGATAATATGCTTGTTCGGTGCTTGTCTGTAGTTAGACAGGTCTCAAGGATAACAGCTGTGCTCTGTTTGTTGTTATGGCATTGCTTACATATGCACACATGAATCCTAGCTCTGGAGCAGCTGTGGCCCATTTGTTGTTATCGCTATACAGAGTCATTTATTTTTCTGATGATGGCTTGCGTGTTTGGTGCTTGTCTCTAGTTAGTTAGATAGGAGTAAAGGATCACAACCTCGTCTGTTTGTGGGCTTAATCACCTGTGAACTTTCATAACAGCACGAGTGTCGTTTACCTGGGAGCATTGTTCAGCATTGCTTACATCTTCACATATGAATCCTAGCTCTACAGCACCATGTGCTTTGCTGATGATGTTGGCAGTTCGGTGCTTGTTTGTAGTCAAATAGGAGTAATGGATCACATCACCCCTCCCCCTGATTCTTAGTTTTACTTTACCTGGCGTCGTTCAATCAAGTAGCTAGTCTTGTGAACTTTTATTTTGTCCCTCTACATAAGGAAAAATATTTCCTTGCCGTGTTAGTTGTTTGCACGAGGAGGGGCAGGGATCACGGCACCAGAGGAGTCAACCTCTCGGCTTAAACTAAATTGGAGACTACGCTCTAGATAATACTGATTCTAGAAAGAAAGAAAAAAATGACATGCTGTGATCCTTGAAGTTCATCTTCTTCCGTGGTACGAACGCAGAACATGCAAGTTCTGTTGGCTTAAGTTCTGTAGTAGTATCGTTGTAAGTTTTTGCTATATTGCCTTGCTATCAACAAGATGGTGTTTACTGTACTGCCTTTTATGCACATTTGGTGTAGTATTATCTTATGATCTGCTCTTGTCATGTACACATAGAAGGTGAACTATCTTCACTGAAATTTACGGTTGGATTTGTGATAGTTGCGGCAACCTGAATCTGCGTAATAGCACGGAAACAATAATTGTAATATGCCAGTGGTATTTTGGCTGCGTTTTATCTTCGGCCATCGTGTCGTGATAGTTTTGCAGGTACCCCGAGAGGCCCTTGAGTTTGCTGGAATGTCGATTAACTTCCGTTCCGGCAAATTCGGGAACTCCATATGTCCTATTTTCAGCAAAGGTCATGCTGAAATTTTCCGTGAATTTTAGCATGACTTTGCTAAAAAATAGGACATATGGGGTACTTGTGACTAATCCATGGGCCGGGGTATCTTAGTAGTTAATTAAGTAGGATCAAGTGCCCCTTTGTTCTAGCTCCATTAAACCATAGGCGGCAATAGAGCCAAGTGATTAGGCCCAGCTTAGCTTTTAGGATGCCTCGGTGTCAACAAACCATTAATTATAAAACCTTGGCTTTTAGGGTGCCTCGGTGTCGATGAAAACCGAAATGATGAAAGCTTAGGCTTTTAGGGTGCCTCGGCGTCGAAAAACCCTCAATTATAAAAGCTTAGCTTTTAGGATGCCCCGGTGTCGACAAACCCTAAATGATGAGACCATGATCTTGTTCCTTGACAATAACCAACTTTTTGACCAAACTTTGTTCCTATTTAGAGAGAAACATGGCCAACAACGATGAGGCCGGCGGTTCGGGCGGGAAGGCATTCTGGGAGCTTTCCCAGGAGATGGAGGAACAACCTCACTTGTATGAGGACGCCGCCTTCCACACCGATCCTGAGACCACTGATGGTACCGCGGAGGATGACCCTATTGATGCCACCACTGATGGTGCCGCCGAGAATGCCACCACTGATGATGGCGGCGCACGCACAGATGGCAGCCAACCGAAGAGGCAACGGAAGGACCGGCGCCCGACCGTGCTCCGCACCCTCAAGGAGGAAGTTACTGAAGTGGACCCCGACGGGAATCCAACGGCGCCCGAACGAATAGTCAAGGGGTACTCGCTTCAGCTCGGGTGCATTCTCCGGAGCACCGTCTCGATCAACAGCGAGAACCTGAGGCATCCTGACAACGCGAATTACCGCAACCTCCTCTTCACGAAGCTGCACGAACGATACAAGTTCCCCGCTCAATTTGATAACACAAGCCTCAAAGGGAATAAAGTGAACAATGCTGCCCTCACGAAGATGAGCAAGGCCCTGTCTACTTGGAAAACCAATGTGAAGATAATGATCAAGAAAGGTGAGAGTTATGAGACGATCAAGCAGAAACATCCTTCGATCACCGAAGATGACTACAACGAATTCAAGATCACTTGCTCGAGAGACTCACACTCCGAATCAAGTCAGTGGGGGAAAGAAATGCGGGAGCTCAACTTAGGGGAACACAGACTCGGTCCCGGCGGTTACAGAGTGGCGGAGCCTATATGGGACAAGGAGGAGGCGGACCGTGCCGAGCAAGGCCTACCGCCCCTCTTCGATAAATACGATGACAAGCAGACCAGGAACTTTATCAGGGCCCGGTACAAGAAGGACCCGAAAACAAAGGAGCTAACCACGGATCCGAAGACCAGGGCGCTTGAGCTTGTTCTGGTAAGGAATACACCCCCGCGTAATTAGCTCCATATGGTTGCATTCTAATTAATTAAGCCAAATTTCTAAATGATTCACATTCCTTCCGCAGGCGACTGAAAGCAGTAGCGCGGGGTCGACTAAGAGCGGCCCTTGGGACACGACTCTAAATAGGGCGTTGAATGTAATGAAGAATAAGGATAAGCTCGAGAAGCCGACGTTAGCTGGTCGTGTGGCCGGCAAAGGCTTGTCGACAAAATGGTCGTCATACTATAACGCTGGTGGGCGAAAGGAGAAAAAGTCCAGCTCGGAAAGCCAGGCGCGCGAGGTTCAAGAACTCAAGGCACAGGTGGCGCGGATTCCGGAGATTGTCCAAGAGCAAGTGCAACAACAGCTCGGAGCGACGATCACCGCCATTGTGCCTAGCTTGATCGAGGGGTTGAGTGCGTGGATTGCTGGCGGCCAATAGGGGCCGCCCCCGATTCCCAGCTTCACGGCCAGCAACTCGCAGAACGAGATGGCGGGGCCATTGGTGTCTCCGGCGGAGGCGGCATTGGTGTCTCCGACGCCGGCACGGGAGCTTAATGTACCCGGGTGTACGCCGGCCGGCACCTCTGTAGCAAGCGGCCCCTCCGTCAACTGCACGCCCGCCGTTGGCGGTGCCTCGACATTAGCCGAGCTCGACGCCATCATCACGGTAACTAATTAAGCCTCTCTCGGCCGAGGACTTCATCTCCTTGCCTTTGACTGGGCATCCCTGACGCCCTACATATTTTCGCAGGGCGCCGCCGACGTTCCGTGCACTCTACTGCACTTCGTGAACAACGAGTTGGTCGATGTCGCCAAGGGCAAAATCGTTCAACCGGGCCAGCCCTTGTTCCACGGTACCCAGATGCCACCCAACTTGTTTAGGGTTCAACTGGTTCGGGTGCTGCCAGGCTGCGACGACGTGTTACCTCCGATTCGACCCGTCGGGGCCGACGATGATGACGTCATGACCCTCAGCGCCTGCCTGAGCTGGCCCCTACTTTGGCCGAAGAGCCAGATTCGTTTGGGGGCGGGGGAAACCACACCAAAGACAACACCGCCAGTCGTGCCGGCGCCAAGTCGTCCCCATGGCAAGTCCGCCGCAACGGTGCCGGACATCCCTATGCCACTGGATCCAAACATGCATATGGCACAGGATCAGGACGACGACGACGATACATTTGCCAACGTCGATCATTACTTTGCCGATCATGGGTACGGTGACGACTTCATGGGGGCTCCTTCTCAAGAACCCAACCCAACAAAAGACGTGCGCGATCAAGCCGGTACCGCGGAGAAGCCAAGTTGCAACAGGCGTCGTCTGCCGTTCAGCTCTCAGGAGACGCCTCCAGCTGCCGATTTCACCGAGCCTCAGATAGGCGAGGTGCGAAATATGATCAGCCCCAACACACTAAAGAAGGCGGTCTCTGAGCAGAACTCGGTCCCAATTATGGAGATCAAGAAGAAGGCACGCAAAAGAAAAACTAACAAGGGTGCGAGCCAGCCGGCACCGAGTACGATCCGTGCTCAGGACGGGCCACCTTCACCTGAGGATGTAATGAGGAGGGTGCATGTGGCGGGTAGGCCGATGCTACCGACAAATATGCTCGATGCTGCAACCGGTGCCATGCGGAGTCTGCATGACAGTGTTCTTTCTTTGGAGAAGCGGCGTCTCACACAGAAGGATGTGGCGTACCCAGTTTTCGCGGCCAAGGTGCCGGAGGGCAAGGGCTTTGTGGATAACTCCATCGGGGGTACGATCGTGCTGCGGTTTGATGACATCCACGCTATGTTGAACCTTCATCCGCTGCACTACACCTTCGTTCGGCTATTTTCGCTGAGTATGGAGATGCGGATCATTCGCGACAAGACCCCGGACATCGTGATAGTCGACCCCTTCTACATGCGTGCCAAGATCTTGGGCAGCGCTGGGGACCGGCAAGTCGCGAGTTCTTACCTTGGAGGCGTCATTCTGGCAAACCGAGATAAGGATAACTTCCTCGTGCCTTACTTTCCCGAGTAAGTCCTCCGCCTCAACCGCCCCGTAACATATGAATTCTTAGATTTCGATCGTTCTCCTTTTAACATTCCGTGTTTTCTGCAGTGACACACAGTGCACGCTCATCCTACTAAGCCCCAAATATTCCATGGCCACGTATTTCGACCCGGACCGTAAGTCGGCTGTAGACTACACAAATGTCAAGAAGGTTCTTGATGATGTTCTCGCCGGCTACGCCAAATCTGGAGGCACCTTCACCAGGACAACTCTTAAGTACGGCAAGCACGTGTTCTCCCACAACACGACGTTCTGCTGCGTCAAGCAGCCGCCTGGCGGTCAGAAGGGTGCCTACTACGCCATCCATCACATGCGGGCGATCGTACGGGACCATCATCAACTTCTGCTACCGAGTAAGCTCAAAGATTGGACCGCGCGCATGTCGGCAATCCAGGACGCGGAGATCAGACAAGATTTCTTTCGCATCCAGTCGGAGTTTGCGGAAATCATCCATCAAGATGTCCTTCGTACCTCGGGGCTGTTCTACCTTAGGAATCAACCGTCGAACAGTGACATCGACACAATGCTACAAATGCAGGCTGACAACGCCCGTGATTTCATGACTCCCACGATAGACGGCGGCTTCATCCACGCTCCGGTGCATTGAGTCGAGTCGAAAGCAGTGATGCTGTGTCTAGTTCTGAAACATCGATTGGCTCTTGTTGTAATTAAACTTTAATGAACTTGTAGTATGTCTCTTTGGTTTCGAGAGTCGTTCAACTTAGATGTAATCGATGCTATTAATGTCTTGCTTTTCTCTTTCGATCGTTCTGTTGCATACTTATATATTGCTTATGAATTGTCTGTGAATTGATACTAACGTTTCGTTTGGCTAGTGCATATATATAGCGATGTCGTCGTATGTCGTGTACAAGGGTAAGGTTCCCGGAGTCTACGACGACTGGGAGGAGTGTCGGAGACAGGTTCACCGATTCAGCGGTAACAGTTACAAAGGGTACACCACTAGGGCCGAGGCCGAATCTAGATACGCCCGCTATCTAGCGGGAGAGGGGAGGGAGCGTTGGAGGAACCGGATGAAAACGAGTTTCATCATGATGATGCTCATCGTGACACTCTTTAGACTCATGTCGGATGGTAGACCTTAACCATGGACATCTAGAAATTCCACAGCGACATGATGCCCACTTTAATTTCGTCGAGTTCCACCAGTCGACTAGAAAATTTTCTTTTGGGACTGATTTTCCTTCAACCATACGTGCAGGACATGGAAAAGAACGCGAGGCCGCGTCAGGAGGTGAACAGCAGAGATGTCAGCATGTTCCGGCCTTTTGAGCAGAATAGACATTGATTATTCACTAGGGTTGATTATCCGCATAATTAATTTGTTGTTACAGCTATTGTATATGTACATGGTTATACAAATTTTTGTAATTCTTTCTAGTCATATTAGATGCCTTGTATCCGGCCACTGAATAATAAAGGAGCACGTCCCATCTAGATATATATCGTGAACATAATTGTTGTGGGGTACTACCCATAAGTCATCCAGCAGCCACTGCCCACTGCCTCTAAAAATGAAACAGCCGGCATGGCTGTTGATTATGGTTGAGTACTGGGGCCCGAAATATATGTAGGACCATCCAGCTGCTACTAGCCATCACGTGTTGTCTCCTTGAAGAATTATGTCGGCAAGAGTTTAGCTCAAGAAATTAAGGCTAAGTTCCAATATCCCTGAATGTTACCAAGAAGATTTTTATTCCTGAAACCATTTGGCTATTGTTTTTGAGACTTTTTACGGTGCATCGTACTACCTGAAATAATGGGTAGTATATAACTGATCCTTACAGAGGGCCATGTGCAGAACGGCATCGCGGAACCTCGACTTTGATGGTACGTCTTCTTGCAAATCTTTTCTATCTTTCGATAAAGCCAAAATGTCGTCAAATATTGCTAGTCTTGGTATATCTTTGGGTAAAAATGATACAGTAGTTGATTTCTCGGTTAAAGCCCTTAAGCAAATGGAGGTCGACCGGTTTACGGTTGCTCCTAAAACGCTTCTTACGAGGGATCCATTAGTTTCAGATGAGGAGGATGAGGAGTCCGATGCCAACCCTGGAGGCAGACTCCTCTCTCATCTGGTTAACGATACTACAGAGGTGGACTTTGAAGATACCATGCGTGACACGATGCTTTATGAGCTCGTTGCATCGGTACGTAAGAATAAGTCTAACTCTGGCAGTAAAAAGGACCGCCCTAAGAAGAAGTCCAAAGCATCCAAACGTAACAAAGTTTCCCCATGAAAGGAATGTTTTGGAATAGCAGAGGTCTTGGGACTTGGCTAAGTACAAACATATTTCCGATTGCGTTAGAGATCATGCCCTCGACTTCGTGGCAATCTCTGAGTGCAGTAAGCGCGACTTTCCATCGCGTGATTTGGACCATTTTTCATGTGGCAAAGATTTCGAGTGGCATATCTTGCCGCCTTTAGGGAGGCCCGGAGGTATCCTTTTAGGTATACACTCTACTTACTTGGAACTTCTATCAACTTCTAAGGGGGGGTATCATATCAAATTCCACCTGAGAAATAAGTCTGATAACTTCATTTGGAGCCTGGCTGCCGTATATGGAGCCGCTCAAGATGAATTTAAAGCGGCTTTCCTAAAAGAACTGGTCAACACCTGCAGAGAAAACCCTCACCCTATGTTACTTGGGGGGGACTTCAATATTCTGCGGTTTAGGCAAGAAAAAAACAATGATAGGTTTGACACTCGATGGCCGTTTCTTTTTAACGCGGTCATTGACAGTCTTGATTTGCGGGAACTCTCCCTCTCGGGGCGTCAATTTACCTGGGCCAACAATAGATCTAACCCGACTTTTGAAAAACTAGATCGGGTACTAGTCACTACAGACTGGGAATTTAAATACCCTCTAGCATCAGTAAGAGCTTTGGAGCGAATTGAGGCCTTATCGGACCATGCTCCTTTGCTCACTGATTTTGGCCAACCGGCTTCCACGTCGAACCGCCATCAGTTTAAATTTGAACTGGGGTGGCTCACGAGAGAGGGCTTCCCGGATTTGGTCAAAAAGGTGTGGTTACGCCCGGTACGGGGTGACACACCTATTCAGCGGTGGAATAACCGCATTCGGGCGTTGCGTCAATTCCTTCGTGGCTGAGCTAAGCATACCGCCGGGATTTATAAGAAAGAGAAGATGCGACTATCAACCCTGATAGACTCCTTAGATAAAACAGCGGAGGTGAGGCTTTTATCTGCGGACGAGATTGAACAAAAAAGTCATCTCAATGAGCAACTAGCCCGCCTTTTACGCGAAGAGGAGATCAAATGGTACCAACGGTGCAAGACTGACTCGTTGGTACTTGGAGATGATAACACGAAGTACTTCCAAATGTTAGCCAATGGCAGACATAGAAAGAAACGTATTTTCACCCTGGATCAGGATGAGGGCTGCATTGAGGGGGACGGTCCGCTCAAGGACTTTATCAAAAAATACTATAAAGACTTGTTTGGTCCGCCCTCGGAAACTTCGCTGGAGTTGGATGAGTCTCTCAGTCATGACATTCAGCAAGTTTCAGCGGCGGAAAACGAATTCCTAACCTCTGCCTTCACTGAGGACGAAATTCGGTCGGCGGTTTTCCAAATGGATCTTAATAAATCTCCGGGACCGGATGGTTTTCCGGCGGAGTTTTATCAATTTTTTTGGGATATTTTAAAGTCTGATGTAGTTCAATTGTTTAATGAACTGCATGCTCATAGACTAGACATTTCCAGATTAAACTTTGGTGAAATTATTCTTTTACCAAAGATAAAGGATGCCAATCAGATTCAACAGTATAGACCGATTTGCTTACTAAACGTGAGCTTTAAGATTTTCACCAAGGTCGCGACTAACCGTCTGAATGGGGTCGCAGAACACGTAGTGAAACCTTCTCAGACGGCTTTCATGCAAGGACGGAACATCTTAGATGGTGTGGCTGTTCTACATGAAACAGTTCATGAGCTTCACCATAAAAAGTTGAACCGTGTCATCTTTAAGATTGACTTCGAGAAAGCTTATGATAAGGTGAAGTGGCCTTTTTTGCTACAAACTCTTCGCATGAAAGGTTTTTCTGACACTTGGTGCCGATGGGTCGAGAGTTTTGTGTCTGGAGGTAGTGTGGCTATTAAAGTCAACAATGACGTAGGCAATTATTTCCAGACAAGAAAGGGGCTTCGTCAAGGCGACCCCGCATCTCCTATCCTTTTCAACATCGTGGCTGATATGCTAGTTACTCTCATCGAGAGGGCCAAACATGCTGGACAAATCACCGGGGTCATTCCTCACTTCGTAGAAGGTGGCCTATCAATTTTGCAGTACGCGGATGACACTATCCTGTTTTTTGATCACGAACTTGAAAAGGCCAGAAACCTCAAATTGGTATTATGTGCTTTTGAGGAGCTCTCGGGCCTGAAGATAAACTTTCATAAAAGTGAACTATTCTGTTTTGGCGAAGCCGCAGAAAACTCACAAGATTATGCGGAGATTTTTGGATGCCATCTAGGCCAATTTCCGATTAGATATCTAGGTATTCCTATTCATTATCGGCGTTTGACTATCGCTGAATGGAAGCATGTTGAGGAAAGACTAGAGAAACGGTTGGCGAGTTGGAAGGCCAAACTCCTGTCTTATGGGGGCCGACTAGTTCTTATCAATTCGGTACTTACCAACATGGTTCTTTATATGCTGTCTTTTTTTCATCTGCCAAAAGGTGTTCTCCAACGCCTTGATTATTTTAGATCAAGGTTTTTTTGGCAGAGCGAAAATGAAAAAAAGAAATATCGCTTGGCTAGGTGGAATATTATATGTCGGCCTAAAAGTCAAGGGGGCCTCGGAATCCAGGATCTTGAGATAATAAACATTTCATTGCTCAGCAAATGGGTATATAGATTACTCACTGAGGATGGCATTTGGCAGGAGATCATTCGTAATAAATACGTTGGGTCCAAAGCAATCTCCCAGGTTTACTGAAACCAGGTGACTCTCATTTTTGGAGTGGGGTTATGAAAGCTAAGGAACTTTTCTTCCAATTTGGCACCTTCTCGGTCCGGGACGGTTCCCAGATTCGATTCTGGGAAGACACCTGGCTAGGCACTACTCCTCTAAATGTGCAATACCCAAGCTTATATCGAATAGTTAGACATAAGTTTGTCATGATTAAGCAGGTATTGGGACAAGTAAACCCGGATATTTCTTTTTGCAGAACGATTTCTGGACCTCGATTGGACGCATGGAACGATTTGCTGACTCGTTTGGAAGTTGTCCAACTGTCGGCCGAATCGGATATTTTTAAATGGAATCTGCATCTGAATGGAAGATTTTCGGTTAAATCCATGTACGATGCATTGGTTCATAACGAGGTTCCATCGGATAATAGAAAATTGTGGAAGCTTAAGATTCCTCTAAGAGTGAAGATTTTCCTTTGGTTTCTCAACAAAGGGGTTATCTTAACTAGGGATAATTTAGCTCGCCAAAACTGGCAAGGCAGCAAAAAATGTGTCTTTTGCAATCATAATGAATCCATTAAACACCTATTTTTTGATTGCAAGTTCGCTAGATCGGTATGGGCAATAGTCCAAGTTGCTTCAAATTTATACCCTCCACGCAGCGTACGGAATATGTTCGGGAACTGGCTGCGGGGAATAGATAAACAATTTTCTAAGCACATTCTTGCGGGAGCGGTTGCCTTATGCTGGGCGTTGTGGCTAACCAGGAATGATATTGTTTTTAACCATAAAAGTGTTTCTTCTCCCATGTAGGTAATTCATATATGCTCGCGATGGCTCCGTATGTGGTCTATCCTGCTGAGGCCGGAGGACAGAGACCTTTTTATGATGGCTTCTACCCGGTTGGAGTGCTCGGCCAGGGACATTTTCTACCCCCATGGATGGCGGTGTGACCTTCGGATAGGCCCGGCATCACCTTAGGCCTCTTTTATCTTTTCCGCTACTTCTGGCGTCCCGCCTTCTTTGTTTTTCGGATCTGGTACTGTGGCTGTGTGCATCTAGTTATGCAGAGGCCGGGTTATCTTTGATGCGGTTGTATCAACTCGATATTTCAATTCAATGAAAAGCCCTTTATCGAAAAAAATATAACTGATCCGATGGTCATTATTGATCCTCGATTTTTTTCTCCCTAGGACATTTTGGTAATTGGCTGTTAAGGTAGATTTCTCTTTTCTTACTGTAATGTTAATTGTAACATAGGTATAATCAGATCTATGAAGAAAGAATTGTCCTTCATCTTAGTTCATAGGCATGCACTTCATTCACAAGCAGTTCATCAGCCGCCCAAACAGTCCGGTGACCATCTCAGTCGCACAGGGCTGCTCCTTTTCCCAGCCTCCGGTTGCCGCCCCAAGATCTTTGACGGTGCAGCCGCTCTGCTCCGCCCGTTGTATGTCTCTCTTTCATATGATCTTTGGACGGTGCCCGAGATCGGTTCCTCCACAAGTCATCTCTGATTAGGATCGCAGTGTCCTCCTCCTTTCCAAATGAGCCCGCTTGTGTGTCTCAACTCTGCCCTTCATGCTCAAGCAGTTCATGCGATGGCCAATACATACCAAACTAGAACGCGGGAGGTGCCCTTTGACGCTGCATGTAGGAGGCAATTAATCACACAGCAATTAATCCCTGCTGCTATTATTACGCGAGTTAATTCCAGCTTGGTCGTAGTACTACCGAAACTGCCCCTGATCACAAAATATACTACCGAAAATCTGCAATAGTATTTCCAAATCTGGGCTGTCCAAACACAAAAATAAACGGCCTATATTGATCTGTTGTACTCTAAAAGGTCTCTTTTTTTTCTAAGGATCCTGTCAAGTTGAGCGTGGCTCATAGAATAATCAAGAGGGCTGTCGACCTCACTACACTAGTGGACATCACTGGTACGATGATGATGCGAGATCAGACTTGTCCGCCATGTGCCATGGAGCGCAGGCATGAATTTATTCAACAGTTTAATCTCATGAAAAAGAGCATCCAATGTAATTATTGCTTGCCCTTTTCAGAAGCTGGCGATCTGAAAACTGTATGTGAATACTAACCAGTTTGGAGAATAATGAGGAACGGAGGTTGGTGAGCGACCAATGGGTTGGAAGTTTATGTTGATTCTGATTGAAAGGACTGCTTTGGGTAATCACTAGTGACGCTGAATGGCTTTAGTCAGACAACATAACATGGGTCAAATTACCTGTCCATGGGAGTTTAGGGGTCTATGATTGAAAAGTACCAAAAGGTTAGGTGAAACCGGATCTATCCCCTTCAAGAATAGTGTATTAGAATGAGTGTGAACGGCTGAGGTAAAGATATCGAGAAGTTACCGACTTGTCTAATCTCCCCGTACCATTGACAATGTTTTGTGTTGTCTTTCGCGTTGAATGCTATGTTTTGTCTCAGGTAGTCAGCTTCGTCAGAATTCTTTCTGGTTTGACCAGGATCTTTTCTGGTTTATATGCATATAAACAGTTTTCTAAGGTGGACAATTTCGAACAAGATTTTTTTTCCTACCAGGCAGTCTGGTTTTCTGGTCCTTGCATGGGAGGGGGTTGGGGTCAAAGGTATCACCACAGCCAGCGCCGATAGTAACTAGAGTGACAACCAAGAGCCATGAGTTTGCAGGCATGTTGTGCGAGTCTTGTTGATCGAAAACTAAGCAAGTATCTCATGTGCTAAAACTAGAGACATGTGCGGTTGTACATGCCTATAATATAATGTAGTGAGCTACAGAAGCACACGTACAAATCAACAACAGACTTATGTGTACAACCATACATCCGATAAATGAAATAAATAAAGTGAGCTCCCAAAATCTTCACATCCACAATAGACGTCTGCATACATGCCTATAAATGCAAGGACCTGAGCTATCGGACCACCTTCACATCAAATTGTTAGTCCATAAATTTAGTTGCATTCTTATTTGCTTATGCCCAGTTCCTCTAGTGATGATTAACTTAGATCATCCATCTGTTAAAGAATTATAGACCATTTCTCATATAAATTAGTTACATAGGGTTGAGAGGTATGGGGGGTAATTCTACAACAATCAGGCTGATAAGTGGAAGCAATTATTTCCATCGACCTCTTTCATAGAAGACGGATGGGACTATCGCGCTTACGTGATCAACCGTCATGCCGCGAATCTGTAGTGTTGATTGGCAATTTGGTCACATGGTATCCACACATGTCCAGGTTGTGGTGTGATTTTCTAGATTTGTAGTTGTCGTAACACACCAATATGTTATGATTAGCCTTGTGCTTAATTGTTAGACTGGTTTTGGGCTAAGCAAGTGATCCTAAGAGACATAATATAGAGAGGCCATCTTTTAAACAGTTGATTGATATTTTTTTCTCTTACTTCAGTCACTTCATTTGCATGCTAGATGTTTTCCTCTAACAGCCTAAAAGCATATCTTCGTATTTAGATTTTGCAGCCTGAATTGTTTAACAGGTCTCGTCATATTGATCATTGTCATCTTAACACATCTAATATTACCAATGATATACCAGGTGGGGAGGAATATGCTTACAAAAGTCTATTCTCACCTCACCCAAGTAGGTATGCATGCGCCTGACACAAAAATCCAGGGTCTACAAGGGTGACGATAGAAGCACTCTAGCTAGGTAGGGCCGGGGGGCATGGCAAAGTATTATGTGATTCCGACACTCACATGATACCATGGTAAGAGCAGTTAAACTAAATGACGATCAGCCTACAAAGCCTCACTTGCCTTGAAAGCTCCAATTGTGCTCCCTTCCTCCCTCGACTCTGCGCGCCCCTCCCTCGATGTCGCGCCCCCTCCCTCGCCGTCGCCCGACACTGACCCTGATACCGCGCGCCCCTTCCTCGTTGTCGCCCCCACCCCCACGCCGTCGCCCGACACTGATCCCGGTACCGCACACCCGAGCGCCGACCCCGACACCTCGCGTCCCCCTCCCTCGCCGTCGCGCCCCTTCCCTCGTCCGCTCCGACCTCCTCCTCCTCCCTACCTCCACCGACGCCCAATGTGACCACGCATTCACCCTCCTCCTCCTCCTCCCCTACTTCTGCCTAGGTAGGGTTCCTAGGGTTAATCAAATTTTAGGGTTCATCAACTTAGCTCGGGTTCATCAAATGTTTAAGTAGTTTTAGATGCGTAAGTATTTATATAGTTGTTGTGCACCCAATGTAGTTAACTAAATATATTTTTAGGACAAATTTGTATATGCTTAAGTAGTTTAGTAAATATATTTTACGGTTGTTTAGTTGCTTAAGTAGTTGTGTAGTTGTTGTGCACACAATGTATATATGCTTAAGTAGTTGTATAATTCCTAGGGTTCATCAAATTTTAGGGTTCATCCAATGTAGAAAAATCATTTTAGGCAAAAAAAAATCTCAATGTTATAAGAAACCACCACCATCAACGACGAAAACTTAAGGAAGAGACCAAATATGGAGCACTTCGTCCTGACGCGGTTGTACCAGAGATTCCTATTCCCCGGCCGAGATGAAACCAAATCACAATGGCTAGACAAAGGAAATGAAGAAGATAAACAACAGAGCCATGGGCAAGTTTGGCGGCGCGCTGTCCGCCTGGAAAGTAAGGGTGAAAAAAGCGATCACCAAAAATGAACCCAACTCTGAGATTGTTAAGAAAAATACAACAATTATAGATTAGCAGTTCGAAATATTTAGGCGGCTTCCTTTGCCCAAGTTGCCAAGGAAAAGCTGGAGTACGTGAAGAAGTTTCAGGAAAGGAACATGGGGTACTACCCCCTCGGAAACCATGGTTACTTAGGAAAGAGGCACATAAGGGCCAAGGAGGATGCGGAACGTGAAAGCCTGGGGACCCCAGACCCCTTGGCGGAGTTTACCGTCCCACAGGGGCATGACTTCATCAGGGCCCCGTAAACTTGGGACCCAGTAATTAAGGATTTCGAAACGACATGCCCACGAGGCAGTTCATGAGACTGCCAGTAGTTATTAATTTACCACCTTATTTTCGCTTCTTATAAATTCGACAACACGTTTAGTCGCGTTTGTAAATGATCCATATTAATTTTGCAGAAAGAGTAGCACATGCTTGCGGCCGAAAGCGACTCGTCCTCTGAATCGTCGGTGAGGCCCAAGCGGGATACCCCTTTCAGCCGGGCCTTGAACATAATGAAATGACACCCGTTTGACACACATCCGTCGTTTGGACGTGTGCACGCTATCGAAGACGGCGCCACATGGAAGGAGTACTACCATGAGGACGCCGAGGAGAGAAAGCAAAGATGAAATTACACAAAATGAACATCGATAAGAAGGTCGAGATTTTGAATGATATGACAACTGCTGAGACCAAAGAAGCGGTACGACCTGAGTTGGTGAGAGAGCCAGTCAAAGCAGCGGTAGCTACCTGCAGAGAGGTATTTGTAGCTTCGATTGGTGCCTTTATTTCGGTTGTTATCGATTGGACGGAGCAATATCCACATAAAGAGGCAACAAACTTTCCCCTTCCCAGCTTGGTCCGGAGCAACTCGGTGAGCATCGCACCCGCACCTGCTCACGCAACCGCACCTGCTCATAGCAGCCCGTCCTCCGTCTCAGGTGGGCACGGTGGGGCTTCGTGTTTGGCTGAGCTTGACGCCCTCACGGTAACTGATGACCCATAAGTATAGGGGATCAATCGTAGTCCTTTCGATAAGTAAGAATATCGAACCAAACAAGGATTAGAAGGAAATGAAAAGCGGTTTTCAGAAAGGTAATTTTTGCAAGCACTGAAATCCTCGGCTAGAGGTTGTTTATAGCAAGATAATTTGTAACGGACAAGTAATAGTAACGGTAAATAAAGTATAGTAGGTAGCCCAATTCTTTGGTGGCCAATGAGTGGACAAAACGGTCTCTTATAATAAGCAAAGCGTTCTTGAGGGCACACGGGAATTTCATCTAGTCACTTTCATCATGATAGTTTGACTCGCGTTCGCTACTTTGATAATTCGATATGTGGGTGGATCGGTGCTTGGGTGTTGTTCTTACTTGAACAAACCTCCCACTTATGATTAACACCCTCGCAAGCATCCGCAACTACGAGAGAAGAATTAAGATAAAATCTAACCATAGCATTAAACATATGGAACCAAATCATTCCCTAATGGAATAGCGCATGAACTAGGGTTTAAGCTTCTGTCACTCTAGCAACCCATCATCTAATAACTACTCCACAATGCATTCCCTTAAGCCCAGAGATGGTGAAGTATCATGTAGTCGACGTTCATATAACACCACTAAGGGAATCACAACATACATATCATCAAAATATCGAACGAATACCAAATTCACACGATTACTTGCACTAGTGCAAAACCTGGATTTAGCACCGGTTCGTAAGGCCCTTTAGTGTCGGTTCGGCAATCGGCATAAAGTTTGGGGACTAAATCCCCCCCCCCCATTTACTACCGTTTCAACACGAACCGGCACTAAAGGGCCACCACGTGGCACGAGCCTGCGCCGGGGGCGGGGAGACCTTTACACTAGTAGAAAAAGGCCCATTTGTCCCGGTTCGCCCACGAACCGCAACAGATGGGGCTCCACGTGGCCGTTGCAGCTTGCCTAGGCAGGAGGGCCTTTTGTCCCGGTTGGTAGCACCAACCGGGACCAAAACGCATCCACGCGTCAGCAGTTCAGTGGCTGGGGTTTTGTTTTTTTTAGGGGGGGGGGGGGGGGGTTTTGGGGGTTTTGTAGGGTTAATTTAGGGGTTTCACATGTTGTGTTAGCTAGCTAATAGAGAGAAGTGTCATCTCTTATCTCCGTGATGTGGGTACAGTGTGCTACCTCTGCAGAGAGTGTGTGTCTTAATATATCGATAGCCGTGCCCGCAGATAAGGGCCCAGTTCGTGTCGGTCACACTATGAGTCAACAGTAATAATAAAAATGTGCTTAATAATAACAACCCTAGTTCGATGATGAGTTAAGTTGGTTGTGATCGCCGGAAAGATCACCGTTTGAGACCAAGTGTTGGTCATGGTTGTGATCGCCGGAATGATCACCGTGGTATCGAGGATACAGAGTTGTTGGATATTCGTGATGTTATGCGAGAATCGCGGGTGAAGGTCAAGCCCCTTGTGGTCATTTAATGATTACCACGGTACTGTTTGTACCAAGCTTGATTTAATCCTGAGATGATCGTGTGATGTCCGAGGTTGGTAAGTGATGCATGCGATGGTTATGAGGTGACCCGAGCTGTATAGGTGGCGCATATAGTGTCATTGTTGGGGATCGTAGAAGAAATCAAAAAAAAATCTACGCATCACCAAGATCAATCTATGGAGTAATCTAGCAATGAGGGAGAGGGGAGTGCATCTACATAGCCTTGTAGATCGCAATGTGGAAGCGTTGCAAGAACGCGGATGAAGGAGTCGAACTTGTAGCGATTGAGATCGTGGTTGATTCCGATCTAAGCGGCGAACAACGGCGCCTCCGCGTTCAACACACGTGCTGCCCGGTGACGTCTCCCACGCCTTGATACAGCAATGAGAGAGGGAGAGGTTGGGGAAGACTCCGTCCAGCAGCAGGAGGACGGCGTGGTTGTGGTGGAGGAGCGTAGGATTCCACCAGGGCTTCGCCAAGCACTACGAGAGACGAGGAGGGAGAGAGGTAGGGCTGCGCGAAGAGAGAGAGGTCAAACCGTGTGTTGGGCAGCCCCAAACCTCAAGTATATATAGGGGGAAGGGAGGGGCTGCGCCCCCAACTAGGTTTCCCCCACTAGGGGCGGCGGCCAGCCCTAGATCCCATCTAGGGGGCGGCCAAGGGGGTGAGAGGGGGGGGGGCGCACCACTAGGTGGGCCTTAGGCCCATCTGAGCCTAGGGTTTCCCCCTTTCCTTCTCTCTTCGCCTTGGGCCCTGGTGGGGGGCGCACCGGCCAACATGGGGCTGGTCCCCTCCGACACTTGGCCCACGCAGCCCTCTGGGGCTGGTGGCCCCACCCGGTGGTCCCGGTACGCTACCGATAGCGCCCGAATCTTTTCCGGTTACCAAAACGGGACTTCCCATATATGAATCTTTACATCCGGACCATTCTGGAACTCCTCATGACGTCTGGGATCTCATCCGGGACTCCGAACAACATTCGGTAACCGTGTACATAATTTCCCTATAACCCTAGCATCATCGAACCTTAAGTGTGTAGACCCTACGGGTTCGGGAACCATGTAGACATGACCGAGACAACTCTCTGGCCAATAACCAACAGCGGGATCTGGATACCCATGTTGGCTCCCACATGTTCCACGATGATCTCATTGTATGAACCACGATGTCAAGGATCCAATCAATCCCGTATACGATTCCCTTTGTGTATCGGTATAGCACTTGCCCGAGATTCGATCGTCGGTATACCGATACCTTGCTCAATCTCGTTACGGCAAGTCACTTTACTCGTTCCGTAACACATCATCCCGTGATCAACTCCTTGATCACATTGTGCACCTTATGATGATGTCCTACCGAGTGGGCCGAGAGATACCTCTCCGTCATGCGGAGTGACAAATCCCAGTCTCGGTTCGTGCCAACCCAACAGACACTTTTGGAGATACCCGTAGTGCACCTTTATAGCCACCCGGTTACGTTGTGACGTGTGGCACACCCAAAGCATTCCTATGGTATCCGGGAGTTGCACAATCTCATGGTCTAAGGAAAAGACACTTGACATTTAGAAAAGCTTTAGCATACGAACTACACGATCTTGTGCTAGGCTTAGGATTGGGTCTTGTCCATCACATCATTCTCCTAATGATGTGATCCCGTTATCAACGACATCCAATATCCATGGTCAGGAAACCGTAACCATCTATTGATCAACGAGCTAGTCATCTAGAGGCTCACTAGGGACATGGTGTTTGTCTATGTATCCACACATGTATCTGAGTTTCCTATCAATACAATTCTAGCATGGATAATAAACAATTATCATGAACAAGGAAATATAATAATAACCAATTTATTATTGCCTCTAGGGCATATTTCCAACAGTCTTCCACTTGCACTAGAGTCAATAATCTAGTTCACATCGCCATGTGATTAACACTCACAGGTCACATCGCCATGTGACCAACATCCAAAGAGTTTACTAGAGTTAATAATCTAGTTCACATCAATATGTGATTAACACTCAATGAGTTTTGGGTTTGATCATGTTATGCTTGTGAGAGAGGTTGTAGTCAACGGGTCTGCAACATTCAGATACCTATGTACTTCGCAAAACTTTATGTCATATCGTAGATGCTGCTATCACGTTCCACTTGGAGCTATTCCAAACTGTTGCTCCATTATATGTATCTGATATCTCTACTAAGAGTTATCCGGATATGTGTTAAGCTTGCATCGACGTAACTCTTTACGTCGAACTCTTTATCACCTCCATTACCGAGAAACATTTCATTATTCATCTAAGAATAGTTTTGACCGCTATCTAGTGATCCACTCCTGGATTACTTTTGTACCCTCTTGCCAGACATGTTGTAAGGCACACATCAGGTGCGGTACTCAGCATGGCATACCGTATAGAGCCTATGACAAAAGCATAGGGGACGACCTTCGTCCTTCCTCTTCCTTCTGCCGCGGTCAAGCTTTGAGTCTTACTCAACTTCACACCTTACAACTCAGGTAAGAACTCCTTCTTTGACTGATCTATTTTGAACTCCTTCAAAATCATGTCAAAGGTGTGTGTTCCTTTTTGAAAGTATCATCAGGCGTCTTGATCTATCTCTATAGATCTTGATGCCCAATTATGTAAGCAGCTTTATCCAGGTCTTCCTTTGAAAAAGCTCCTTTCAAACAACCCTTTATGCTTTCCAGAAATTCTACATCATTTTGGATCAACAATATGTCATTCACATATACTTATTAGAAATGTTGTAGTGCTCCCACTCACTTTATTGTAAATACAAGTTTCTATCAAACTTAGTATAAACCTAAAAACATTGATCACTTCCTCAAAGCGTATATTCTGACTCCGAGATGCTTGCTCTAGTCCATGGAAGGATCGCTGGAGCTAGCATATCTTTTAGAATCCTTAGGATCGACAAAATCTTTCTGATTGTATCACATACAACCTTTCCTTACGAAAACTGGTAAGGAAACTTGTTTTGACATCCATCTGCCAGATTTCATAAATGCAGCTAATGCTAACTTGATTCCGACAGACTTAAGCATCGGTATGGGTGAGAAAATCTCATTGTAGTCAACTCCTTGAACTTGTGAAAAACTCTTTGCCACAAGTCGAGCTTCATAGAAGGTGACATTACCGTCCACGTCCGTATTCTTCCTAAAGATCCATTTATCTCAATGGCTTGCCGATCATCGGGCAAGTCCACCAAAGTCCATACTTTGTTTTGATACATGGATCCTATCTCGGATTTCTCGGCTTCTAACCATTTGTCGGAATACGGGCCCACCATCGCTTCTCCATAGTTCGTAGGTTCATTGTTATCCAACAACATGACATCTAAGACAGGATCACCGTACCACTCAGGAGTAGTACATATCCTTGTCGACCTACGAGGTTCGATAGTAACTTGATCCAAAGCTTCATGATCACTATCATTAGTTTTCTCTTCAACAGTCATAGGTTCCACAGAAACATCTTTCTGTGTTGCACTATTCTCCGGTTGAAGTGAGGGTTCGACAACCTCATCAAGTTCTATCTTCCTCCCACTCAATTCTTTCGAGAGAAACTCCTTCTCGAGAAAGGACCCGTTCTTAGCGACAAACATTTTTGTCCTTGGATCTGAGATAGAAGGTATACCAACTGTTACCTTTGGGTATCCTATGAAGATGTATTTGTCCGTTTTGGGTTCGAGCTTTTTCCGGCTGAAGCTATAAGCATCGCAGCCCCAAGCATTAAGAAATGACAACTTTGGTTTCTTACCAAACCATAGTTCATACGGCGTCGTCTCAACGGACTTAGATGGTCTAAAGTGAATGCACCTGTCTCTAATGCATAACCTCGAAATAACAGCGGTAGATCGGTAAGAGACATCATAGATCGCACCATATCTCATAAGGTTCGATTATGACGTCCAGACACACCATTACGTTGTGGTGTACCAGGTGGCTTCAACTGCGAAAAAATTCCTCAATGTCTTAAGTGATTGCCAAACTCACAACTCAGAAAATCTCCCCTTGATCAGATCGTAGGAACATGATCTTCTTGTTATGATGATTCTTAACTTCACTCTGAAATTGCTTGAACTTTTCAAACGTTTCAGACTTTTGCTTCATTGAGTAAATATACCCATATCTACTCAAATCGTCAGTGAAGATGAGAAAATAACAATATCCACCACACGTCTTAATTCTCATTGGATCACATACTTCAGCATGTATGATTTCCAACAAGTCACTTGCTCGTTTCATTGTACCTGAAAACGGGGTCTTAGTCATCCTGCCCATGAGGCATGGCTTGCATATGTCAAGCGATTCAAAATCAAGTGACTCCAAAACATCCATCAGCATAGAGTTTCTTCATGCATTTTATGCCAAAATGACCTAAGCGGCAATGCCACAAGAAAGTGCTACTATCATTATTAACTCTACATCTTTTGGCGTTAATATTATTATCATGTGTATTACTATGATCGAGATTCAATAAACCATTGGGTGCATGACCATAAAGGTATTATTCATGTAAACAGAATAACCATTATTCTCTAACTTAAATGAATAACCGTATTGCTATGAACATGATCTAATCATATTCATGCTCAACTTAGGCACCTGATAACGTTTATCTAGGTTCAACACTAATCCTGAAGGTAGACGGAGCGTGCGATGGTGATCTTATGAACCTTGGAAACACTTCCAACACACATCGTCACCTCGCCCTTAGCTAGTCTCCGTTCAGTTCGTAGATTTTGCTTCAAGTCACTAATAATAGCAACTGAACCGGTATCCAATACCCAGGTACTACTAGGAGTACTAGTAAGGTACACATTAGTAACACGTATATCAAATATACTTTGTTGAAGTTGCCAGCTTTCTTATCTACCATGTATTTGGTGTAGTTCCGCTACCATGTGACTGTTCCCCTTACAATAGAAGCACTTAGTCTCGAGGTTTGGGTTCAACCTTGGGTTCCTTCATTAGAGTGACAACTGATTTGCCATTCATGAAGTTTCCCTTCTAGCCCTTGCCCCTTTTGAAACCAGTGGTCTTGTTAAACCATCAACACTTGATGCTCCTTCTTGATTTCTACTTTTGCGGTCTTAAGCACCGCTAATAGCTCCGGGATCATCTCCATCCTTTGCATGTCATAGTTCATCACGAAGTTCTAGTAGCTTGGTGATAGTGTCTAGAGAATTCCGTCAACCACTATCTCCTCTGGAAGATTAACTCCCACTTGGTTCAAGAGATTTCAGCACCCAGACATTCTGAGCACATGCTCACTAGTTGAGCTATTCTCCTCCATCTTGTTGGCAAAAGAACTTGTCAGAGGTCTCATACCTCTCTACACGGGCATGAGCCTGAAATCCCAATTTCAGCTCTTGGAACATCTCATATGTCTTATGGCGTTCAAAACGTCATTGGAATCCCGATTCTAAGCCGTAAAGTATGGTGCACTAAACTATCAAGTAGTCATCAGGACGTGTCTGTCAGGTGTTCACAACACCCACACACGACGTTGTAGGGGTTTGCACATCGAGCGGTACATCAAAGACGTAAGCCTTATGTGTAGCAGTGAGGACACTCCTCGGACTACAGACCAAGTTCGCATCATTGCTTACAATATCTTTCAACTTAGTCTTTCTCTAGGATCGTATTAAACAGGGAGCTACAACGCAAGCTATTGGTCTACAACATAATTTGTGAAGACAACTTAGACTATTGTTCATGACAATTAAGTTCATGTAATGAACTCCAACTCAGATAGACATCTCTCTAGTCATCTAAGTGATACATGATCCGAATCGACTAGGCCATGTCCGATCATCACGTGATATGGACTAGTCATCAACGGTGAACATTTTTATGTTGATCGTATCTTCTATACGACTCATGTTCGACCTTCCGGTCTTCCGTGTTCCGAGGCCATGTATGTACATGCTAGGCTCGTCAAGTGAACCCTAAGTGTATTGCGTGTGTAAATCTGGCTTACACCCGTTGTATGCGAACGTTAGAGCCTATCACACCCGATCATCGCGTGGTGCTTCGGAACAACGAACCTTAGCAATGGTGCACAGTTAGGGGGAACACAATTCTTGAAATTTTAGTGAGAGATCATCTTACTTACTACCGTCGTTCTAAGCAAATAAGATGTAAAACATGATAAACATCACATGCAATCAAATAGTGACTTGATATGGCCAATATCATTTTGCTCCTTTTGATCTTCATCTTCGGGGCTCCATGATCATCATCGTCACCGGCATGACACCATGATCTCCATCATCGTGTCTTCATGAAGTTGTCTCGCCAAACATTACTTCTACTACTATGGCTAACGGTTAGCAATAGAGTAAAGTAAATACATGGCGTTTTCAGTGACACGCGGGTCATATAATAAAATAAGACAACTCCTATGGCTCCTGCCGGTTGTCATAATCATCGACATGCAAGTCGTGATTCCTATTAAAAGAACATGATCAATCTCATACATCACATATATATCATTCATCACATCCTTTTGGCCATATCATATCACACGGCACATGCTGCAAGAACAAGTTAGACGTCCTCTAATTGTTGTTGCAAGTTTTTACGTGGCTGCTATAGGATTCTAGCAAGAACGTTTCTTACCTACGCCAAAACCACAACGTGATATGCCAATTTCTATTTACCCTTCATAAGGACCCTTTTCATTGAATCCGATCCGACTAAAGTGGGAGAGACAGACACCCGCTAGCCACCTTATGCAACTAGTGCATGTCAGTCGGTGGAACCTGTCTCACGTAAGAGTACGTGTAAGGTCGGTCCGGGCCGCTTCATCCCACGATGCCGCCGAATCAAGATAAGACTAGTAACGGCAAGTAAATTGACAAATCGGCGCCCACAACTACTTTGTGTTCTACTCGTGCAAGATACTACGCATAGACCGAGCTCATGATGCCACTGTTGGGGATCGTAGCAGAAATCAAAAAAATTCTACGCATCAACAAGATCAATCTATGGAGTAATCTAGCAACGAGGGAGAGGGCAGTGCATCTACATACCCTTGTAGATCGCGATGCGGAAGCATTGCAAGAACACGGATGAAGGAGTCGTACTCGTAGCAATTCAGATCGTGGTTGATTCCGATCTAAGCGCCGAACAACGGCGCCTCCGCGTTCAACACACATGCAGCCCGGTGACGTCTCCCACGCCTTGATCCAGCAAGGAGAGAGGGAGAGGTTGGGGAAGACTCCGTCCAACAGCAGCACGACGGCGTGGTGGTGGTGGAGGAGCGCGGGACTCCAGCAGGGCTTCGCCAAGCACTACGAGAGACGAGGAGGGAGAGAGGTAGGGCTGCGCCAAGAGAGAGAGGTCAAACCGTGTGTTGGGTAGCCCCAAACCTCAAGTATATATAGGGGGAAGGGAGGGGCTGCGCCCCCACCTAGGTTTCCACCCATAGGGGCGGCGGCCAGCCCTAGATCCCATCTAGGGGGGTGGCCAAGGGGGAGAGAGGGGGGGCGCACCACTAGGTGGGCCTTAGGCCCACCTGAGCCTAGGGTTTCCCCCCTTTCCTTCTCTCTTCGCCTTGGGCCCTGGTGGGGGGGCGCACCTGCCCACTTGGGCTGGTCGCCTCCCACACTTGGCCCACGCAGCCCTCTGGGGCCGGTGGCCCACCCAGTGGACCCCCGGGACCCTCCCGGTGGTCCCGGTACGCTACCGATAGCGCTCGAAACTTTTCCGGTGACCAAAACGGGACTTCCCATATATGAATCTTTACCTCCGGACCATTCCGGAACTCCTCGTGACGTCCGGGATCTCATCTGGGACTCCGAATAACTTTCAGTAACCGCGTACATACTTTCCCTATAACCCTAGTGTCATCGACTCTTAAGTGTGTAGACGCTACGGGTTCGGGAACCATGTAGACATGATCGAGACAACTCTCCGGCCAATAACCAACAGCGGGATCTGGATACCCATGTTGGCTCCCACATGTTCCACGATGATCTCATCAGATGAACCACGATGTCAAGGATTCAATCAATCCCGTATACGATTCCCTTTGTCTATCGGTATAGCACTTTCCCGAGATTCGATCGTCGGTATACCGATACCTTGCTCAATCTCGTTACAGCAAGTCTATTTACTCATTCTGTAACACATCATCCCGTGATCAACTCCTTGATCACATTGTGCACATTACGATGATGTCCTACCGAGTGGGCCCAGAGATACCTCTCCGTCATGCGGAGTGAAAAATCCCAGTCTCGATTCGTGCCAACCCAACAGATACTATCGGAGATACCCGTAGTGCACCTTTATAGCAACCCGGTTACGTTGTGACGTTTGGCACACCCAAAGCATTCATATGGTATCCGGGAGTTGCGCAATCTCATGGTCTAAGGAAAAGATACTTGACATTTAGAAAAGCTTTAGCATACGAACTATACGATCTTGTGCTAGGCTTAGGATTGGGTCTTTTCCATCACATCATTCTCCTAATGATGTGATCCCGTTATCAACGACATCTAATATCCATGGTCAGGAAACCGTAACCATCTATTGATCATAGAGCTAGTCATCTAGAGGCTCACTAGGGACATGGTGTTTGTCTATGTATTCACACATGTATCTGAGTTTCCTATCAATACAATTCTAGCATGGATAATAAACAATTATCATGAACAAGGAAATATAATAATAACCAATTTATTATTGCCTCTAGGGCATATTTCGAACAATCATCATGTTGCATACCAGTATCATCAGATTTATATGTTCATGCCATGCTCATATTGTTCTAGCTGTATCATGTTCATGTTGGTCATGCTATGTTATCCTGATGCTCTCATGAAAATTCCTGATTAACCTGGAATTGACATGTTGTTGTTTGTCTTGAATGCTTCTGGTTATTGTGAGCTTGCAAGTACATTCAATGTACAGACCTGGCGTGTTATGCCAGCTTGCAGGTCGTGACTAGATTGCTTGCTTGTTTGGTGTTGTTGCTGTGTTCGCGAGCTAGGATAAATGTTCTAGCCAAAGTCCCTGCGGATTGGAGTCCATCATCGTCGTTCGTTGTTCCGCTGCCAGTAGTTGTTCCGCTGCTTCGAGTTGTTCTGCTGCTTGTATAGAGCAACCATGGCAGGCGTAGTGTCGCCGTGCCAATGTAATCCCCTTGTAATATCGGAGACCTTGTAATCATATTCGTGTAATAATAGAAGGCTGGTTTGTTCTATGCTAAGCAGTGCCGTATTTCAGAAGACTTCTCCTTGATCTCTGGGCTGGAATACGGGGCATTCCAGTTCCTCTGAGCCAGGGTGCCACACTGCACCTCCAATCCTAGAGGGCATACGACCTTCTTTGTTGCATACGTACTGTCGGGCAATTCGTTATCCTTTGGAAGCTTCTTCTTCAATATTTTCAGTAGCTTCTCAAATCCTTTGTCAGGCACACCATTCTCTGCCTTCCACTGCAGCAATTCCAGTACGCTACCGAGCTTTTTGTTGCCATCTTCGCAATTGGGGTACAACCCTTTTTTGTGATCCTCTAACATGCGATCGAACTTCAGCTTCTCCTTCTCACTTTCGCACTGTCTCTTTGCATCAACAATGACCCGGCGGAGATCATCATCGGGCACATCGTCTGGTTCCTCTTGATATTTAGATTCCCCCGTTGCAGCGTCACCGTAATCAGGGGGCACGCAGTTGTCATCATCCTCTTCTTCTTCGCCGTCTTTCATCATAACCCCTATTTTTCCTTGCTGGGTCCAAACATTGTAGTGTGGCATGAAACCCTTATAAAGCAGGTGGGTGTGAAGGCTTTTTGAGTTAGAGTAAGACCTCGTATTCCCACAGCTAGGGCATGGACAACACATAAAACCATTCTGCTTGTTTGCCTCAGCCACTACGAGAAAATTATGCATGCCCTTAATAATCTCGGAGGTGCGTCTGTCACCGTACATCCATTGTCGATTCATCTGCGTGCATCATATATAATTAAGTGTGTCAAAAACCATTGTAGAACATCATGAATAGATATGTGTGACCAAATTAATAGATGTTCATTTATCACATTAAAACCAAAGTATACATAAATAGTTCTCCAGAGCATCTAATTAAACCATACATTGAAACTATGTAAAACATTTCAATGCAACAACAAATGTGATCATAATTGCAACCAAGGAAACAACTGATCCAACAACATAATGATACCAAGCCTCAGTATGAATGGCATATTTTCAAATCTTTCTAATCTTCAAGCGCATTGCACCCATATTGATCTTGTCATCATCGATGACATCTGCAACATGCAATTCCAATATCATCTTCTCCTCCTCGATTTTTTTTTATTTTTTCCTTCAACTAATTGTTTACTTTTCGAACTAAATTTAACCTCTTGACAATAGGGTCCATCTTGATCTTGTGATCATCGACGACTTCCGCAACATGCAACTCCAATTCCATCTTCTCCTCCTCAGTTTGTTCCAATTTTTTCTTCAAGTAAATGTTTTCCTTTTCAACTAAATTTAGCCTCTCCACAAGAGGGTCGGTTGGAATTTCAGGTTCAACTACCTCCTAGATAAAAACATCTATGTCACGTTAGTCGGCATAATTGTCATAAACACTAAAACAAATAGTTATAAATTAAAGATAATATACCACATCCGAATCATAGACAGGACGAGGGCCGACGTGGGCGGATACCAAAACCATCGCACTATATAATAACAAGCAATAATAAAAGTAAGAAAATTATACAAATATCTTTCTAAATCATACAAGTAAGAATTTTTTTTCTTTTAGAAAGAAGATAAGAACAAGAAGCTCACCACGGTGGTGCCGGCGACGAGATCGACGCGGGCGAATAACGGCGTTGAGGAAAGGGATGGGATAGGAGAGGGACCGGCAAACCTCGGCAAATCTTGAGGAAAATGGAGCTTGGACAAAGAGCTTGGAGAAGAGAAAGCTTAAGTAGCGTGGCTAGGGAATTTCATTGAACACTTCGTGTGCATAGGAGGTGAGCTAGAGCACCACAAAGCTTTCCCCTCGCCGGCCGGAAAAGACAGAGCAGTGTGGACTGCTCTACTGCGGCGATGGGGTATATATAGGCAACTCATTGGTCCCGGTTCGTGGCAGGAACCAGGACTAGTGTCATGATGCTATGGTGAATGGGGATATCCAGGATTTTCGGCTTAACAAACATGCTCCAGGTATCTCACATTTATTAATTGTTGATGATAGCCTCCTATTTTTTTTAAGGGTTCTTTGGAGCAAGCCCTGACCATTACGCGAATTTTGACGACTTATGAGGAGGGAACGGGTCAATTTTTAAGCCCGGATAAATGCTCCATCTTATTTGGTAAAAAGTGCAGGCTGGAAGATCAAGTGTCTATCTTGGTGATTCTCAAAATCACTTCAGATGGTTTTGAGGATAAATATCTTGGTTTACCTGTAGCGAAAGGGTGAATGAAGGCCAGCAAATTTCAGTCTAGAAAAGATAAAGCGCTTAAGATGGGTTTCAGATTGGAGAGAAAAATATGCTTCGGGCGGAGTGAAGGGATTACAGATTAAGTAAGTCGTTCAGGATCTTTCGGTCTATGCCATGGGTATTTTAATTTTCTGCTTCTCTTTGTAAAGAGTTATCCTAAATCTTTAGGAATTTTTGGTAGGGTGGCGAGGTGAATAGGAAGAGAACACATTGGCTGGTGGGGTATAAGATGACGAGACCCAAAGGAGTAGAAGGTATGGGCTTCCGAGATCTGAGTATTTAAGCAAGTGCTTTTGGCGAAACTTGCTTTGTGATTATTGGTTTTTTCAGACTCATTATGTGCAATGGTGGTGAAAGCAAATTATTATCCTTATGGGGATCTGCTGGACACGGTGTTCCATCAAGTGACGTCGACTCCTTGGAAAAGTATTATGCATGGTCTTGAGCTGCTGAAATAGGGTGTCATTTGGCGATTCTGTGATGGGGCAAATATAAATATTTATAGGGATAATTGGCTTCCTAGAGAGTTGGGTCTATAAATCTCCGCAAAAAATAATAGAACCATACGTAAATATGTGTCTGATTTATTCCTCAGTGGATCAAAAAGGTGGGATGAAGATCTTATTAGGCATCTATTTTATCCCCATGATGCAGAGGCAATTCTGAAGTTGTGTATTCAGAATTTGTGTGAGGGAGATTTTATCGCTTGGCACTACGAGAAAAACGGGATGTTCTCGGTTAAACGTGCGTATAGGCTGGCGCTGAACCTCGGGCTAGGGAGCTCTAGTGGTGCTATAAATGGGGAAAGGAAGCTATGGAACATTATTTGGATGGCTCAGGGTCCCGTAGAAGTTTCGTATTTTTGTGTGGTGTGCTGCTACACGCTGTCTAGCGGTTCAAGTGAATAGAGTGAAACATCACCGAACAACCATTGGGTTATGTTCTATTTGCAACGTTGAAGATGAATGTGTGTTTTGTGCTCTGGTGAAGTGTCCCAAGGCTCGAGCGCTGCATATGGAAGTAACGGAGGTTTGGAACTTACCAGGTGAGGAGTTTTTATAAAAAGTTGGGCCGGATTGGTTACTTATTTTATTGGATCAAGTCAGGTCACCGGTGTGTCAACAAATTATATTCATGTTTTGGGGAGGATGACACCTGAGGAATGATTTCATATTTAGTAAGGTAAAGGAAACTATCTCTGCCTCTGTGAGTTTTATTCAAAACTATTCGGCATCCTTCTCGTCCTGTCATTCCAATGTGAAGATCAAGATTAGAAACAAAGGTAAGGAGAGGGCGGATGGTTTAACTTTTACTAATGATGATGTGCATGAGACTTTTGTGGCTTGGCAGCCTCGTGCTAAGGAGTTCATTAAGATTAATGCTGACACAAGTTATGTGGAGGCTATGAGTGCTGCGAGTGTGGGTGTGGTGGTTAGGAACTATGCTAGAGAGGTTATCATTTTGTCGCGGGATTATATTGAGCTGTGCAATAGCGTGGATGAAGCAGAACTGGGATCGACCCTAGCGGGGTTGTACATCGGTATTACCCTCCACAAGCCCATCATTTTAGAAACTGATTGTTTTTTTTTGTGGCATCTTCTTTTCGAAATGATTTTCGAGAAAAATCTTCCCTTGTTGATCTAAAGATAGGAGCATTGAGTATTTCCAAGTTGATGGTAAATTGCAAGATATCCAAGATTAACAGAAGAGCCAATAGGGTGGCGCACAAGATTGCGAAGTTTAGTTTTGAAAATAGGTCTGACGGTGTGCTTCCTAATAGTGTTTCTCCCTACGTGGCTAAAGTTGTAATGGATGATTGTATGAATGTTTTATATTGATTAATACTATATTGGAGGGGGGTTTCAAAAATCGAAAGGGCGGTCCATGTCACTGTTGTTGTCAGTGGTACGCTAATGATGTGGGATCATACTAGTACACCATGTGCCATAGACGCATCACACATGCATGATTTAAATCAACTCGCTCAATAGTTAAATGTTGTGAAAAAGAGCACATAAGGGTTGAGCATGCAATGTAATTATTGCTGGCCCTTTTCAGAAGCTGATATCTGAAAATTGGATGTAATTATAGAATATTTTGGAGAAAATGGATAACTGTGAGTTGGTGAGTGACCAATGGGTTGGAAGTTTATGGGGATTGACCGATTGAACGACCTTCCTAGGGTAGGGTAATTATAAGTGACGCCCAATGGCTTTACTCAGACAACACAACATGCATCAAATTACTCATCCATGGGGGTTTCACGATCTATGATTAGGTGAGACTAGATGCATCACCTTCAAGAAAAGTGTATCACAATGAGTGTGAACGGCCGATGTCTCATCTCGCCGCACAATTGTGTTGTCTGGCCACTATGTGCCTGCTTTTCTCTTTGAATATTATGTCCTTTCTTACGTAGTCAGCATCGTCACAATTCTTTCTGGTTCGACCAGGCTCTTTTTTGGTTTATATGCATAAACAGTTTTATAAGGTGGACAATACCGAACAAGATTGTTTTTTGCTAGGCAGTCCGGTTTCTGGTCCTTGCATGGGAGAGGGTTGGGGTCAAAGGTATCACCACAGCTAGCGGCGATAGTAACTAGAGTTACCTCCTAGAGCCATGACTTTGCAGGCCAGGTATGCGTGTCTTGTTGATCGAAGACCAAGAGACATGTGCTGTTGTACATGTGAGGTACCAAAGCACGGTCAAATCAACAACAGACATATGTGGGGAACCAGTGGCGGAGCTTCTTGGAGGCCAACCTGGG
>LR738712.1:738729327-738749473 GCA_902687465.1 Secale cereale
CCCCTTAGTTCAAAAGAAAACATGTATATATAGTAAGCCTTATTTTCATTAAAATCAGCTAAAATAATTATGTTTGCCCCCTCGCCAGCCCTAACCCCCACCCCCATTAATTTCGGCTCAAGCTCCGCCACATTATGCGACCATACATCCCATAAATGTAATAAAAAAAGAGAGCTACCGAACGATCTTCACACGAACATGAGACCTCTGCAACCATACATGCCTATAAATGCAAGGAAGTGAGCTACCGGACCACCTTCACATCAAAATCCTTAGTCGATAAACAAGTTGCATTCTTATTCCCTTATGCCCATTTCCTCTAGTGATGATGAACATATGTCATCCATCTGTTAAAGAATTATAGACCGTGTCTTACATAAATGAGTTGCATAGGGTTGAGAGGTATGGGGGATAATTCTACAACAACCAGGACAATAAATGCAAGCAATAATCTCCATCGGCCTTTTTCATAGAAGCCGTATGGGCCTATCGTGCTTACATGATCAAACATCACACCGCAACTCTGTAGTGCACTATGGCAATTTGGTCTCATGGTATCCTCGCACGTCCAGGATGTGGTGTGATTTTCTACTTTTGTTGTCGCAGCACAACAGTATGTCCTGATTAGCCTTTTCCTTATCTTTAGACTCAAGTTTTTGGGCTAAGCAAGTGAGCCTCACAGGCATAGTACCAAGAGGCCGTCTAAAACAGCTGAATGATTTATTTTCTTAGTTGAGTCACTTCATTAGCATGCTAGATGTTTTCTCCAACAACCTAAAACAATATTTTTGTATCTTGATTTTGCAGCCTTAATAGCTTAACGGGTCTCATCATATCAATTATTGTCAACTTAACGGCTAATATTACCAATGATACATCAGGCTGACAGGAATATGCTTACAAAAGTATATTCTCATCTCGTTTAAGTAGGTATGCATGCGCCTAACAAAATATTTCAGGGTGACGATATAAACAATCTAGCGAGGTAGGGCCGGGAGACATGGAAAAGTATCATGGATACCGATTCTCACATGATACCATGGTAACAACAGTTGAACTATAGGACTATCTGCCCAAAAAGCCTCACTGGCCTTGAAAGTTACAGTTGTACAGTAGCAACTAGGGAACGAGATGAGAAGATTTTTGGTGCCGCGGTGCCACACAATGTACAACACCAAATGCAGCAAGAGTTTGGCCCCTTGCCCAATTCGATCCATGGACATACAGACTTATCTAAGACGATATGACTCCGTTTCAAATCGGTTATCATGTTTCCTAGGAATTCAGTTTTGCTCCAACCTTTTTCTATGAATCTATGTAGAACCAAATCTCTCACATCTTTTCTCAACTTTGAGTCTGCGATGGTTCTAATACTTGGTAATTAAAGTGGTAATTGAAAATTTAGAGCATCATGAGTCATGACACCAGCGAGGTGAGGCGGGTAGAGATAGTGCTCTATGTGATAATAAATAATGGTAATTCAGCTCACCATCAAATCTTTGTCAACGTACACATACTTGATTTGCTTGGTCGGACTTACTGAAATTAACAGTATCAGTTTGCCTTTCCTAATTTTTGGCAACAGAACTGGCATTCTAGTTAACCAATCAACTTATATGTGTGGATTTTTATTTATTAGTATTTGACAAAAACTAGCAGGAGCTGTGCTTATGCATTAAGATTGGGGGAAATACAGTACATCAGCTAAAAACACCTTATAGAGGGCTCACCAGGAGCAATAGGAAATGGGAAAAATCAGGGGTGAAGCCCTGCCAACAGGGATTACTCGTGAACTTCCAACATGTGCCGAATGTCTTCTGTGATCTGCTTCGCCACACCAGCAGCGCTGCACGATTTACCTTCAAAGGTTCTTCTGTTTTCTTTCCGTCCAAATGTGCCACACAATATAACAGGCAACTGAATGTTAGCATTCCTTCTGTCTGTAGGGATTTAAGTACTGATTGTACTTAACCAGCCCGTGATGGAGTCTGCGATCAGTGCTGAGTCAGCCGCTTACGGGTTGGTGGAACTGAAGGAAGCCCAGACGGCCAGACCTGCCGCCCAAACAGGTATGATATCATCAAGTGAGCCGTAGACGGTCAGGGGGGACACACAGGGCTGCTCTTGAGGCTATTCCCTAAGAGTGTGACCTAGTTCTCTCCACAAACTCAATTTAGTTTCCTCACCTTAGTGAAATGCAGCTGTACCAGCAAGCTATCTTTTTTGTGGAAATAACAAGAATGCCAGTTCCGTTCTGACATAGTTAATTAACCAATGCCCATATCCGAAACCAAGTCAGTTATAAACTTAGAGAGAGAGAGAGAGAGAGAGAGAGAGAGAGAGTGAGAGAGAGAGAGAGAGAGAAGTACATGGGCGATGTATGCATTGTTGGAGGTTTATAAGATGGAAATAAGGCTAATAATTTTCCCATCCACCACAATATTCTTTTCAGTCAACTGCATCCGAACTCAATCATTTCACCCCCATCCACCCAGTTGTAAATCATGATTATTCGATTTAGGTACATTAATTACTGCAACAAATTGGTTGCGTTCGACAAAATCTTAAGAGAGGATCGCTAGAAAACAGGCATGAAGTTGTGAACACATATGAATAGGAGACAACGGGAAAGAAGCAAATGCTTGTGCTGCATGGAAGTAAACTTCACTTGACACCCGTCCATGGCACTGCGTTGTCTCTAGGCGCATCAAAATGCAATCGAGTGGTAGCTCGGGCGTCATGATCTGTCCGGCCAAATTGTTCGGCCACTGAAGTGATCTAGTACGATCGTTTCTGAGAGAAGACGCGCGACAGATGATGATTCGGCATCGACGATGACCATGCACTGACACGTGGAATGCCTGCCTCAGAGAAGGTGGACTCCGGAATCTTTTAGTCCATCCGTCGTTGGAGACTGGCTGTTGTCGCCGACCAAACAAAACAGAACAGTGTTCCAATTTGGCAAATCAGACAGTTTTTCTTCTTCCAGACGAGATGAAAATGACGAGCCATAGGTGCCGCTTCCCACCAAACCCGGACATTTTGATCCGAGCATCCCTATCCAACACTGTCCGACTGAGAGACCTGGCCACACCCTACATATATGGTATGTTCCCGTGCCACGGAAAGGGACGCCGCCGGCGAAGGGTACACCGTACATACCGTAAGCCGTATCAACAGCGCCAGCTCTGTCCCTGGTTCCAACAGACACCTCACCTGGCTCACGAGCTCCACGGGCCGAGGAGTCCACACCCAACCAAAACACCACCGCACCCCAGGCACCCAAGGTTTTGGTTACCGAATGAGGCAATTTTACCGAGGGGGGCGGATAAACGTGGTTACCACGGTTACCGGAAAATACCGAGAATATTTCGAACGAATTTTATAGATGAATTTTGAATTCAAATAAATGAATGAACGAACATTCGAACCAGAGACCTGTCAAAACAGGAACTAGGTTGCTACAAACATGTTAGAATCAACTCACATGGTATTAATTAGATCCTACACACTTTACTTCAAATGGAGCGTTTAAATTCAAAAATTTCAAAAAAATGGTATTTTTTGCTTGGTATGAGGATTTATCGAGGGGCACGGAAATATACCGTAACCATGGGAAATCTTGAAATTTCGACCGGTAACCAAAACCTTGGGCACCCCCGCAAAACGCCACCATTGTCAACCACAGCCACGACATCATATCAACGGCACGCCCTAGTCCCTACTACCTCCGGCGGCTGCACTAGCACTCCCCCACCGAGCACAGTTTCAACGGACGTACGTAGGGCATGGAGCTCCAGTGGTCCACATGGCCATCGGCGTCTTCTACCAGTTCGACGCCCTCGATGCCTTCCTGCACAATGTTTCTTAATTTTGGCTCTTTATTTCATTTACCTTTGTTTCTTTGTATCATTCGTTACCCAACCAACAAGATAACTTTTGCTTCCCCTCTTCCTTCTCCTATTTTTATTAACCAACCAGTATTAACCTTGACTGAAGCTAACATGCCAACATGGGGCTTAATTAAGCTGAACGAAAGCCAACATGACAGCATGTGGCTTAAACAAAGTTCAACTAGGCCCAACATGGCAAGCTCCTCTTGTAAAACTGCAAGATGGAATTAATAATTAGCACGCCATGGTGCTAACTCTTGATGTTACACTTGATGATCAGCTGGAGCCATACCTGGAGATGATAGCGGATCAAAAGGACAGGGAGGAGAAGATGGGCGTGATGGATCCCAATGGTGCTAGGGGCAGGGCCAGCGTGTACTGCCGCTATAATGGGCTCCCTCACAAGTCACAACCCGGTCCTGCGCAGAAGGGGTCATTTGGACCATCGTCCAGAAGGTACGTCCTTTCATTCGCCTTCACGCCTCACGTAGCTCGCATCACTCAGAATCAACATCTACCAAGTACCGGTAAAATAATTCATTTCTGGACCATCACATAACATACGACCTGCAACTTACTAATAAAAAACATTCATTTCTGGGACAAAGAGTCTTCCTAGCGGTTTCAGTCAGACCCATGCACAACTCCTGGTATACACTATGCTATGGTTGGTGACTCATTGTTTCCCTGGTTTAATTTTCAGGTCCGCACCGTGGCAAGGGCAGCACCAGCTCGAGCTTCTTCGGGAGGCCGTCTATGATGTAAGATACATTTTTACTTCTTCCGTTTCTCCAATCCATTTTGTGAAAGTGAAGTCATATTCTCCTAGTGACTGCACTCAACCCTTATCTTTCATCACTTTTAAATCTTGAGACTCATGTCGGGCGGTAGAAATCTAAAGGACTAGAATGCAATTTCGTTGAGCTCAACCGTGGACTAGCATTAGTCAGCCCAAAGAAAGAAAAACTTCAACTGGTTTCTTCAATTTCACCGTGCTTGTTTACCGTGGAGGACATGGAGAAGAGCGTGAGAACCTGTCACAAGGTGAACATGATGCCTGGGTCTGGCCAATGACGGTGCCCTCCATGTGTTCAGCGCCGTCTGGGCATGGCCGACCACTCGAGTTCCGGATTACGGTGGCCATCAAGGATCTTTGTGAGTGATTTTCTCCAGATCTGGTGGCTGGCTGCTATGTGCGACTCGTACTGGCAAGGTTGTGGGTTGCAGCGGGGAGGCAGCTTTGCTGGTTTTGGCGGCTCTCTCTCCAGCCAGTTGCCTCCGGCGATGTGATACAATATATGACGGCGACTACTTTGCTGGTTTTGGCGGCTCTCTCTCCAGCCAGTTCCTTCGGCGATATGATTGTGCAGTTATGGTGGTGGGATTCCCAGGCCAACAGATGTAGCTGTTGAGATCGTGGAAAAGTGGTGGCGATTGGTGGTGCTTTTGAAGTACCCGGTCTTGAGCTCGGGGTGAAAACCCTAGGTCTGACCCGAGTTAGTTATACCTGACAATGACGATGTTGTCCTTGTTAAAGTCATTGCTCGGATATGTTCGGACTTGTTCTTCAGGACGAAAACCTAGCATCTGGTATCTGGTGGTTGGATCCGGTGACGATGACGTTTATACTTCGTTGCCTTCCTGAAGGTGTTGTTGTTGAATAATCTTGTTGTCCTTGTGCTATGAAGAGATGGTTGGTGCACATAAGGTCATTGTTGTAGTTTGTCGGTCGCTGCTTTGATCACTTTGGGGTTTTTTCCGCTGAGAGATAGTTTTGATCTTATATGACGTTGCCCTTTTTCGACGTGTTTTCGTGTGTGTGCATTGGTGTAGGCTATGTGCATCCTAGTTATGCAGAGGCCAAGTGTGTGCTCATTAAATTATGTCTGTGTTCACTTGATGCTTCATTATGAGTTAATAAAATTCACCGTTTGTCGGAGAAAAAGTAGACATTGATTATTAGTTAAGGTCGGTTCTCGGCTTAATTAGTTTGTTCTTGCAGCTATTGTATGTGTACACGGTTAGACCATTTTTGTTATTTTTCTATCCATTTCGATGCATTGTACTGGATGTCCCATGCATATGCAGATTTTAAGATCTTGAAATATATATATTGTAGAAATTATTATTGTTGGTGTTGGGTACTACTCCATAACTCACAGCAACTACTGCTGACATTAAAAATGGGAAATGGGAAAAACGGCCAGGACTGAAATAAGGCCATGCAGAATAATGCCGGGAATGGTTTACCTCAACAAAGGCTAGGTTTGAGTATTCCTGAACGTTACCAAAATGATATTGATTGCTGAATCCATTTGGCTATTGTTTCTGTAACATCTGGTCAAGTTAACCGTGGCTCTTAAAATAATCAAAAGGGATGTCCACGTCACTGTGTTTGTCAGTGGTACGCTAATGACGTGGGATCATAATAGCCCACCATGTGCCATAGACGCATGCATGAATTAATTCAACTCGCTCAGCTGTTCAAATGTGAAAAAGAGCACACAAGGGTTGAGCATCCAATGTAAAAAAAAATAAAAAAGGAGGAAGACCCTCGGCCTCTGCATCTAGGCGATGCATGTATCCACTTTATTAATTATTCACACATAACCTTACAAAAAATACAGCAGTAAGTCTGAATCCACCATCTAGGCAACATATGTCGCAACTCTTATCCTACTTATGAACCGATGCAGATAGTCCGGACCTAATACCACGGACATCGCAGCCCAGCCTAACATCTAAGATCTAGGGCCCCAATCAAGCCACATGCCGGGTATGAAGCATCCAATGTAATTATTATTGGCCCTTTGCAGAAGCAGATAATCTGAAAATTGAACGAGAATATGGAATATTTTGGAGAATAATGGGTAACTGGGAATTGGTGAGGGACCAATGGGTTGGAAGTTTATGGTGATTGACTGATTGAAAGACCTTCCTAGGTTAGGGTAATCATGAGTGACGCCCAACGGCTTTACTCAGACAACACAACGTCCATCAAATTACTCATCCATGGGCGTTTCATGGTCTATGATTGAAAAGAATGAAAATGTCAGGTGAAACTAGATGAATCAACTTTAAGAAAAGTGTATCTGAATGACTGTGAACGGATGAGGTAAAGATACCGAAAAGTTACCAACTTGTCTCGCCTCCCCTCACCATTGGCAGTGTTTTCCGTTGTTTGACCACTATGTGCTTGACTTTCGCGTTGAATGCTATGTTCTGTCTCGGGTAGTTAGTTTCGTCAAAATTCTTGGGGGTTCGTACAGGCACTTTTTTGGTTTATGTGCAAAATCAGTTTTCTAAGGTGGACAAGCCGAACAAGATTTTTTTTTTTTTGCCAGACAGTCTGGTTTTCTGGTCCTTGCATGGGAGGAGGTTGGCGTCAAAGGTAGCACTTAGAGTAACCACCAAGAGCCTTGACTTTCCAGGCATGGTGTGCGAATCCTTTTGATCAAAGACTAAGAGAAGTATCTCATATGCCAAAACTGCAGACATGTGCGATTCTACAAGATTATAAATATGACGCAGTGAGCTACCGAGAAGCACCTTCAGACCAACAAGAGACGTATGTGTGCAACCATACATGTGATAAATGTAATAAATAAAGTGAGCTACCAAACGATCTTCACATCAGCAATAGATGTCTGCAACCATGCATACATGCCTATAAAAGCAAGGAAATGAGCTATCAGACCACCTTCACATCAAATTCTTAGTCGACAAAATTTAGTTGTATTCTTATTTGATTATGCCCAGTTCCTCTAGAGATGATGAACATAGATCATCCATTTGTTAAAGAATAATAGACCGTGTCTTGTATAAATTAGTTGCATAGGGTTGAGAGGTATCAGGGATAAATCTACAATAACCAAGCATGTAAGTGCAAGCATTTATCTTCATCAACCTCTTTCATAGAAGCTGGATTGGCCTGTTGTGCTTATGTAATCAACCACATGCGGCGAGTCTGCAGTGCCGAATAGCAATTCGGTCTCATGATATGCTCTCACGTCCAGGATGTGGTGTGGTTTTCCAGTTTTGTAGTTGTCGCAACCCACCGGTATGTTATGATTAGCCTTATGCTTATCTTAAGACTGCAGTTTTTGGGCTAAGCCTAAGAGAAAACAATATCGAGAGGACGTCTTTTAAACAGTTGACTGAATTTCCTTTCTTTCTTGAGTCACTTCATTTGCATGCTAGATGTTTTCCTCCGACAGCCTAAAACCATTTTCGTATCAAGATTTTGCATCCGGAATAGCTTAATGGGTTTCATCATTTTGATCATTGTCATCTTAACAAAGCTAATATTACCAATGATATACCAGGCAGGCATGAATACGGTTACAAAAGTCTATTCTCACCTCGCACAAGTAGGTATGCATGTGCCTAACAAAATATTTTAGGGCTTCCTCTAAAAGGGCGACGATAGAAACACTCTGACTAGGTAGGGCCGGGGTATACCGATGCTCACATGATACCACCGTAACGACAATTGAACTATAGGACTATCTGCCTAAAAAGTCTCACTGGCCTTGTTGAAATTTACAATTGTGCTTCTAGACTATTTTGTGACTATCCATGACAGGTTGTGGATATCCATTGGGAGTTGGGAAGAACTTGAGGATGTTTTTTGGGCCAATTTCCAAGGGACCTATGTCCGCCCCCCGGACACTGGCGATCTAAGTCACATCATACAACAACCCGGGGAGTCAGCCCATAAGCTTTGGAACCGGTTCCTCACTAAGAAGAACGACTATCCGGACGCCGAAACCTTAGCGGCCTTCAAACATAGTGTCTGGGACGAATGGCTAGCCAGACACCTCGGACAAGAAAAGCTGAGGACAATGGCAGCCCTAACTACACTCATGACCCGCTTTTGCGCGGGCGAGGAAAGCTGGTTAGCTCGTAGCAGCACCAGCGACCCTAGAACATCCGAAGTCAGGGACGGCAATGGAAAGCCATGGCGTAACAAAAAAAAACGTCGAACACAAGGGGAGATACAACAGTAAACGCCAGGTTCAGCGGGTCCAGATCCGATCAACGGAAGAAGCCGTTCAAAGGCAACAAAAATGGTCCATCCTGCTTGGACAAAATATTTGATAGGCCCTCCCAAATCCATGGCACCCCAGAAAAACCTGCAAACCATACCAACCGTAATTGTTGGATTTTCAAGCAGGCCGGCAAGCTCAGTGCCGAACACAAGGGAAAGGGACCTCAGAGCGAAGACGATGACGAACCTCGCCAGCCGAATACAGGGGGATAGAAAAAATTTCCACCGGAGATCAAAATAATGAACATGATATATGCCACTCATATCCCAAAGAGGGAGCGCAAGCGTGCACTGCGATATGTCTATGCCGTCGACCCTGTCGCCCCCAAATTCAACCCATGGTCGGCCTGTCCGATCACTTTCGAACGCAGGGATCATCCGACTAGTATCCGTCATGGGGGTTCGGCTTCCCTAGTGCTCGACCCAATAATCGATGGATACCATCTCACCCGAGTCCTTATGGACGGCGGCAGCACTCTTAATCTAATATGTCAGGACACTGTCCACAAGATGGGGATCGACCCGTCAAGAATCAAGCCAAGCAGCACGACCTTTAAAGGAGTGATACCGGGCGTAGAAGCCCGCTGCACGGGCTCTTTAACATTGGAGGTCGTATTCGGCTCTCCTGTCAACTTTCGAAGCGAAGAGTTAACCTCGACATAGCTCCATTCCGAAGTGGCTATCATGCACTACTCAGAAGAACGGCCTTCGCCCGCTTTAATGCAGTCCCGCACTATGCTTATCTAAAGCTTAAAATGCCTGGACCACGTGGCGTCATCACGGTCAATGGAAATATGAAGCGCTCTCTCCGTACGGAAGAGGACACTACAGCCTTAGCAGCCGAAGTCCAACACGGCCTATTCAAGCCGGACAACTTATCGGTCATTAAAACCGCGGACACAGTTAAACATGTCTGGCACACGCCTCAGTGCGGCAGCTCAGATGAACCTGAGCTAGATTAGCAGTTAAGCCCCCATCGACTGCCCCATAAGGTGATAGCACATGTACCTCGAGTGCATAATTATGCCTTAAAAATACCTTGGGCGACGCTGGGGGCACTCTGCATGCAGTCCATAGTTCAGCTCGGCCCTATTCGGACTCTAAAAATTATCTTTTATGGCCACACTGGATATCTTTTTCTTTTCCAGGTTTCTTTTTCTTTTTACACATGGCCATCATACTCCCTCCTTCAACGACACATTACAGAGGAGGAAACGGCGCAGACGTGCAGCAGGGATCCGTGCTAAGGTTTCTTTTTAGATTAAGACCATGTGTAAACCTTTTTTCTCTTTCTTGTTATATACTTTTCTAGCATGTAAAAAGTTCAAAAAAGTTATCGGCATTATATGTAAGCTTACGGCTCGCCGTACTATAAAGGGATATTAATAGAACAACTTGATTCACATTATGTTCAGATTTTTATTCACTCATCATAAAATGTTCTCTCCCCATATCAGATTGCCACATGTGCCTTGTCAACAGGGTCTATTACCAGGGGATGTATTCATCCCGGTATATGTCGAAAAGACCGAACACCTATAGGGAGTGTTCGTCGTCCTAGATGTTTGCTTTATATGCATCAGTTCCGAATCATGTCTTGGGTCAATAATTGGGTTGCCCGGCTCCTGTGCTTACCCCTACGTTCCCGATTGTTCAGATAGGGTGTAAAGAGAGAACTACTGCGATTGTACTTCTGTCTCGTCCGGTCAAGTACCTCAGTAGAGAAAGCCGAAAACTGACCGTCATGATAGGCGAGAACCTGGTCCGCAATCCGGTGACTTAGTTTTATACCACGATGATAGAGATATAACCCGTGTTATATGAAGGGTTGGTTTTTCGCCCAGCCAGGTGCAATTGGATAGCTTAAGTAAGGAATATAATATCCGCACCAGGGACTAGCACCTAGCCCCACATGTCAAACTCCTACGACTAAGTGAAAGCAATAACGCCGCATAGTCTAATTGCCTGGTTCGCTCCGCATACACCTCCTATACGGACCAAGACGTTGGATAAAGAGTATATATGCATATGACCGAACACCCCAGTACTATGTACATGGGGGCGGAAGCCGACGACCGGAAACTTTCAGGTTTACATAAACAGTCACATATGAGGTAAAAGACGCGCATATTATAATAGCGCAAAAGTTATATACATCGGATTCACAAGGTTAAGTCTTTACAGCCGAATACATTTACTCGAAGATAATATCCTTCGAGCACAGGCCTTCTACAAGGCGGGCACCTTCGATGACATCCTCGAAGTACTTCTCCGGCTTGCGGTGCTCCTTGCCCTCGGGCACACCAGCAGTGGATATGTGCTCCGCCTTCATCTTCGCCCAATGCAGTTTCACACGAGCGAAGGCCATCCGAGCACCTTCTATGCAGGCCGACCGCGTCAATGCGTCGACCCGCGGACTCACCTCGACTAGCTGCTTCACCGATCTGAAGTAGCTACATGGGATTGGATCAGCGGGCCATAGTCGGACTATCAAGTCGTTCATGGCCGAACTCGCCATGTTGTGCAGCTCGACCAGCTGCTTCATCTGGTCGTTGAGGGGCACCGGATGTTTTGGCGCGTAGAACTGCGACCAAAACAGCTTCTCCGTGTCGTTCCCCTCCTAGGCTCGGAAGTACTGGGTAGCGTCAGAAATGCACCACGGTAGATCAGCAAACACACCTGGAGAACTCCATAACCGTGTCAGCCCAAGATACTTCTTCCCTCCGAAGATACTCGGTAAGATAAAGGTCTTACCAGATGCTATCTGTTGCGCCTGCTTGATTTCCTCATAGGCACTGCGTGCCTCACCTCGTGCATCCTGGGCAGTCTTCACTGCCGCAGCAAGCTCGGACGCTTGCTTCGAAGTCTTCTTTTCCAATGCCTCACATTTTACAATGGCATCTTTGAGCTCATTCTCGACTTCGAACACCCGAGCTTGGTGCTTCTTGCAAGTGGCCTTTCCGGCCTCTAGTTCAGCAACCGCTTTGTCAGCGGTCGCCTTGCTCGCATCGGCCTCCTTCTTGGCCTGCGCAAGCTCGCCCTTGAGGGCCTCGAGCTTAGTGGCGCCAATTGTTTAATACAGAATATAATAAAAGAGTTTATATCCATACTCAATTCATAAAATTATCTTTTATGGCCACACTGGATATCTTTTTCTTTTCCAGGTTTCTTTTTCTTTTTACACATGGCCATCATACTCCCTCCTTCAACGACACATTACAGAGGAGGAAACGGCGCAGACGTGCAGCAGGGATCCGTGCTAAGGTTTCTTTTTAGATTAAGACCCTGTGTAAACCTTTTTTCTCTTTCTTGTTATATACTTTTCTAGCATGTAAAAAGTTCAAAAAAGTTATCGGCATTATATGTAAGCTTACGGCTCGCCGTACTATAAAGGGATATTAATAGAACAACTTGATTCACATTATGTTCAGATTTTTATTCACTCATCATAAAATGTTCTCTCCCCATATCAGATTGCCACATGTGCCTTGTCAACAGGGTCTATTACCAGGGGATGTATTCATCCCGGTATATGTCGAAAAGACCGAACACCTATAGGGAGTGTTCGTCGTCCTAGATGTTTGCTTTATATGCATCAGTTCCGAATCATGTCTTGGGTCAATAATTGGGTTGCCCGGCTCCTGTGCTTACCCCTACGTTCCCGATTGTTCAGATAGGGTGTAAAGAGAGAACTACTGCGATTGTACTTCTGTCTCGTCCGGTCAAGTACCTCAGTAGAGAAAGCCGAAAACTGACCGTCATGATAGGCGAGAACCTGGTCCGCAATCCGGTGACTTAGTTTTATACCACGATGATAGAGATATAACCCGTGTTATATGAAGGGTTGGTTTTTCGCCCAGCCAGGTGCAATTGGATAGCTTAAGTAAGGAATATAATATCCGCACCAGGGACTAGCACCTAGCCCCACATGTCAAACTCCTACGACTAAGTGAAAGCAATAACGCCGCATAGTCTAATTGCCTGGTTCGCTCCGCATACACCTCCTATACGGACCAAGACGTTGGATAAAGAGTATATATGCATATGACCGAACACCCCAGTACTATGTACATGGGGGCGGAAGCCGACGACCGGAAACTTTCAGGTTTACATAAACAGTCACATAGGAGGTAAAAGACGCGCATATTATAATAGCGCAAAAGTTATATACATCGGATTCACAAGGTTAAGTCTTTACAGCCGAATACATTTACTCGAAGATAATATCCTTCGAGCACAGGCCTTCTACAAGGCGGGCACCTTCGATGACATCCTCGAAGTACTTCTCCGGCTTGCGGTGCTCCTTGCCCTCGGGCACACCAGCAGTGGATATGTGCTCCGCCTTCATCTTCGCCCAATGCAGTTTCACACGAGCGAAGGCCATCCGAGCACCTTCTATGCAGGCCGACCGCGTCAATGCGTCGACCCGCGGACTCACCTCGACTAGCTGCTTCACCGATCTGAAGTAGCTACATGGGATTGGATCAGCGGGCCATAGTCGGACTATCAAGTCGTTCATGGCCGAACTCGCCATGTTGTGCAGCTCGACCAGCTGCTTCATCTGGTCGTTGAGGGGCACCGGATGTTTTGGCGCGTAGAACTGCGACCAAAACAGCTTCTCCGTGTCGTTCCCCTCCTAGGCTCGGAAGTACTGGGTAGCGTCAGAAATGCACCACGGTAGATCAGCAAACACACCTGGAGAACTCCATAACCGTGTCAGCCCAAGATACTTCTTCCCTCCGAAGATACTCGGTAAGATAAAGGTCTTACCAGATGCTATCTGTTGCGCCTGCTTGATTTCCTCATAGGCACTGCGTGCCTCACCTCGTGCATCCTGGGCAGTCTTCACTGCCGCAGCAAGCTCGGACGCTTGCTTCGAAGTCTTCTTTTCCAATGCCTCACATTTTACAATGGCATCTTTGAGCTCATTCTCGACTTCGAACACCCGAGCTTGGTGCTTCTTGCAAGTGGCCTTTCCGGCCTCTAGTTCAGCAACCGCTTTGTCAGCGGTCGCCTTGCTCGCATCGGCCTCCTTCTTGGCCTGCGCAAGCTCGCCCTTGAGGGCCTCGAGCTTAGTGGCGCCAATTGTTTAATACAGAATATAATAAAAGAGTTTATATCCATACTCAATTCACATTATTAGTCTTCTTGACATTTAAATCCGCATACCTTGCGTTTCATCTAAACGCTGGTTGACGCGGTCGAGGTCCTCGTTGGCCAACAAAAGCTTCCGATTTAGTTCGGCAACTTCTGCATCTCGTGCAGTTGCCGAAACTAGTGAAGCATGTTCAAATACAATAAAAACATACAGTTCAGCTCTAGAATATGCTATACTATGGATACTTCGTCTGATTTTGTTCAGAATCACACAAAGCATCAGGGGCTAGTAGCTATATATGTGTATTTAAAACAAATAAAGTTCCATAAAGAACATTACGTTGCTTACCTCAAAGCCCATTAACAGGCTGTTGAAGGCTTCATTCAGCCTGCCCTTGATGGACTGAATCTTGTACATCACTGCACCCATCACGGTGCGGTGCTCCTCCACGATGGAAGCACTTTGAGTACTCCCTCCATAGAGTCCGGCGCCTCCGGATTGACTCCGGGCGCCGTCGTATCCATCCCCGCCTGGGGGGTCTGGTCTTCGGACCCCGGAGCCACACTAGGCTTCGGGTCAATGTCCGGGAGGGCCTCGGATTGTTTGGGCCGCCCGTCTTCGGTCACCATGGAGATTGTTTCACCATGGTCAGCGGCAGCCGAGGTATTACCCCCGGTCGCCCCGTCACCTGCCCCACCCTCATCTCCTTGGGAAGAGGACACCCGCTGGGAGGACACTTGGGTGTCCCCGCCGATCATGGGTGAAGGAGCTCGGACCGGCGGGTCACTCGCCGTCTCTCCGGACGCTAGGGAGTTATCCTCCGATAAGGAGGCGTCAGGGTGTCCTCCTGGAGGGCTGTAGATCAGCAGGTGAGAAATACTAAGTAAGCATAAAAAATGCTAAACAAACAAAGGTGCAGCAATTAATCTGGACAAACTTACGTTTCGGGCAGGGGTTTCTCCCTGGGCTTCACCATGAAGCTATGTTCGGATGAATCCGAACTAACAGCGAGGTTCAGCTTCCTCCGGGGCGCGGCCATTCCCGTGTCAGGAGCGCACCCCCCCCCCCCTTGTCCCCCTGCCTTGCGCAGGGAGCTCTTCCTCCTCCTCTTCCTCGTCATCCTCCTCCTCTTCGGAGGAGAGGCTGTGGATCTTCTCGGACTTCTCGTCCGTAGAGCGGGGGCTGTCTCCGCCCCCCTTGCCCTTCTTCTTGGGCTTCTTGACGGCGCCTTGTACGGCGCCGGGACCAGCATCACCGTCAGTCGAGGCGATCTAGATCTTCGGGCAAAGGTGTCGGACACTTGATCCGGGTCGCCTTGTTCGTCCAGTCATGTATATCAGGCAAAAACTCCAATTCCTGTTATCATTGAATAAATAAGGGGATATATGTTCGGCGAAATTTTCTATTACCTCTGGGGCAGAGAGTGATACGTCTCCAACGTATCTATAATTTTTTATTGTTCCATGCTATTATTTATGAAGTCTTGGATGTTTAATGGGCTTTATCGTTCACTTTTATATCATTTTTGGGACTAACCTACTAACCCAAAGGCCCAGTCCAGATTGTTGTTTTTTGCCTATTTCAGGGTTTTCCAGAAAAAGAATATCAAACGGAGTCCAAACGGAATGAAACCTTCGCGAGAGATATTTTTGGAGAAAATCACGCTCGGGAAACTTCAGGACCAAGTCAGGAGACAGAGGGCCTTCCCTCGAGGGTGGGGGGCGCCACTTGGTTTGGGAATACTGCTTGTGCATCCACTTCCATAAACCACAAAGTTATTCCACATGAGTCCACTATACCTTCCTATATGCGGTATTTACCTGTCGTTCCAAGTAAATTTGTATGTGCCAAACTCTAAACCTTCAAATGAAATTCTGTTTTATATGCTCGAACAGCTCATGTATCAACTAGAGTTGTCTATATCTTCCATGCTAGGTGGGTTATTCTCACGATGAGTGGACTTCGCTCATCATTCATGCGAAAATGGCTGGTAATCGGGATGCCCAGTCCCATGCTCAAAATCATAATAATTACACAAAACTCCCCCAGGGCTGTTGCTGGTTTGGACAGTACCTGTTGTTTCGGGCTAGCCATGGAGTGTGCTTGTTGGTGATTGGGGGAGTATAAACTTTACCATTCTGTTTGAGAACCGCCTATAATGTGCGTAGCATGGGAGATATCGAGATTCTTGATTGTTATGTTGACAATGAAAGTATACCGCTCAAAATGTTATTCATCTCTATTTAAAAATCGAGCTCTGGCACCTCTACAAATCCCTGCTTCCCTTTGCGAAGGGCCTATCTATTTAATTTTATGCGGAATCATCATCCTCTTATTAAAGAGCACCAGTAGGAGAGCACCTCTGTCGTTGCATGTATTACTATTAATTCACATTGAGTATGATCATGACTGGATCTCTTTTACCATGAATTACAAGGTGCTCTGCATTTATGTTTTGTGGTCTCAAAAAGGGCAAGAGAGATACCATCTTGTTATATCATATCATGATTGTTTTGAGAAAGTGTTGTCATCCGAGATTTATTATTTTTGCTCGCTAGTTGATTATGCCATTGATATGAGTAGTCTTTGGACATGAAAGTTATTGTGAATATGGTTAGTTCATGATCTTGTTGAAAACCTGAATGCTAGCTTACATATTTACAACAACAAGAGCAAACAGAGTTTGTCAAAGTTTTTCTTTATCACTTTCAGTTTATCAACTGAGTTGCTTGAGGACAAGCAAAGGTTTAAGTTTGGGGGAGTTGATACGTCTCCAACATATTTACTTTTCCAAACCCTTTTGCCCTTGTTTTGGACTGTAACTTGCATGATTTGAATGGAACTAACCCGGACTGACGATGTTTTCAGCAGAACTGCCATGGTGTTGTTTTTGTGCAGAATAAAAAGTTCTCGGAATCGCCTGAAAATCAACGGAGAATTATTTCGGAAAATATAAAAAATACCTGCAAGAAGATCCACACCAGGGGGGCCAGGGCCTGTTCACGAGGGTGGGGGGCGCACCCCCTGGCTCGTGGGCCCCCTGGTGACTTACCGACGTACCCCCAGATCCTATATCTTCCGTTTTGGGGAGAAAAAAAATCAGGGAGAAGGAATTATCACGTTTCACGAGACGGAGCCGCCGCCAAGCCCTAATCTCTCTCGGGAGGGCTGATCTGGAGTCCGTTCGGGGCTCCGGAGAGTGGAGATAGTCGCCATCATCATCATCAACCTTCCTCCATCACCAATTCCATGATGCTCACCGCCGTGTGTGAGTAATTCCATCGTAGGCTTGCTGGACGGTGATGGGTTGCATGGGATCTATCATGTAATCGAGTTAGTTTTGTTAGGGTTTGATCCCTAGTATCCACTATGTTCTGAGATTGATGTTGCTATGACTTTGCTATGCTTAATGCTTGTCACTAGGGCCCGAGTGCCATGATTTCAGATCTGAACCTATTATGTTTTCATGAATATATTTGTGTTCTTGATCCTATCTTGCAAGTCTATAGTCACCTACTATGTGTTATGATCCGGCAACCCCGAAGTGACAATAACCGGGACCACTCCCGGTGATGACTGTAGTTTGAGAAGTTCATGTATTCACTATGTGTTAATGCTTTGGTCCAGTACTCTATTAAAAGGAGGCCTTAATATCCCTTAGTTTCCAATAGGACCCCGCCGCCACGGGAGGGTAGGATAAAAGATGTCATGCAAGTTCTTTTCCATAAGCACGTATGACTATATTTGGAATACATGCCTACATTGCATTGATGAACTGGAGCTAGTTCTGTGTTACCCTAGGTTATAACTTCTACGTGATGAATTGCATCCGACATAATTTCCCATCACCGATCCAATGCCTACGAGCTTTACCTATATTGCCTGCTGCTTATTTACTTTTCCGTTGCTACTATTACAAAAACTACAAAAACACTATCGTTACTTTTATTGCTGCTACCGCCACAATCATATTACTTTGCTACTAAACTATCTTGCTGCAGATACTAAGTTTCCTGCTGTGGTTGAATAGACAACGCAGCTGCTAATACTTAAGAGTATTCTTTGGCTCCCCTTGTGTCGAATCAACAAATTTGGGTTGAATACTTTACCCTCGAAAACTATTGCGATCCCCTACACTTGTGGGTTATCATCTATGCAATGTCATATATAAAATTATCTCCAAGTGTCTTGTTAACATACTAAGACCCCTGTTGGATGGTATTATCTCTCCTACTCATAGTGTTTTCATCCCTGGAAGATTAATTTCTGATAATGCTCTCATAGCCTTTGAGTGTATGCATTCGTTGAGTACACTGAAAGATAGCCGGGTGAATACTGTGCGTACAAGCTGGATCTTGCTAAGGCATATGATCGTGTGGACTGAAAGTTTTTATAAAGAATGCTTCATACTTATGGTTTTGCTCCAGTTTGGGATAAATGGATTATGACCTGTGTTACGCCAGTTAAATTTTCAGTGTGCTTTAATGGTCAGACGTTATATTCTTTCTAACCCTCGTGTAGTCTCGGGCAAGGAGATCCTTTTTCTACATACTTTTCGCTATTGTAGCTGAGGCCCTTTCATTGTTACTTTGTTGCTACGGCGAATGGGGATATCCATGATTCTTGAAGCTCTGGCCAATGTCCTGCTAGGGAGTTCATTAAGATTAATGCTGACACAAGTTATGTGGAGGCTATGAGTGCTGCGAGTGTGGGTGTGGTGGCCAGGAACTATGCTGGAAAGGTTAACATTTCATCACGGGATTATATTGAGGTGGGCAATAGCGTGGATGAAGCAGAACTGAGAGCGAGCCTAGCGGGGTTGTACATCGGTATTAATTACTCTCCACAAGCCCATCATTTTGGAAACTGATTATTGTTTTGTGACCTCTTCTGTTGGAAATGATTTTCGAGACAAGTCTTCCCTAGTTGATCTAAAGATGGAAGCATTGAGTATTTCCAAGATGATGATAAATTCCAAGATATTCAAGATTAACAGAAGAGCAAATAGGGTGGCGCACGAGTTGCGAAGTTTAGTTTTGAAAAAAAGTTCGATTGTGGGCTTCTTAATAGTGTTCCACCCTGCATGGCTAAAGTTGTAATGGGTGACTGTATGAATGTTTTATATTTATTAATACTATATATGGGAGGGGGTTTTCAAAAATCAAAAGTGTTGTCCACGTAAACACTATTGTTGTCAGTGGTACGCTAATGAGGTGGGATCATACAAGTCCACCATGTGCCATAGACGCATCGCGCTTGCATGATTTAATTCAATTCGCTCAACGGTTCAATGTTGTGAAAAAGAGCACACAAAGGATGAGCATCCAATGTAATTATTGCTGGCCCTTTTCAGAAGCAGATAATCTGAAAATTGGATGTGAATATAGAATATTTTGGAGAAAACGGGTAAATGTGAGTTGGTGAGCGACCAATGGGTTGGAAGTTTATGGTGATTGACCAATTGAAAGACCTTCCTAGGGCAGGGTAATCATCAGTGACGCACAATGGCTTTACTCGGACAACACAACGTGCATCAAATTACTCATGCATGGGGGTTTCAGGGTCTACGATTAGGTGAAACTAGATGCATCAGGTTCAAGAAAAGTGTATCAGAATGAGTGTGAACGGCCGAGGTAAAGATACCAAGAAGTTACCTATTTGTCTAGCCCGCACCATTGAGAAATTGTTCTGACCAGTATGTGCCAGCTTTTCGCTTTGATTATTAAGTTTTGTCTCAGGTAGGCAGCATCGTCACAATTCTTTCTGGTTCGACCAGGCTCTTTTTTGGTTTATATGCATAAACAGTTTTCTAAGGTGGACAATGTCGAACAAGATTTATTTTTTCTGCCAGGCAGTCTGGTTTTTTGGTCCTTGCATGGGAGGGGGTTGGGGTCAAAAGTATCACCACGGCCAGCACCGATAGTAACTACAGTGACCTCCAAGAGCCATGAATTTCCAGGCCAGGTGTGCATGTCTTGATGATCGAAGACCAAGAGACATGTGCGGTTGTAAATGTGAGGTACCGAAGCACGATCAAATCAACAACATACGTATGTGTGCAACCAGTGGGGGAGCTTCTTGGGGGCCAAACCTGGCCATGCCCCC
>LR738712.1:738759141-738788170 GCA_902687465.1 Secale cereale
TTGTACCGAAGAAGTGAATAAAGTGATCTACCAAACACCAAACAACTTTGACATCAACAATAGACCTCTGCAAACATACATGCCTATAAAATGCAATGAAGTGAGCTACCGGACCTCTTTCGCATCAAAATTCTTAGTCGATAAATTCAGTTGCATCCTTATTCGCTTATGCTCAGTTCCTCTAGTCGTGATCAACATAGATTATCCATCTGTTAAACAATTATAGACCATGTCTTATATAAATTGGCTGCATAGAGTTGAGAGGTATCAGGTATAATTTTACAAGAGTAAAATGCATCATAAGTCCTAAAACTATTGGAGGTGTGTCACTTTAGTCCTATAACTTTGAAACTGCTGTTTTGGGTCCTAAAACTATCGGAGGTGTGTCAGTTTAGTCCTATAACTTCAAAACCGTAGTTTGAATCCTAAAACTATCGGAGGTGTGCCAGCTTAGTCATATAGATTTGAAACCACATCTTTGGGTCCTAAAACTATTGGGGTGTGTCAATTTAGTCCTATAACTTCGAAACTGCAATTTTTGGGTCCCCAAACTATGTAAGTTTGTTTCACTTGAGATCTTAAGCAACACCTCATTTATATTTAGATTCTTTTGGGAAACGAAAATGTCATGAGAGAGAGGGGGCATTTGGAGATGCACAACGTCCAATTGCAATCCACTCTCACTGGCCTTTAAACTGTCTTCGCGGTTTCCGTGCACTCCTTCGTGTCGTCCGGCTACAACGACAAGTCCGCACATATTGTCATGCTCGTGTCGGGGCGACGGCAATGTTGTAAGAGAGAGGGGGTGAGTGGGGCCCAGGATCTCCGGGCAACCGCGCCGAGGGAAAGGGATGTCGTCCTCCATTACGACTGGCTCGGGGGTCTTTCCGGCGGCCACACCAAACCTCTCAGTGAGCATGTCCTACAGCTTATGGCCACACAGGTTGCAGCACACAATGCCACACGGAAGCGTATGGACCTTTTTGGGGAAACTAAATACATATGAACGACTCAATTGAACAAATACACCATAGATGCTGGTCATGCAAGCTCGGGACTTGTGATGAACAAACTTACATACTTTTGGGACCCAAAACTGTAATTCTGAAGTTATAGGACAAAACTGGCACACCTCCAATAGTTTTAGGACCGAAAACTGTAATTTCAAAGTAATAGGACTAAAGTGACACATCTCCGATAGTTTTAGTACCGAAAACTGCAGTTTCGAAGTTATAGGACTGAACTGACATACCTTCGATAGTTTTAGGACTTGTGATTGTTGGGGAACGTTGCATGGGAAACAAAAATTTTCTCTACGTTCACCAAGATCAATCTAGGAGATGCATCTACGAGGGGAGAGTTGGATCCACATACCCTTGTAGATCGCTAAGCGGAAGCGTTCAAGAACGCGGTTGATGGAGTCGTACTCGTCGCGATTCAGATCGCCGAAGATCCTAGCACCGAAGCAACGGTGCCTCCGCGTTCTTCACACGTACAGCTCGGGGACGTCTCCTCCTTCTTGATCCAGCAAGGGGGAAGGAGAGGTTGATGGAGACACCGGCAGCACGACGGCGTGGTGGAGATGGTGGTGGAGGATTCCAGCAGGGCTTCGCCAAGCACCGCGGGAAAAACGAAGATTGTAGTGGGAGAGGGAGGGCAGCACCGAGGCACGAACGTGTGTGGCTGCCTCCCTCTGCCTCTCTTTATATAGGGGGAGTAGAGGGGAGGGGGCGCCCTAGGGTTTCCCCTAGGGGCCGGCGGCCAGGGCAGATGGGGATGGGGCGGCGCCCCCTGGGGCTAGGGTTTCCCCCCCCCCCCCCCAAGTGCCTTGCCCCCCAAGCCTAGGGGGGTGCGGCAGCCCTAGGGGGGGCCACTCCCCTTGGCGCATGAGGAGAGGGCCCAGGGGGGGCGCACAGCCCTATGAGGGCTGTTGTGTCCCCCTTTGTGGCCCATTAGGCCCGAAACTCTTTCCGGGACCCCGAAAACCCTTTTCGGTCATCCGCCGTATTCCCGATACTCCCCGGAACACTTCCGAACTCCGAAACCTTTCATCCTATATATCAATCTTCGTCCCCGGACCATTCCGGAGACCCTCGTCATGTCCGGGATCTCATCCGGGACTCCGAACAACCTTCGGTAACCATGCACTATTCTCACTAACAACCCTAGCGTCACCGAACTTTAAGTGTGTAGACCCTGCGGGTTCGGAAACCATGTAGACATGACCGAGACACTCCCAGGTCAATAACCAATAGCGGGATCTGGATACCCATATTGGTTCCCACACGTTTCTCGATGATCTCATCGGATGAACCACGATGTCAAGGATTCAGGCAATCCCGTATACAGTTCCCTTTGTCTCGTCGGTATGTTACTTGCCCGAGATTCGATCGCCGGTATCTCTATACCTAGTTCAATCTCGTTACCGGCAAGTCTCTTTACTCGTTGCCGTAATACATAATCCCGTGACTAACCACTTAGTCACTTTGAGCTCATTTAGATGATGTATTACCGAGTGGGCCCGGAGAGACCTCTCCGTCACACGGAGTGACAAATCCCAGTCTCGATCCATGTCAACTCAACGGACACCTTCGGAGATACCTGTAGAGTACCTTTATAGTCACCCAGTTACGTTGCGACGTTTGGCACACACAAAGCACTCCTACGGAGTCAGTGAGTTACATGATCTCATGGTCATAGGAACTTATACTTGACATGCAGAAAACTATAGCGATAACTGATACGATCAAAAGCTATGTTTAACGTTTGGGTCTCGTCCATCACATCATTCTCCTAATGATGTGATCCCGTTATCAAATGACAACTCATGTCTATGACCTGGAAACCGCGGTCATCTTTGATCAACGAGCTAGTCCTGTAGAGGCTTACTAGGGACACAAAGTTTGTCTATTCATCCACACATGTATTTGAGTTTCCAATCAATACAATTATAGCATGGATAATAAACGATTATCATGAACAAGGAAATATAATAATAACTCTTTTATTATTGCCTCTAGGGCATATTTCCAACAGTCTCCCACTTGCACTAGAGTCAATAATCTAGCATTACAAGGTAATGAATCTAACACCCATAGAGTCTTGGTGTTGATCATGCTTAGCCCGTGGAAGAGGCTTAGTCAACGGATCTGCAACATTCAAATCCGTGTGTACTTTGCAAATGTTTATGTTCTCCTCCTTGACTGAATCGCGGATGGAATTGAAGCGTCGCTTTATGTGTCTGGTCCTCTTGTGAAACCTTGGTTCCTTGGCTAGAGCAATGGCACCAGTGTTGTCACAGAACAGAGTCATTGGGTTTAGTGCACTAGGCACAACTCCAAGATCTGTCATGAACTCCTTCATCCAGACACCTTCCTTTGCCGCCTCCGAGGCAGCTATGTACTCCGCTTCGCATGTAGAATCGGCTACCACGCTTTGCTTGGAACTGCACCAGCTTACCGCTCCCCCGTTGAGAATATATACGTATCCGGTTTGAGACTTAGAGTCATCCGGATCAGTGTCAAAGCTTGCATCGACGTAACCCTTTACGACGAGCTCTTGATCACCTCCATAAACGAGAAACATCTCCTTAGTCCTTTTCAGGTACTTTAGGATATTCTTGACCGCTGTCCAGTGATCCATACCAGGATTACTTTGAAACCTTCCGGCCATACTTATGGCAAGGCTGACATCTGGTCTTGTGCACAGCATTGCATACATGATAGAGCCTATGGCTGAAGCATAGGGGACGACACTCATCTTTTCTCTATCTTCCGCAGTCACTGGGCATTGAGCTTACTCAACTTTGTACCTTGCAATACCGGCAAGAACCCCTTCTTGGATTGATCCATTTTGAACTTCTTCAAAACTTTATCAAGGTATGTACTTTGTGAAAGTCCTATCAAGCGTCTTGATCTATCTCTATAGATCTTGATGCCCAATATGAAAGCAGCTTCACCGAGATCCTTCATCGAAAAACTCTTGTTCAAATACCCCTTCACGCTATCCAAAAATTCTATATTGTTTCCAATCAGCAATATGTCATCCACATATAATATCAGAAACGCTATAGAGCTCCCACTCACTTTCTTGTAAATACAAGCTTCATTGTAAACTTGTACAAACCCAAACGCTTTGATCACCTCATCAAAGCGAAGATTCCAACTCCGAGATGCTTGCACCAGCCCATAAATGGAACGCTGGAGCTTGCATACTTTGTCAGCATTCTCTGGATCGACAAAACCTTCTGGTTGCATCATATACAACTCTTCCTTAAGAAAACCATTAAGGAACGCTGTTTTGACATCCATCTGCCAAATTTCATAATCGAAATATGCAGCTATTGCTAACATGAATCGGACGGATTTAAGCATCGCTACGGGTGAGAAAGTCTCATCGTAGTCAATTCCTTGAACTTGTGAAAAACCCTTTGCCACAAGTCGAGCTTTATACACGGTGACATTACCGTCAGCGTCCGTCTTCCTCTTAAAAATCCATTTATTCTGAATGGCCTTCCGCCCTTCAGGTAATACTTCCAAAGTCCATACTTTGTTTTCATACATGGATCCCATCTCGGATTTCATGGCCTCTAACCATTTGTCGGAATCCGGGCCCACCATCGCTTCTCCATAGCTCGTAGGTTCACCGTTGTCTAACAACATGACCTCCAAGACAGGGTTACCATACCACTCAGGTGCAGTGCGTACCCTTGTCGACCTACGAGGTTCGGTAGTAACTTGATCAGAAGCTTCTTGATCATCATCATTGGCTTCCTCTTCAACCGCTGCAGGCTCCACAAAAACATCTTTCTGTGCTACGCAACTCTCTGGTTGAAGCAGAGGTTCAATAACCTCATCAAGTTCTACCTTCCTCCCACTCAATTCTTTCGAGAGAAACTCTTTCTCGAGAAAGGACCCGTTCTTAGCGACAAACACTTTGCCTTCGGATCTGAGATAGAAGGCGTACCCAACAGTTTCTTTTGGGTATCCTATGAAGACACATTTGTCCGCTTTGGGTTTGAGCTTTTCTGGCTGAAGCCTTTTGACATAAGCATCGCAACCCCAAACCTTGAGAAAAGACAACTTAGGTTTCTTACCAAACCATAGTTCATACGGTGTTGTCTCAACGGACTTGGATGGAGCCCTATTTAAAGTGAATGCAGCTGTCTCTAACGCATATCCCCAAAATGATAGTGGCAAATCGGCAAGAGACATCATAGAACGCACCATATCTAATAGGGTTCGATTACGACGTTCGGACACACCATTACGCTGTGGTGTTCCAGGTGGCGTCAACTGTGAAACGATTCCACATTTTCTTAAGTGATTGCCAAACTCATAACTCAGATATTCTCCCCCTCGATCAGATCGTAGGAACTTGATCTTCTTGTTACGATGATTTTCAACTTCACTCTGAAATTGCTTGAACTTTTCAAAAGTTTCAGACTTATGCTTCATCAAGTAAATATACCCATATCTACTTAAGTCGTCAGTGAAGGTGAGAAAGTAACGATATCCACCGCGCGCCGTGACACTCATCGGACCACACACATCAGTATGTATGATTTCTAATAAGTCACTTGCCCGATCCATTATTCCTGAAAACGGGGTCCTTGTCATCTTGCCCATGAGGCACGGCTCGCATGTGTCAAGTGATTCAAAATCAAGAGACTCCAAAAGTCCATCAGCATGGAGCTTCCTCATGCGTTTTATGCCGATATGACCCAGACGGCAGTGCCACAAGTAAGTGGTATTATCATTATCAACTCTACATCTTTTGGCATCAATGTTATGAACGTGTGTATCATCACTATCGAGATTCAATAAGAATAAACCCCTCACTTCGGGTGCATGACCATAAAAGATATTACCCATATAAATAGAACAACCTTTATTCTCTGATTTAAATGAGTAACCGTCTCGCATCAAACAAGATCCAGATATAATGTTCATGCTTAACGCAGGCACTAAATAACAATTATTCAGGTTCATAACTAATCCCGATGGTAATCGAAGAGCGAGCGTGCCGACGGCGATCACATCAACCTTGGAACCATTTCCCACGCGCATCGTCACTTCGTCCTTCGCCAGCCTCCGTTTATTCCGCAGTTCCTGTTTAGAGTTGCAAATGTGAGCAACCGAACCGGTATCAAATACCCAGGCACTACAACGAGAGTTGGTAAGGTACACATCAATAACATGTATATCACATATACCTTGCTTGTTGTTGTTGTTGGCCCCCTTCTTGTCTGCCAGATACTTGGGGCAGTTCCGCTTCCAGTGGCCGTTCCCCTTGCAATAAAAACACTCAGTCTCTGGCTTGGACCCAGCCTTGGGTTTCTTCACTGGATGAGCAACTGCCTTGCCACCCTTCTTAGAGTTACCCTTCTTGCCCTTGCCATCTTTCTTGAAACTGGTGGTTTTATTGACCATCAACACTTGATACTCCTTCTGGATGTCTGCCTCAGCGACTTTCAGCATCGAAAACAGCTCGGCGATGGTTTTGTTCATCCCTTGCATGTTATACTGCTGCACGAAGCTCTTGTAGCTAGGCGGGAGTGACTGGAGAATTCTGTCAATGATAGCCTCATCCGGGAACACAAGTCCCAGATCAGCTATGCGGGTATAGTACCCAGACATCTTCAGTAAGTGCTCACTGACAGACGAATTCTCCTCCATCTTGCAAGCAAAGAATTTATCGGGGGTCTCATACCTCTCGATCTTGGCATTCTTTTCAAAGATGAACTTCAACTCCTGGAACATCTCATATGCTCCATGACGTTCAAAACGCCTTTGAAGTCCTCCTTCCAAGCTATACAATATGGCACACTGCACTATTGAGTAGTCATCCGAACGCGACTGCCAGGCGTTCATAACGTCCGCAGAGGCCTGAGGAGCGGGGGGTTCACCTAGCGGTGCATTTAGGACATAAACCTTTTGGGCAGCTGTGAGGATGATCCTCAGATTGCGGAGCCAGTCCACAAAGTTGCTCCCATCATCTTTCAGTTTAGCTTTCTCTAGGAACGCATTAAAATTCAGGGGAGCTACTGCGCGAGCCATCTACAACAAAAGATTTGCAAAGACATTTTAGACTATTGTTCATGATAAGTGAGTTATTACCTAATCAAATTATTTATAACTCCCACTCAAATTGACATCCCTCTGGTCATTCGAGCGTGACATGATCCAGATCCACCAACCCAAGTCCGATCATCACGTGAGATGAGGTGGTGTCAATGGTGAACATCTACATGTTGATCATATCTACTATATGACTCATGCTCGACCATTCGGTCCTCCGTGTTCCGAGGCCATGTCTGTACATGCTAGGCTCGTCAAGTCTAACCCGAGTGTTCTGCATGTGCAAAACTGGCTTGCACCCGTTGTATGCGAACGTAGAGTCTATCACACCCGATCATCACGTGGTGCTTCGAAACGACGAACCTTCGCAACGGCGCACACTCGGGGGGAACACAATTTTATCTTGAAATTTTAGTGAAGGATCATCTTATAATGCTACCGTCGTCCTAAGCAAAATAAGATGCATAAAAGGATTAACATCACATGCAAATCATAAGTGACATGATATGGCCATCAACTCGTGCTTTTGATCTCCATCTCCAAAGCACCGGCATGATCTCCATCGTCACCGGCGCCACACCATGATCCCCATCATCATGATCTCCATCATCGTGTCGCCATCGGGGTTGTCGCGCGCCCACCCTGCTCTTACTACTATTGCTACCGTTTAGCGATAAAGTAAAGCATTACAAAGCGCTTAATGATTGACACGCAGGTCATACAAAAATTAAAGACAACCCTATGGCTCCTGCCGGTTGCCGTATACATCGACATGCAAGTCGATATTAACTATTACAACATGATCATCTCATACATCAAATATATCTCATCATGTCATTGGCCATATCATATCACATACATACCCTGCAAAAACAAGTTAGACGTCCTCTAATTTGTTGTTGCATGTTTTACGTGGCTGCTATGGGTATCTAGCAAGACCGCTTCTTACCTACGCAAAGCCACAACGGTGATATTTAAGTTGCTATTTAACCTTCTACAAGGACCGCCTTGTTCTGTTCCGATTCAACTAAGATAGGAGAGACAGACACCCGCCAGCCATCTTATGCAACAAAAGTCACATGTCTGTCGATGGAACCGGTCTCATGTACGTGGACATGTAAAGTTGGTCCGGGCCGCTTCATCCCATAATACCGCTGAATCAAGAAAGACTAAGGAGGGAAGCAATCTAAACATCAACGTCCACAAACCCTTTTGTGTTCTACTCGTGAAAGCATCTACGCAAGATCCTAGCTCATGATGCCACTGTTGGGGAACGTTGCATGGGAAACAAAAATTTTCTCTACGTTCACCAAGATCAATCTAGGAGATGCATCTACGAGGGGAGAGTTGGATCCACATACCCTTGTAGATCGCTAAGCGGAAGCATTCAAGAACGCGGTTGATGGAGTCGTACTCGTCGCGATTCAGATCGCCGAAGATCCTAGCACCGAAGCAACGGTGCCTCCGCGTTCTTCACACGTACAGCTCGGGGACGTCTCCTCCTTCTTGATCCAGCAAGGGGGAAGGAGAGGTTGATGGAGACACCGGCAGCACGACGGCGTGGTGGAGATGGTGGTAGAGGATTCCAGCAGGGCTTCGCCAAGCACCGCGGGAAAAACGAAGATTGTAGTGGGAGAGGGAGGGCAGCACCGAGGCACGAACGTGTGTGGCTGCCCTCCCTCTGCCTCTCTTTATATAGGGGGAGTAGAGGGGAGGGGGCGCCCTAGGGTTTCCCCTAGGGGCCGGCGGCCAGGGCAGATGGGGATGGGGCGGCGCCTCCTGGGGCTAGGGTTTCCCCCCCCCCCCCCCAAGTGCCTTGCCCCCCAAGCCTAGGGGGGTGCGGCAGCCCTAGGGGGGGCCACTCCCCTTGGCGCATGAGGAGAGGGCCCAGGGGGGGCGCACAGCCCTATGAGGGCTGTTGTGTCCCCCTTTGTGGCCCATTAGGCCCGAAACTCTTTCCGGGACCCCGAAAACCCTTTTCGGTCATCCGCCGTATTCCCGATACTCCCCGGAACACTTCCGGACTCCGAAACCTTTCATCCTATATATCAATCTTCGTCCCCGGACCATTCCGGAGACCCTCGTCATGTCCGGGATCTCATCCGGGACTCCGAACAACCTTCGGTAACCATGCACTGTTCTCACTAACAACCCTAGCGTCACCGAACCTTAAGTGTGTAGACCCTGCGGGTTCGGAAACCATGTAGACATGACCGAGACACTCCCAGGTCAATAACCAATAGCGGGATCTGGATACCCATATTGGTTCCCACACGTTTCTCGATGATCTCATCGGATGAACCACGATGTCAAGGATTCAGGCAATCCCGTATACAGTTCCCTTTGTCTCGTTGGTATGTTACTTGCCCGAGATTCGATCGCCGGTATCTCTATACCTAGTTCAATCTCGTTACCGGCAAGTCTCTTTACTCGTTGTCGTAATACATAATCCCGTGACTAACCACTTAGTCACTTTGAGCTCATTTAGATGATGTATTACCGAGTGGGCCCGGAGATACCTCTCCGTCACACGGAGTGACAAATCCCAGTCTCGATCCATGTCAACTCAACAGACACCTTCGGAGATACCTGTAGAGTACCTTTATAGTCACCCAGTTACGTTGCGACGTTTGGCACACAGAAAGCACTCCTACGGAGTCAGTGAGTTACATGATCTCATGGTCATAGGAACTTATACTTGACATGCAGAAAACTATAGCGATAACTGATACGATCAAAAGCTATGTTTAACGTTTGGGTCTCGTCCATCACATCATTCTCCTAATGATGTGATCCCGTTATCAAATGACAACTCATGTCTATGACCTGGAAACCGCGGTCATCTTTGATCAACGAGCTAGTCCTGTAGAGGCTTACTAGGGACACAAAGTTTGTCTATTCATCCACACATGTATTTGAGTTTCCAATCAATACAATTATAGCATGGATAATAAACGATTATCATGAACAAGGAAATATAATAATAACTCTTTTATTATTGCCTCTAGGGCATATTTCCAACAGTGATGCAGTTTACTCATTCTACAACAATCAAGCTAGTAAGTGCAAGCATTTATGTGCATCAACGTCTTTCGTAGAAGCCAGATGAGTCTATCCTGCTTACGCCACCAACCATTATGATGGGACTCTGTAGTGCCGAATGGCAATTTAGTCTCATGGTCTTTCCACCGTTCCAGGTGCAGGATGTGGTGTGATTTTTTAGTTTTGTAGTTGTCGTAACACACCAATATGTCCTGATTAGCCTTGTGCTTATCTTTAGACTCTGGTTTTCGGGATAAGAAGGTGAGCCTAAGAGACATAAGAGCATCTCTAGCCGTTGCGCCCCCAAGACGCGCCGAAAACTGTCGGTTGGGGGCGAGCCGGTGCTATTTTAGGCGTGGGGGCGAGCACGTTCCCAGCCGCCGCCCCTAGGCCGCCCCCACAGTTCGGCCATAATGCAGCAAACACGGCCAGAATTCAACAAACACGACCAAATTTGAACAAACACGGCATATTTCTGATAAATTTAGGTGTTTTTACACGAAAAAGGGCGGGAAAAAAACCTAAACTACGGGTCGAAGTAGGCACTGAGCAGGGCGTAGTCGTCGCCGGCGTCGTCCTCCTGCTTCTCCTCCTTGACACGGCCGGCGCCGCTGCTCGACCCCTCACCCCAGCGAGCTGCTTCACGGCGGCGGCGTTCGGCGATCTCCTCCAGGGCGCGGCGATGGCGGTCCAGCTCAATGCGCGCGTAGTCCTCGCGCGCCCATTTCAAGGCGGCCTCTTCTTCGTCGACCTTCTCGGGGAGAACAGGCTCCGGCTTCACGGCGGCGAGCCCCGGCTCCGGCTTCACCGTCGCCAGCCATGACTCCCTCTTCGGCTTGATGAGGCGAGGAGGGGCCGAGGAGGAGGAGCCACGGCCGCCGTCGTTGATGACGAGGCCGGCGCCGCGGGTGCGTCTACCGAGCGGCGTCTCGGCCGGCTCTGGCTTGACGCTGACCAAGGCCGGCGCGCCGGAGGAGTGAGAGTAGGATCGGGAGGAGGAGGAGGAAGAGGAGGATGACCAACCCATCATCCTCCTCGGCAGCCATGCGCCGCCGCTCCGAGCGCTCGGGTACTCGAACGGCGGGTCGTTACCGCCCTCGAGGTGCGCGAGCACGCCACTGAGCGTGCGGCCCGGGACGCCCCACCACAGGCGGCAGCCCTCGCTGTTGTTGCGGCCCCGCGACGCCGGCGCGTTGTTGGTGGAGGCGAGCCGCTCCTCCTGCCGGCGTTCGAATACCGCCGCCCACGCCGCGTGGTTGCCGACGGCGTACTCCGGGAGCGTCCGCTCCGCGGCCGTCAGGGATGCCCGCGCACGCTCGATCTCGGCGTGGAAGTAGGCGGGCGTCTCGGGGACGGGCAGAGGGGGGACAGTTATGCCGCCGGCGCTGAGCCTCCACCGCGACGGAGCGCGTACGTCTGGCGGCGCGGGGTAGTTGGCTTCGTGGAGGAGGTACGCCTCCCACTCATGCAGCGAGCGGCGACCGAAACCGTTGGCCGCCGCCGCATCGCCGGGGTACCTCGCGCTCATGGTTGCCGGGTGGGAAGTGCGGCAGCGAGGAGGGGGAGGATTGTTGTTGCCGCTCTCTTTCTCTCACTCGCACAAACGAAGGTGGAAGATGGAACACACAATTTTTCTGGCGCACAAACGCCTCCGCCGCACGAACGGCGCCTCGGCCACACGAACGGCCTCACTTTACTACCGGGCACCGCAACACACCGCAGCCTACCTAGAGGAGCTCTCTCACAACCGACCGGACGCATACCACGGTCCCGGCGAAGACTACCTCATCTCTGACTCCTAGGCTCGGCTCATACCGGCGCACTTTACATCAATACACGGGATGGGCTTTTATAGCCAAACTACACACACCAGCACCCGCACTCACACGACCCAGTCACCACACCGGCCACTAACCCATGCATGCACAATCACACCCGGCCACTAACTCAATTAACTTGGCCGGTACTCACGCACTAGCTAATAACCTTATCCAACCGATCTGATCCATGCACCAACTAAACCCACGCGAGTCACGCGCACACCACGTAGCTAGCTTCAACAGATCGCAACAGCCTCTGCGCATGCAGCTCCTTCACGTCAGGAATGCGAGCATGGACTCACGCCGGCACATATCCCATGCCCTCCATGGACCAGAACTATCGCGTTCACGCCAGTCATCACCGCACGGGCATGGGCATGGCTTATTGCCAACAAGGATTGCGTGTTCCTCACCGGCGCGGCCAGGGGCGCCTTTTATAGCGGCTCGGGGCGGCCGCGTGCGAACGCGTGGAGGAAGGCGGGGTGGCGTCGCCGCAATGCGCCGTCCGTGAATCAATGTCAGGCTGACCGGCGGCAGCCTTGGCATTGATTCCCCGCGGGAAAACCGAGACGATGAGGACGACCAGCCTTCATCTCGCTGACGCGCCGGTCCCGTCACTCTTTCGCGTCAAAACGTTCGCGCCGGCGCCCCCGGGCGCCTCAGCGCGCCGGGTTCGGGTTGGGTGCGCCGGCGCCAATTTCGGCCCAATCCAGCGAAAAACAGGATTGTGGGGGCGCGGCTAGGCCGATTTTTCGGCGCCGGCGCTAAAAAACGGCCTTCGGAGGGCTGTTGGGGGCGTGGCTGGAGATGCTAGATGTTGTCTTTTAAACAGTTGATGGATATCGTTTTCTCTTACTCGAGTCACTTCATTTGCATGCTAGATGTTTTCCTCCAACAGCCTAAAACCATATCTTGGTATCTAAATTTTGCAGCCTAAATAGCGTAACGGGTCTCACCATATCGATCATTTTCATCTTAACACAGCTAATATTACCAATGATATACCAGGTCGGCGGGAATATGCTTACAAAAGTCTATTCTCACCTTGCCCAAGTACGTATGCATGCGCCTAACAAAATATTTTATGGCTTCCTCTGGATGGGTGGCGATTGAAACACTCTAGCTAGGTAGGGTTGGAGGATGTCAGAGCAATGGAAACTAGGGTGCTAGTGAAAGTTGGAGAAGGAATAGACCACACCTGGGCCTTTCCATTACGTGTTAATTATATAGACAAGTATATGCAATCCTACCTAATCTTACCATAAATGGGAGATCACAAATATTCGATTATCCTCAATTTAGGTGATTAGGATTATATCACGATCTCGTGATATATTAGTCTAACACTCCCCCGCAGTCACAACGGGAGGAGAGCGGACGTTGAGACTGGACCGAAAATCCAGAAACAACGGTGACGGAAGACCCTTTGTGAGGATGTCGGTGAACTAGCGAGACGACAGAACATACAATACACGCGCTTGCCCCAGGGCAACACGATCACGAACGAAGTGGAGGTCGATCTCGATGTGCTGGTGCGCTGATGCTGGACAGGGTTCGTCGACATGTAGACGGCGCTGACATTGTCACAAAAGACAATCATGGTTGTCGGTGAAGGGCAATGGAGCTCGTGGAGAAGCTGCCGAATCCAGCTGGCCTCAGCAACGGCATTGGCCATAGCTCGATATTCAGCTTCGGCACTAGAACGAGACACCGTATGCTGGCGTTTCGATGACCATGAGACGAGGTTATCACCAAGAAAGACGCAGAAGCCCGACGTGGAGCGACGAGTGTCAGGGCATCCAGCCCAGTCGACATCGGTGTATGCGATCATGAAATTCGACGATGTAGAGTAGAGCTGGAGGTCATGATAGAGCGTGCCCTTGATGTAACACAAGATACGCTTGATGGCCGCAAGGTGTTGTTCACGAGGATCATGCATGTGGAGGCAGACCTACTGAACAGCATAGGCGATATCGGGGCGCGTGAAGGTGAGGTATTGCAACGCCCCAGCAAGACTCCGATACTCTATCGGATCAGCCAGAGGAGGGCCAGCGGTGGCAGAGAGCTTGGGTGACGTGTCAACCGGTGTCGTCGCGGACTTGCAGGCAAACATGTCGGCCTTGTCCAGAATCTCCGCGGCGTACTTGGCTTGCGAGAGATGCATGCCACAGGAGTCGCGGGTGACCGCAATGTCGATGAAGTAGTGGAGACTGCCCATGTCCATCATGGCAAACTCGGAGCGGAGGGAGGTCGTGATCCTATCGAGAAGCCGCCTCGACGACGCGGTGAGCACAATGTCATCCACGTAGAGTAGGAGGAAGGACGTGCCCGCCTCACACTTGAGAACAAACAGCGAGGTGTCGGACTTCGCGCACGTGAAGCCGGTCGAGATGATGAAGGCCGCGAAGCGCTGGTACCATTGATATGTCCAAAACGTATCTATAATTTCTGCTTGCTCCATGCCTCTTTTGGGTGATATTGCTATGATATTTATACACTTCCATACACTTTTGATCATATTTGGACTAACCTATTAACTCAGTGCACCCCAGTGCCAGTTTTCTGTTTTCGGCTGTTTTTGTATTTCAGGTTTTCCCATTACGAGAACTGCCAGAAAAATCCCGGAAAAATTATATAAAAAATCAGCATTCCAGAAGCTACCAGGCACCCGAAGCACAGCCGGAGGGGGCCCACCAGGGCTCCAGGCGCCCTGGTGGCGCGGCCCCCACCTGGCCGCGCCGAGGGGGCGCCTGGGCCCCCCGAGCCTCGTCTGATGCCCCCTTTGCCATATATTTATATCGCGTCCTGAAACCCTCGAGACGGGAACCCTTTTTCGCGATCTCATCTCTGTTCCGCCGCCGCCGCCGCTTCCAAGATCGGGAGCACCAGGAGAACTCTTCCTGGCACCCTGCCGGAGGGGAGGATCACCACCGGGAGCTTCTCCACCATCATGGACGCCTCCCGGATGAGTTGTGAGTAGTCTCCCTTGGACCATGGGTCCATGACCAGTAGCTATGTGATGTTCTCCTCCCGTTCTTGTGCTTCACTAATTAGTCCTCGTGAGCTGCCCTACATGATCGAGGCACATATGTAATCCTTATGTTGTTGCTATGATGAGTTTGCTGGGATCCGATGGATTATAAGATTATGTTCAGATTGTGTTTGAGTAATATATTTGATTCACCTCTTTTATATTTATGTTCGTAAGTAATTTTTGCATGTTTTCCGTTGTTATTTATTGCTTTGGCCAAGTAGTAGGTAGTGACTCCAAGAGGGAACGTTATGCTTGATTGTGGGTTCATGCCCCTCGATGACTAGCTTGAGTGACAGAAACATGAGTCTAGGGGATGTGCTGTTGCCACAAGGGGGAAAATAATGGTGCTTGTGCCCGCGGGTGCAAGGATTGTTTACTTTACGCAAAGTTCTTTTAATGCAGTTGTCTGTTGCTTTGAGTTTACACTATGGGTGGGACTCGCAACTTAATACCAGCGAGATGTTCTGGACAGATATCTCAAGGTGGATGATTAGTAGTAGATGTAGATGGATTTCGGTCTACTTACCTCGGCGTACCGCCCATGCTTTGAACCTCTACCTTTCTTGCAACTTAGTCAGCATTGGTTTGCGCACATGGTCCTGTCAATTGCCCAGCTGTAATTCGTTTACCTCACATAGCAGTTTTATCGTCTTTTGGGAGAGAGACATCACTAGTGAACATCATGGGACTCCGGTCCATATTACCATCATTGATCACATCCGCTATTTACTTTCCGCTTTTATTTACTATTGCAGCAATATCTATCACTACTATCACTTGCGTTTGATCCTTTGTAAACGACAAGGCCGGAGGGATTGACAACCTCTCTGTACTCCTTGGGAGCAAAGTTATTTGTATCTGTGTGCAGGTCCACGTTGATTGCTAATATCTGGTGCCGTTAGCAGTTGACACCTTCTTGTTGAAATTGGGAGTCTCAGGGGAAATCGATCCTTGGTATCTTTTCCAAGGGAAAACTTCCGCTACACTGCATCTCAAACCTTCCACTTGGGGTAACCAACGAGGGGCGAGAAGCCATCAAGCAAAGTTTTCTGGCGCCGTTGCCGGGGACTCCACTCTTCAGGATAGGGGAGTTGCACGCTATCTTTTACCTTTGCTTTTTAGTCTTGTTAGTTTACCTTTCAGTTTTTGCTTTAGTATCTTTTATCGAAAATCACAAAAATAGTTATCTTGCTTGCTTGCTACTATGGGTTCCACCGAGAACACCAAGTTGTGTGACTTCACTAGTCACAACAACGATGACTTTATCTGCACACCTATCACTACACCTGCCACTTCAGCACCTTCATATGAAATTAAACCTGTTTTACTGAACCTAGTCATGAAAGATCAATTCTCCGGTGCTGGAGATGATGCTGCTTTACACTTGAACAATTTTGTTGAACTTTGTGATATGCAAAAGTACCAAGAAATAGATGGTAATATTGTTAAGTTTAAGCTTTTTCCTTTCTCCTTGAGAGGAGGAGCTAAAATTTGGTTTCAGTCTTTGCCTGGAAATAGCATAGATTCATGGGACAAGTGCAAAGATGCTTTTATTGGAAAATACTATCCACCTGCTAAAATTATCCAACTAAGAAGTGACATAATGAATTTTAAACAATTGGATAATGAACACGTTGCCCAAGCTTGGGAACGTATGAAATCTCTTATCAAGAACTGCCCTACTCATGGTTTGACTACTTGGATGGTTATCCAAACTTTTTATGCAGGCTTGAACTTTACCTCGCCGAACTTGTTAGATTCGGCCGCGGGAGGAACTTTTATGTCAACTACACTTGGTGCTGCCACAAAACTTCTCGATGAGATGATGACCAACTATTCCCAATGGCACACCGAACGCGCTGCAACAGGTAGGAAGGTAAACTCTGTCGAGGAGATTTCCTCCCTAAATGAAAAAGTTGACTTGATCATGTCTCTACTTTCGAAGCAATCTTCTGTTGATCCTTGTGATGTTCCTTTAAATTCTTTGATTGCTCAAGAACAAGTAGATGTGAACTTTATCTCTAGGAACAATTCTAACAACAATGCTTATAGGAGTAATTTTGGTAGCAATCCTAGACCGTTCCCCTCTAATTCCTATGGGAACAACAATGCTTATCCTAGCACCAAGAACTCCACTACTGAACTAGAGATTATGCTTAAAGATTTCATCACAACCCAAAAAGCTTTTAATAATAGTGTAGAAGAAAAACTAAACAAACTAGGTGATCTCTCTTCGAAGGTAGACAATTTAGCCAATGAAGTAGAATTGCTTAAGATTAGAACTTCTCCTCTTGAGGAGAGGAAGGTCACTCCTATGAATGCTATTCAAGTGCAAATTAATGAAAATATTAGGATGATGGCTAAACTTAAAGAGAGATGGGCTAGAGAAAGGGAGGAATAATATAGAATTAAGAGCCTTCCTACCCACCACACTGTTGCTACTATCCAAGTTGTTGAGGACATCCAAACTCTTAGCACCCAATGCACTCCTAGTCCCGATGGACCTATTAATGGTGATGCTATGACTATAGAAACTACCAAACAAGTGAACCTAAAGGACACCACTACCACCTTACTTGATAGTAGTGACCTTGATTTTTATAATTGCACTGTTACCGAAGTTATTGATTTCCTTCACAAGATGTCTAGAGATCCCCGCACTAGCACGCTTAACCTTGCCTTCACAGAGCATATCACTAATGCTCTTATCAAAGCTAGGGAGGAGAAACTTAGAGTAGAAGCCTCCATACCTAGAAAGCTAGAAGATGGTTGGGATCCTATGATTAAAATTAAGTTGAATAACTTCTCTTGTTATGCTTTACGTGATGTTGGTGCTAGTACCTCTGTTATGCCCAAAAGAATATATGATATGCTTAAATTGAAACCTTTTGATTCTTGTTCTTTTGGTGTTCGTCTCGTTGATTCTTCCATAAAGAAACCTTTGGGGAGGATCGACGATGTTCTTATCGTTGTCAATGACAATTACATTCCCGTTGATTTTACTATTATGGACATTGAATGTGAACCTTCTTGTCCAATTATTTTGGGACGTCCTTTTCTACGCACCGTTGGTGCTATCATTGACATGAAAGAGGGGAATATAAAATTCCAGTTTCCTATCAAGAAAGGGATGGAACACTTCCCTCGAAAGAAGATTAAGTTACCTTTTGAGTCCGTTGTACGGGCTAGCTATTCTTTTACTCTTGATAAAACTTGATCTCTTTGCATTATGCCTAGCTTAAAGGCATAAAAGAAAGCGCTTTTGGGAGGCAGCCCACATGAATAAATTTTATTTTGCTTTTGTTGTGTCTTGATGTTGTTACTACAGTAGCAACATCATTGTATCTTTGCTTTTCAATTTTGTGCCAAGTGTAGCCTCTGATTGCAAGAAAGTTCAAAAGTTGTGACGTGCTGTCCAGGAAACAGATTCTGTCCTTGGATAGAAAAATTCGTATAAAATCACCAGATCATCTTTATGGTCTGAATTTTTTCGAAACCGTGCTCTATATAATTGTCTTTCGTGCGTCTGTTCTGAGTTTTTTGATTAGAGTTGCAGAAGTGCCCCGAAAAAATCATTTACTACCTGCTGTTCTGTTATTCACAGATTCTGTCCTGTTTTGCCTTTCCTTCATTTTGCAAACCTAGAGCTTGCTTTTTCTTTGCAAAAACCTTTTGGCAATCTTGAGAAACAGTAGACCTTCAAGAATATCTTTATTTCCAGCAAGGAACAATTATTTTATTAAGGGTACTAACCTCGCTAACCAGATTATGATGAGTTATGTATGAAGGGAGTTTTCAAGTGTGCGAGGGAAGATGATAAAAAGATTCAGGAGTGTCAAACGCTCAAGCTTGGGGATGCCCCCGTGCACCCCCAAGAAATATTCAAGGAGACTCAAGCGTCTAAGCTTGGGGATGCCCCCGTGCATCCCCTTCTCCATCAACATTATCAGTTCATCTTTCGTTCCACTATATTTTAATCACTTCATGTGTTATGTGCTATGCTTGGAGCATCTTGCTTTTAGTTTTCCTTTTTAATTTTCTTTAGCTTTTCATAACGAGTCGGAACTCAGCTTTCTTTATGTGGGAGAGAAACACGCTCCACTTCTACCTGGAACATAACATAGAATTTTCATGTCTATCCTTTCTGTGTGTGTTCTTTGTCTTTCAATAGCTACTATCATGCTTAGCTCTTAACTTTCATGCTTATCTTTCTAAAGAGCTTTTGTTTAGTTGGTTGCTTGAACTCTCTTTATTTATCATGGTTATCTTATTAAGAGAGTTTGCTTCCGTTGCATTGGTTGATATGTCTATGATAAAGATGCTACGTGCATAATGGCGCTTAGTAGTTCATGTTTTCTTATGGTTAGTCTCAAATAGCTGGGGGGTTCCCAATGTGTTATTGGAGTACCAACATGATTTGTTTGCCTATGATGTGGTATGGTTTAGTAATATCTTCCTTCAAGAATTTATTTTGATTCACTTGGCGTATGCTCACTCATATTTAAGACTGTAAAGAAAGTCTGTCAAGCCTTGATGATCTTTTATTTATGAGTAGCGATATAACTTCCATGCCTGATTCAATATTTCTTTGTCGCTCTGCATGATTATGACCGTCATTGCTCTCTTAGTTGGTCGCTCCCAGTCTTTTGCTAACCTCCACCTGTACTAAGCGGACTGACTGCTTGTGCATCCAAATTCTTTTAAACCAGTTATGCCATATGAGTCCACCATACCTTCCTACATGGTATTTACCTGCCATTCCTAACGGAGACTTGCATGTACCATCTCGAAATTATTCAAAAAAAAAGAAGAAAAAGCATTCTTATTTTGTGCCTTTGTTGTAAGTTCATGAGGAAGTAGTAGTTAATTCATGATCTTTTTAAGTTGGACAAGCTTCACCCCGGGATTGCATGTATAATGTGCAAACCCATAATACGAGAAGGAACTGGCATTGAGTGCGCCCGGCTCAAAAAGATAATATAACAAACAAACCCTCCTTCACACTTTGTTCATGAGAAATCAGAAAACTTTGGCAGTGATAAACAAAGGAGATTAAGAGGATGTGATCGTCCTCATTCGGGAGCCGTTCCTCGAAACTTGTCCATCTCAAGAAGTGATTGAGTTGTCTGCTAGCATTCGTTGACGAAACATGCATGATCTAAAAAAAATATTATTACCTCTGTTTTTAAAACCAAGAGCTCTGGTACATGTTTTGTCTTTGTTTCCGACTACGGGTTTTCAACCTTGCCAACAAAAGCCACGGTTCGAGAGTCTCCACCTTCTTTTAAAAGCACCAACTACTGAGAGCATGATTGTCATTCTGAGTGTAATGTGCATTGTCCCAAAGTAGCATTGTCTTTTGCATGATTGTGATATCGTTTATTCTGAAATCATTGTATCTAGTCATCACTTAAACCTTGAAGGTGCCCCTGCATTTATGTTTTGCATCACTAAAGGGGGCAAGCGAGATATCACTTTATCATATTTACACACCATGCTCATTGCAAATCTATTTGATGTTTCAGTATCATATTGCAAAACTTTCAGTTCTTTGTGATTTTCTCATGAGGCAACTTAATTACTATAGATTCATTGTCTCAGTAAGCTTTTGTCATGTGCCTATGAAAAAGTCCTATATGGTTAATAGCATGTCACCACAGAAATTATTCTTGTTATCATTTACCTACTCGAGGACGAGCAGGAATTAAGCTTGGGGATGTTGATACGTCCAAAACGTATCTATAATTTCTGCTTGCTCCATGCCTCTTTTGGGTGATATTGCTATGATATTTATACACTTCCATACACTTTTGATCATATTTGGACTAACCTATTAACTCAGTGCACCCCAGTGCCAGTTTCTGTTTTCGGCTGTTTTTGTATTTCAGGTTTTCCCATTACGAGAACTGCCAGAAAAATCCCGGAAAAATTATATAAAAAATTAGTGTTCCAGAAGCTACCAGACACCCGAAGCACAGCCGGAGGGAGGCCACCAGGGCTCCAGGCGCCCTAGTGGCGCGCCCCCCTGGCCGCGCCGGGGGGGCGCCTGGGCCCCCCGAGCCTCGTCTGATGACCCCTTTGGCATATATTTATATCGCGTCTCGAAACCCTCGAGACGGGAACCCTTTTTCGCGATCTCATCTCTGTTCTGCCGCCGTCGCCGCTTCCAAGATCGGGAGAACCAGGAGAACTCTTCCCGGCACCCTGCCGGAGGGGAGGATCACCACCAGGAGCTTCTCCACCACCATGGACGCCTCCCGGATGACTTGTGAGTAGTCTCCCTTGGACCATGGGTCCATGACCAGTAGCTATGTGCTGTTCTCCTTCCGTTCTTGTGCTTCACTAATTAGTCCTCGTGAGCTGCCCTACATGATCGAGGCACCTATGTAATCCTTATGCTGTTGCAATGATGAGTTTGCCGGGATCCGATGGATTATGAGATTATGTTCAGATTGTGTTTGAGTAATATATTTGATTCACCTCTTTTATATTTATGTTCTTAAGTAATTCTTGCATGTTCTTCGTTGTTATTTATTGCTTTGGCCAAGTAGTAGGTAGTGACTCCAAGAGGGAACGTTATGCTTGATTGTGGGTTCATGCCCCTCGATGACTAGCTTGAGTGACAGAAACATGAGTCTAGGGGATGTGTTGTTGCCACAAGGGGGAAAACAACGGTGCTTGTGCCAGCGGGTGCAAGGATTGTTTACTTTACGCAAAGTTCTTTTAATGCAGTTGTCTGTTGCTTTGAGTTTACACTATGGGTGGGACTCGCAACTTAATACCAACGAGATGTTCTGGACAGATATCTCAAGGTGGATGATTAGTAGTAGATGCAGATGGATTTCGGTCTACTTACCTCGGCGTACCGCCCATGCTTTGAACCTCTACCTTTCTTGCAACTTAGTCAGCATTGGTTCGCGCACATGGTCCTGTCAATTGCCCAGCTGTAATTCGTTTACTTCACATAGCAGTTATATCGTCTTTTGGGAGAGAGACATCACTAGTGAACATCATGGGACTCCGGTCCATATTACCATCATTGATCACATCCGCTATTTACTTTCCGCTTTTATTTACTATTGCAGCAATATCTATCATTACTATCACTTGCGTTTGATCCTTTGTAAACGACAAGGCCGGAGGGATTGACAACCTCTCTGTACTCGTTGGGAGCAAAGTTATTTGTATCTGTGTGCAGGTCCATGTTGATTGCTAATATCTGGCGCCGTTAGCAGTTGACACCTTCTTGTTGAAACTGGGAGTCTCAGGGGAAATCGATCCTTGGTATCTTTGCCAAGGGAAAACTTCCGCTACACTGCATCTCAAACCTTCCACTTGGGGTAACCAACGAGGGGCGAGAAGCCATCAACCATGCACGGGGTGTCTGCTAGAGACTTTATAGGGAACGGTTCAAGCGACATACATGGTGAGGACGTGTAGAGTCGATGAAGCCGGTGGGTTGTCGACTGTAGACGACCTCGAAGAGAGTGCCATGGAGGAAGGCGTTCTTGACGTCGAGCTGGCGAGTCTCCCAATTGAGGGAGAGCGCGATGGAGAGAATAACCCGCACCGTCACCGGTTTGACAACCGAGCTGAACGTATCATCGAAGTCAACACCTTCCTCCTGAGAGAAACCACAAAGCACCCAACGAGCTTTGTAGCGATCGAGAGAGCCATCTGGTCTGAGCTGGTGGCGAAAGTCCCATTTACCGGAGACGACGTCCGCATTCTTTGGACTTGGGAGGAAGCACAAGATCCCAAGTATTGTTCACGAGGAGAGCGTGATACTCCGCATTCATAGCATCTACCCAATTAGGATCCTTGAGAGCAGCACGAACTGACGTGGGAACCGGCGAGTACCTGTTAACTGAAGTAACATGTTGGTTAAGCTGCTCGCGGGCGGCCACATGGATGCCAGAACGGCTGCGTGTCTGCATGGTATGTTAGGATGCAGGCGAGGGTGCGTGTGTCCATGACCGGCCGCCCGTAGGTGGGGGTGCATCACAAGCTACAGGGTCCGCCGGTGGCTCGGGAACAACAGTAGGCTGCGCTGCTGCATGCTGCTCAGGTGCGGACGCAGCTAGACGAGCAGGAGGGTGTGGCATAGGAGGTATGACGATGGGTGGGAGGTCATCAAGAAAATCATAGCACTACTAGGAAAAGACCTATTAATGGCGCACCTAATTTGGCCATTAATGGCGCATTAGTGGTGCGCCATTACTAGCACGCCATTAGTATTTGATACTAATGGCGCACCACTGGTGCGCCATTAGTATCTGGTATACTAATGGCGCACCTGGGATGCGCCATTAGTGTGCACCCTAGTGCACCATTAGTATGCCTCCCAGGGGCCAGGTGCTATGGCATACTAATGGCGCACTAAGTATGATGCGCCATTAGTATTATCCGCATAGTAATGGCGCACTGCGTGTCAATGCGCCATTACTATGCTTTGGCATACTAATGGCGAACTGCCAGCTAATGCGCCATTACTATGCTTTGGCATACTAATGGCGCACTTTTCTCTGATGCGCCATTAGTATGAATATTAGGTTTTTTAAATATTATTTTTCTTTTTTTTTTTTGCATAGATTACAAAATGTATAATTGCACAGAATATAGACGCACACATGAACAACACATTCATCGAATACAATAGAAGATTAATCTCTGAATACAATTCATCATATTAGTCTCCGAATACAATTCATCGATCATATCATATTAGTCTCCGAATTGAAAAGACCGAACAAAGATAGAACAATATATTACAAGTCTCGAGATCGCGAGTAGCGAGTTTGTCTTCGCATTACAAGTCGATATCGATCATCTAAACTACCATCACATAGAAGAGAGCTGCGGTCGTCACGATGAGCATCATCACGATGAAACTCGTTTTCATCCGGTTCCTCCAACGCTCCCTCCCCTCTCCCGCTAGATAGCGGGCGTATCTAGATTTGGCCTCGGCCCTAGTGGTGTACCCTTTGTAACTGTTACCGCTGAATCGGTGAACCTGTCTCCGACACTCCTCCCAGTCGTCGTAGACTCCGGGAACCTTACCCTTGTACACGACATACGACGGCATCGCTATATATATGCACTAGCCAAACGAAACGTTAGTATCAATTCACAGACAATTCATAAGCAATATATAAGTATGCAACAGAACGATCGAAAGAGAAAAGCAAGACATTAATAGCATCGATTACATCTAAGTTGAACGACTCTCGAAACCAAAGAGACATACTACAAGTTCATTAAAGTTTAATTACAACAAGAGCCAATCGATGTTTTAGAACTAGACACAGCATCACTGCTTTCGACTCGACTCAATGCACCGGAGCGTGGATGAAGCCGCCATCTATCGTGGGAGTCATGAAATCACGGGCGTTGTCAGCCTGCATTTGTAGCATTGTGTCGATGTCACTGTTCGACGGTTGATTCCTGAGGTAGAACAGCCCCGAGGTACGAAGGACATCTTGATGGATGATTTCCGCAAACTCCGACTGGATGCGAAAGAAATCTTGTCTGATGTCCGCGTCCTGGATTGCCGACACGCGCGCGGCCCAATCTTTGAGCTTACTCGGTAGCAGAAGTTGATGATGGTCCCATACGATCGCCCGCATGTGATGGATGGCGTAGTAGGCACCCTTCTGACCGCCAGGCGGCTGCTTGACGCAGCAGAACGTCGTGTTGTGGGAGAACACGTGCTTGCCGTACTTACGAGTTGTCCTGGTGAAGGTGCCTCCAGATTTGGCGTAGCCGGCGAGAACATCATCAAGAACCTTCTTGACATTTGTGTAGTCTACAGCCGACTTACGGTCCGGGTCGAAATACGTGGCCATGGAATATTTGGGGCTTAGTAGGATGAGCGTGCACTGTGTGTCACTGCAGAAAACACAGAATGTTAAAAGAAGAACGATCGAAATCTAAGAATTCATATGTTACGGGGCGGTTGAGGCGGAGGACTTACTCGGGAAAGTAAGGCACGAGGAAGTTATCCTTATCTCGGTTTGCCAGAATGACGCCTCCGAGGTAAGAACTCGCGACTTGCCGGTCCCCAGCGCTGCCCAAGATCTTGGCACGCATGTAGAAGGGGTCGACTATCACGATGTCCGGGGTCTTGTCGCGAATGATCCGCATCTCCATACTCAGCGAAAATAGCCGAACGAAGGTGTAGTGCAGCGGATGAAGGTTCAACATAGCGTGGATGTCATCAAACCGCAGCACGATCGTACCCCTGATGGAGTTATCCACAAAGCCCTTGCCCTCCGGCACCTTGGCCGTGAAAACCGGGTACGCCACATCCTTCTGTGTGAGACGCCGCTTCTCCAAAGAAAGAACACTGTCATGCAGACTCCGCATGGCACCGGTTGCAGCATCGAGCATATTTGTCGGTAGCATCGGCCTACCCGCCACATGCACCCTCCTCATTACATCCTCAGGTGAAGGTGGCCCGTCCTGAGCACGGATCGTACTCGGTGCCGGCTGGCTCGCACCCTTGTTAGTTTTTCTTTTGCGTGCCTTCTTCTTGATCTCCTGAATTGGGACCGAGTTCTGCTCAGAGACCGCCTTCTTTAGTGTGTTGGGGCTGATTATATTTCGCACCTCGCCTATCTGAGGCTCGGTGAAATCGGCAGCTGGAGGCGTCTCCTGAAAGCTGAACGGCAGACGACGCCTGTTGCAACTTGGCTTCTCCGCGGTACCGGCTTGATCGCGCACGTCTTTTGTTGGGTTGGGTTCTTGAGAAGGAGCCCCCATGAAGTCGTCACCGTACCCGGCAAAGTATTGATCGACGTTGGCAAATGTATCGACGTCGTCGTCGTTCTGATCCTGTGCCATATGCATGTTTGGATCCAGTGGCATAGGGATGTCCGGCACCGTTGCGGCGGACTTGCCATGGGGACGACTTGGCGCCGGCACGACTGGCGGTGTTGTCTTTGGTGTGGTTTCCCCCGCCCCCAAACGAATCTGGCTCTTCGGCCAAAGCAGGGGCCAGCTCAGGCAGGCGCTGAGGGTCATGACGTCATCATCGTCGGCCCCGACGGGTCGAATCGGAGGTAACACGTCGTCGCATCCTGGCAGCACCCGAACCAGTTGAACCCTAAACAAGTTGGGTGGCAACTGGGTACCGTGGAACAAGGGCTGGCCCGGTTGAACGATTTTGCCCTTGGCGACATCGACCAACTCGTTGTTCACGAAGTGCAGGAGAGTGCACGGAACGTCGGCGGGGCCCTGCGAAAACATGTAGGGCGTCAGGGATGCCCAGTCAAAGGCAAGGAGATGAAGTCCTCGGCCGAGAGAGGCTTAATTAGTTACCGTGATGATGGCGTCGAGCTCGGCTAATGTCGAGGCACCGCCAACGGCGGGCGTGCAGTTGACGGAGGGGCCGCTTGCTGCAGAGGTGACGGCCGGCGTACACACGGGTGCATTAAGATCCCGTGCCGGCGTCGGAGACACCAATGCCGCCTCCGCCGTTGACACCAATGGCCCCGCCATCGCGTTCTGCGAGTTGCTGGCCGTGAAGCTGGGAATCGGGGGCGGCCCCTGTTGGCCGCCAGCAATCCACGCACTCAACCCCTCGATCAAGGTAGGCACAATGGCGGTGATCGTCGCTCCGAGCTGTTGTTGCACTTGCTCTTGGACAATCTCCGGAATCTGCGCCACCTGTGCCTTGAGTTATTGAACCTCGCGCGCCTGGCTTTCCGAGCTGGTCTTTTTCTCCTTTCGCCCACCAGCGTTATAGTATGACGACCATTTTGTCAACAAGCCTTTGCCGGCCACACGACCAGCTGACGTCGGCTTCTCGAGCTCATCCTTGTTCTTCATTACATTCAACGCCCTATTTAGAGTCGTGTCCCAAGGGCTGCTCTTAGTCGACCCTATCACATTCAACGCAGATTCAGGTTGCCGCAACTATCACAAATCCAACCGTAAATTTCAGTGAAGATAGTTCACCTTCTATGTGTACATGACAAGAGCAGATCATAAGATAATACTACACCAAATGTGCATAAAAGGCAGTACAGTAAACACCATCTTGTTTATAGCAAGGCAATATAGCAAAAGCGGTTTGATAACACTGAGCTCTGCACCTAATGCAGAATATTAGGAACCTGGAAACTTGCATGTTTATGCGCTACTTCGTAAGTGACTAAATTAGGTCATTAGTTTTCATGACTCTACTTCTAACATCAAAGGAAAACAAAAAAAACTTACAACGATACTACTACAGTAGCTAGAACACGATTATTAAACTTTTGTCATGAAGTCACATAGGATAACCGTTGACCGAAAAGATAAGTAAACTAAAGAAACATGCGTCGAGTAACCAGTCAGGCTGACAGCTTCCTCTCTGCATGTTCAGCATCGCAAGTTAACACTTAAGCCAACAGAACTTGCATGTTCTGCGTTCATACCACGGGAGAAGATGAACTTCAAGGATCACAGCATGTCATTTTTTTCTTTCTTTCTAGAATCAGTATTATCTAGAGCGTAGTCTCCAATTTAGTTTAAGCTGAGAGGTTGACTCCTCTGGTGCCGTGATCCCTGCCCCTCCTCGTGCAAACAACTAACACGGCAAGGAAAGATTTTTCCTTATGTAGAGGGACAAAATAAAAGTTCACAAGACTAGCTACTTGATTGAACGACGCCAGGTAAAGTAAAACTAAGAAAATAATTTGACTAATGTGTTTGAAAACAAATTAAGAAAAATTGAAGAATCGATCACTACAAAAAAATGAAGAAGACACAACTAGAACCGGTACAGTATAGCAGCATCTCTTCTCTCTATAAACACAAATCAAATCCACAGACATACAGACAGCTATAACACAAGTTAACATTTCTCCAGCCATACATATATATGCTACACAAAAACAAAACAAACCTCACCGAGTGGCAGATGCCCACCCACCGGTTACTGGCGTGATGATGATGATGATGCAGCGATCAAAGGTAAACAAAACTAATACTCATGCTGGATCGTAAGCTGATCATTAACGGAGGTGGGATTATATGGTTTGCACGCTGTTTTTTTTTCAGTTCATTGGCTGCAATTAAACAATTCCATGACAGGTTTATTTACTAAAGTAGCAGCATACCGACGAAATTTCTCAGCTAAATATCAAAACATTTTAAAGATTACTACTAGCATCTTGGTTGTGCTTTGTGGTAGAACAACCGAGGCCAGAAGAGTCATTCATCTATTCATCCTCCTAATTTTGCCAAACAAAAACCCTAGTGATGCAAATCAAATTGGGAGGGGATGAACTAACCGAGAAGAGGCAGAGGGAGATGGCGAGCTTGGGGAGGTGGGGATAGACGGCGGCTCCAAGTCTCCTGCGGCGGCTCCGAGGACGTGGGGCGGCTCCGAGGCTCCAAGTCTCTGGCGGCGGGGGCGCGTGGGGCGGCGTCGAGCGCTAGGGCTAGGGCTCGGGGGCGCGGGGGGCAGCGGCGTCGTCGAGCGCTAGGGCTAGGGCTCGGGGGCGCGTGGGTCGGCGTCGGCGCGGGCGTCGGCGAGCGCTAGGGCTCGGGCTGGGGCGCGGGGGGCGGCGACGTCGGGGGCACGGGGGCGGCGGCGGAGGAGAGGGGAAGGGGATCGAGCGCGAGGCGAGGGAGAGAGAGGGGGGAGGTGTAGTGGGCCGGGGGGCATCAATATGTATGGGGCACAATACTAATGGCGCACTGCGCCCTGGTGCGCCATAAGTACGTCCATACTAATGGCGCGCCTCCCCCTGGTGCGCCATTAGTATATTTTTTGATTTCTGCGCGCGAGCCAACAGTTTATCTCCCACCATACCTCATACACATCAAGCGCCCCTAGCTAGCTCGACTGGTCAGCCCCCAGTTCTCCAACCAGGAGGTCCTGGGTTCGAATCCCAGGCTCCACAAATTTTTTTATGCATTTAAAATGCTTTTTGATACTTATTTGTGTTTAAATATGTTCAAACTTGTTTAAATCATAACAGTAATATTTTTTTATAAGACAGAAATAATTTTTTAAAAAATATCATCAAATTTAAAACAGGGGGAGGGGTGCGGGGGGTCGGCGG
>LR738712.1:738788398-738800180 GCA_902687465.1 Secale cereale
TAAGGGGAGGGGTGCGGGGGTGGTCGGCGGCGGCGGTTGAGTAGGGGAGGGGTACGGGGCGTCGGCGGCGGCGGCTGAGTAGGGGTCGGCGGCCGGTGGACCAGGCCGGGGGGTGCTCTCGGCGACGAGGGGGATCGAGATCGAGTGTCCATGAAATTTAAAAATATTCATGATAGTTCAAAAAGTGCCCATGAAATACAATCGAGAAATGAAGGCTACGATTTAAATACAAACGATCTTAGCTGGCTAGCTATCTGTTCACAATCTTCTTGCCCTTCTTTTTCGCAAATGGGGTTCTTCTGTGGAACAGACGTCCTTTAGGTAGGGTGGTCCTGCTTCTTCTTGTGGTGTATGCTGCTACTTCATCATCGTCGTCATGTTCGATCCTCGGGTCGCCGTACTTGTCGAAGTCTTGCTCATTGGCTACTCCATCCATTCCGATGATCTTCCTTTTGCCTCTCCTCACGACAACACGACTGGGCTTTGACGGGTCGGTAATGAAGAAGCATTGGTCAACTTGGGAAGCCAGTACCCATGGCTCATTTTTCGTGGTGACGTTTGCGCCCGCGGTCTTGGATTTGGCTTCGGGTATAACCATGGTGGTGAAATACCGGTCTTCTTTTAGGACGCTCTTGGCCCATCTGACACGGAACATCGGGACCTTCTCTCCAGCGTAGCTCAGCTCCCGGATCTCCTCGATCCTTCCGTAGTATCTGTCCTTGTCATTACCGGTGTAGGATTCCATCGTTACCCCGGAGTTCTGATAACCATCGCTCTTCATGTCCTTGGCCTCGGTGTAGAATGTGTAGCCGTTGATATCGTACGCCTCATAGGTCATCAGGTTGTGCTCGGCGCCCTGTGACAAGGCGAATATGAGTTGTTCTTCCGCGGAAGAATCATCATGTAAAGGGTACGACAGAAGCTTCTGCTTAAACCAACGCGTGAAACATGAGTTGTGCTCTTTGATTATATCTCCGTCCGTCCTCTGTTGGCCTCGGTCATTGTATGTCTTCTCAATAAAGGTTTTGTGCTGAACCACCCAAGGATCGACCACGTCTATGTGTTGTAGCACGACTAGGTTTGCTCTTTCAAAGTCGGCGAGTCGACCCTCGAAGTCGACATGCATTTCGCGGCGACCCTCACGGTGACCCGATCCAGCGATCCTGCCGAGGTGCCTGTTGACGGGCAGACCAACGGGGTTCTCGATGCCTAGATAATTCGTGCAGTACGAGATGCACTCTTCGGTCAGAAAGCCCCTGGCTATGCTTCCCTCTGGACGTGACATGTTGCGAACGTATCCTTTGATGACACCATTCATCCTTTCGAACGGCATCATGCTGTGCAGGAACGTCGGCCCGAGTTGGATGATATCGTCCACGATATGGACCAGCAGATGCACCATAATGTCAAAGAATGCGGGCGGGAAGTACATCTCAAGCTCGCATAGTGTCACCACGATCTCTTCCTGTAGCCTTCTGAGTTGCCTCACGCCAACAGACTTCCGAGAGATGACGTCGAAAAAGTTGCATAGGCCAAATAGGGTTTTACGAACGTGCGCGTCCATGATACCACGGATTGCAACTGGAAGTATCTGCGTCATCAGCACGTGACAATCGTGAGACTTCATCCCGCTGAACTTCAGCTTCGCCCGGTCTAGGTATCTGCTTATCTTCCCCGCGTAACCGTAAGGAAGTTGTACTCCTACGAGGCAGGTGAAAAACTGCTCGATCTCCTCCTGACTTAGAGTGAAGCACGCGGGAGGGTAGTCATTTCCGGTCTTCTTGGCCTTTTTGCCTTTGCGACGACTTTCCGTGTCCTGCTTCGCCTCATCATCATCATCATCATCATCATCATCATCATATATAGCGTGAAGCTCCTGCCTGATGCCCATTGATTTCAAGTCTGCCCTTGCTTTCGGCCCATCTTTGGTCCTCTCTGGCATGTTGAGCAGGGTACCAAGCAGACTCTCGCACACGTTCTTCGTGATATGCATTACATCAAGGCTGTGAGGCACACGATGGATCTTCCAGTACGGCAAGTCCCAGAAAACAGACCTCGTTTTCCATACCTTCAGCAGCGGCTCTGGCGCCTTTCGCTTCTTTCCCGGCTCTGGCGCCTTTTGCTTCTTTCCCGGCAGTGGGCAATCTTTCCAATTTTTCAACAGCTCGTCTATTTCCTCGCCGCTCCTCGTACGCGGGCGTCCTCGGGGTTCGGTTTCACCATCGAACAAATCCTTGCGTTTTCTCCACAGGTCATCGTCGCGAAGCCACCTTCGATGTCCCATGAACACGGTTTTCAAAGACCCGGGATCTCTATCTAGCTGGCGATACGTTGTGTCATCCATGCACCTGACGCATCCAGAAAATCCGTGGACCACCTGCCCCGCGACATATCCGTAACCGAGATAGTCGTGCACCGTCGTGAGCAGCGCGGCTCTCATAGGGATATTTTCTTTCTTTGCGGCGTCCCACGTATTGGCTGGCGTTTTCCACAGCGTGTCTAGCTCCTCTTTCAGCAGCCCCAGATACAGATTGATGTCGTTCCCTGGTTGTTTCGGTCCTTCAATTAGCATACTCACGTGAATGTACTTCCTCTTCATGCACAACCAGGGGGGAAGGTTGTACATCCACACAAACACAGGCCAGGTGCTATGTGTGCTTCTCTGGCTGCCAAACGGGTTGACTCCATCGGTGCTCGCGCCCAGCACGATGTTCCTTGGATCGTTCCCAAATTCTAGGTCTTCGAAGTTCAACGCTTGCCACTGGCTCGCATCCTTAGGGTGACTCAGCATCTTGTCTTTTTTATCTATCTCCGGATCATTTGCGTCATCTTCTCGCTTCTTCTCCTCCCTATCCGCGTGCCAACGCAGAAGCTTTGCTACCTTAGGGTCCGCTAAATACCGCTGCAGACGAGGAGTGATCGGAAAGTACCACACCACTTTTCGAGGAGCTTTCTTCCTCTTCTTGTATCGAGTGACGCCGCACACCGGACATATGGTAGACTCCGCGTGCTCGTCCCGATAAATGATGCAATTGTTCATGCACACATGGTATTTCACGTGCGGTAAATCCAGAGGGCACACGATTTTCTTCGCCTCCTCCAAACTGGTGGGGCACTTGTTCCCCTTGGGAAGACGTTCGTGCCAGAATGACATGTTCTCGTCGAAGCATGCGTCGGTCATTTTGTGTTTTACCTTCATCTCCAAAGCCATGAGCGTTACTTTCAGGCGGGTATCCTCGGGCTTGCATCCTTCATACAATGGAGTAACCGCGTCTAACTCAAGTTGATCCATCTTGGCTTTCTCTTGGGCGGCAGCTCTTGCGTTATCGGTCTGCTTGAGAAGCAGCTCTTGAATATGAGGGTCCTGCACCCAGCCCATCGATGGTTCAGCGTCGTCTGCTCCGCCGGCATCATCATCTTCATGATCATGCCCGTCGTCTGCTCCGGCATCTTCCTCATCATCATGTCCTGCATCTTCTACATGATGACTGTGTACAGCATCACCGTCGTGATCATCTCCTGGGGATTCTTCGTCTTCTCGCCCGCCCGAGCCGCGGTGGTTGTCTTGCTGCCCTTCCTCATTTCTTGCCCGGCCCCCATGAACGACTTCGTAGTCATCTTCATCACCTTGCCACCGATAGCCATCCATGAAACCACGCAAGAGCAGGTGGTCCCGCACCTGCCTGGAATCCGGGTCCGCAATAAGGCTCTTCAGCTTGCATCTTCAACACGGACATCTTATCTCCGTCTCGTTCTTTTGAAGCATCTCGGCCTTCGCGGACCTCAAAAACCTATTCACGATGCCTTCGGTCATCGTGCGCACCATGGTCGCCCTGCGGGGTAGAGCAAAACGATATTTTAGAACCAAGAAAAAATTTGCCATGACTTTCCCTAAAAATAGGACAAAAATGAATGCTTAATGCCAAAATTCTCACCGAAACGGAAATGAATCAACATTCCGGGAAAATATTGGCAACTATCGCATTTCAAATACCGGTACACCTCCAAACACAAACACATATGCAACACAACAAACCTATGCAACACCACAAACATACATAGATCTAGCTATAGGCCATAAAAGTGCATGTGCACATTGTTTGTATGGAGAACAACATAAATATAGCTTCCCCCCATACTTACCTACCAAAACAAGGTAATTTAACCACTTAATTTGAATGAATATATGGTGAAAATGAGGTGGAAAAGAGGAGGGACCAGAGAGGAGAGGAAGTAGAGAGAATGAAGAAGTGGGGGGGAAAGTGAGTGTGGTAGAGAGGTTGTCCAAAATATCTAGTTGCTGCCCGCATACTAATGGCGCACCAGCTACTAATGCGCCATTAGTAATCAAGGTCACTAATGGCGCATTTAAAGTTGCTGCGCCATTAAAAGTTTTGCAAAAAAAAAAACATACTAATGGCGCACTTCCGCACAGTGCGCCATTACTAGTTCAAACTAGTAATGGCGCACTTCGGGAAAGTGCGCCATTAGTAGTTTTGTAAAAAACAAAATAAAAAATATCATAAAAAAAGACCATTAATGGCGCACTTTACTGCTGGTGCGCCATTACTATTTACAACTAGTAATGGTGCACTATTAATAGATGCGCCATTAGTATGTTTGGACAGGCGCGCTAGTTAAAAAAAAAATTCTTGATACTAATGGCGCAGTCCGGGCAAGGTGCGCCATTAGTACTTCGAACTCTAATGGCGTATCTGTTGCAGGTGCGCCATTACTATATACTAATGGCGCACTTGCTGTATGGTGCGCCATTAGTATCAATTTCATCTATAGCCCTTTTCCTAGTAGTGTAGGAGGCTGCGGAGTTGGCTGCGAGGAGGCAAAGGGAAATGAGTTTTCGTCAAACACAACATGGCGAGAGATGATTATGCGGTGTGTGGCAAGGTCCATGCAACGGTATCCCTTGTGGTGAGAAGAGTAACCAGGAAAAATACAAGCACTCGAACGAGGGGACAGTTTGTGTGACATGGTGGATGCCGTATTGGGGTAGCATAGACAACCGAAAACGCGAAGGGATGAATAGGATGGATGGGTGTGATATAGTGCAAAATATGGGGAAGGTGCGTTGATGGTTTTTGTGGGTCGGCGATTGAGGACGTGAGTGGCTGTATGTAGGGCTTCGACCCAAAACCGTCGCGGTAAGCTGGCCTGAAATAGGAGAGAAACAATGTCATTAACTGTGTGGATGATACGTTCAGCTTTCCCGTTCTGTTGAGAGGTATATGGGCAGGAAAAACGAATGTGTACGCCGTGTGTGGCGGCAAGGGAGTGGAGCTTTTGGTTGTCGAACGCACGGCCATTGTCACATTGGATGGACATAAGGGGCAGGTTGAACTAAGTATGCACAAATGCACGGAACGAAGAAAGCGTGGCATAAGCTTCAGATTTTTGGTGTAGATGAAATGTCCAAAAAAATGTGTAAAATCATCAAGAACGACTAAGAAATGTTTAATTCCTGAAATACTCAAAATCGGAGATGTCCAAAGATCACAATGAACTAGCTCGAAGGGCCGAGTCGTGCGACTAGAAGAAGAAGAAAATGGCAGCCGAACATGGCACCCTAATTGACAAGCATGACAAAGAGAACTATCTTTTATTTGTTTAGTACATGGAAGAGAAACATGTTGTATGAGGGGACGAAAAGCGTCGTGTCCTGGATGGCCAAGGCGACGGTGCCAAACATCCGGAGTGTCGGTGGAGGTAGCGAAAGCACGGGGTGGCGGTGGTCGTGTGAATGGATAAAGCTCCCTTGTACTATTGCAACGAAGAATCTCACGTCGGGTGGGAAGGTCCTTCACAGAAAAATCGAGAACTGAAATCAGGTGGTTAATTGAGAACTGAAATAAGGTTTTGAATTATACGTGGTGAGACTAGAACATGGTGTAAATGAAGTGGACGATTTGGAAAAAAAGAAGGGAGAGTAGCATGGCCTGAAGTGGAGACGGGGAGAGTGGAGCCGTCTCCAACAACGACATGACGAAAGAGAGGATGTGGGGATAGAGAGGAGAGAGTACCAGGGTCAGATGAGAGGTCAGCAGTGGCGCCTGTGTCCATGATCCACTCGTGAGGAGGAGGTTGCATCGTCATGGTGTTGAATTGTTGCGCAAGAGCAGATGGGTCCCATGCCGGCATAGGTGCTCGTGGTGCAGGAGCTGCACCATACGGATCGCCGCCAGCCTGGTACGCCTGGCCGTGGGCTACACCGTAGTCGTGGTAGATGGACGTCGGCGTGGGCGGAGGTGCTGCCATGTAGGCATGAGCGCGAGGTGCGCCAGGGCGAGGCCCGAGGATGCCGCTGCCGGGCTGCTTCATGGGCCACATCTGGATAGCTCCAGTCCAGGGGTTGTACGGCGTCGGCATGAGGTTGTTGGCGTTGCCGGAGCCACCGGACGGCTTCGAGCCATAGCCACCATTGGGCTTTTTGCCCTTGTTCTTGCCGTAACCCGAGCCGCCATGATTAGGGTTTGCGGGTGGCCTCCATGGCTGGCCGCCGGCTGCACCCTGCGAGCCGCCAGTGTGTCCAGGGTTGCCCTTGGTGGAGTAGAAGGCAGAGGCGGAAGAGTTGGTGGTGGAACGACGTGCCGCCTTCATCTCGTGGAGGAGGAGCATGTTCCGAAAGTTGAGGAAGGTCAGAAACGGCGTGAGGAGCGGGGCGATGTCAGCCACGCTGTCGAAGCGCTTGTGAAGGCCCCTGATGATGTTGGTGACGAGGTAGGTGTCGGAGACGGGAGAGCCGACCTCGGCGAGGGCGTCGGCCGCCGTCTATTGCAGATGGAGATACTTGGTGACGGACTGGTCACCCTGCTTGATGCTGCGAAACTCCTCAGCAAGGTAGATCTCGCGCGTCTTCTTGTTGTCGTTGAAGAGCGCGTCGACGTCGGTCCAGACCGTGTAGACGGTGCCGTCGGCCTTCAAGACGAGATCAACGATGTCCAGCGCCATCGAGCCGTACAGCCAACGGAGCACGGTAGCGTCGAGTCGAAGCCATGTGGGATCGGACGGGGCCGTCTCCGTGGTGAGGTGGTCCTGAAGGGCGTCGGTCGTGACGGCGATGTTTAAGAAGCAGCGCCACTTAGGGAAGGATGGCACCTTGAAGTCGAGGGTGACTGGGACGAGAGAGCGAACGCTCTGGATGGCCGTGGCCTGCGCCCATAGGTGGGCATTGGGGTGGATGTCCGCCTCGGTCGTGGTTTTCTTCTCGGACGAGGCCATGCAGGGCGGTGAAGAGAAGCCGGCAGCTGGAGCTGGAGGTAGAGAAAGAGCAGCGGAAACGATCAAGATCGATCGCAAACTGATACCATGAAAGCTGGAGAAGGAATAGACCACACCTGGGCCTTTCCATTACGTGTTAATTATATAGACAAGTATATGCAATCCTACCTAATCTTATCATAAAGGGCGTTGCTACGCGTCGGTCGGCGAATCTTTTTAAAAGATCCGCCGCCTGGCGAACCATTGTATCTACACAATCTCTGTGGTTGAACGTTTTTCTAAACTCTACAACAGAGATCTTGTTGCAGGAACATTTGCAATAGAGATAATGTTGTGGGATTTTTTGCAACATAGGTCGTGTTGCGGATTATTTTCTGCAACATAACTCGTGTTGCGGGTTTTTTCCTGCAACGTAGGTCATGTTGCGTGATTTTTTTCTGCAACATAGGTCATGTTGCGCGATTTGTTTTGGAATATAGGTCGTGTTTCTAAATTGTTTTTTCTATTTTCACTTTTTTGCAACAATGGAAATGTCGTGGAAGAAATTTTGCAACATAGAAGATATTGCAGAAAATTTTGCAACTGAAAAATAACATGCAGAAATGCCGCCGTCGACAGTTGCCGGCGCGGGCTGGTGGCGAACAAGGACGCGCGTGGTGGTGGCCGGCTGCCAGTGCCTTGTTCAATCTTGGGAGGAGATATGCAGGAGAGAGAGAGATGAGCGTCTCGATCTGGAGAGAGGGAGGCGTGGAAGCAATGCGGCTGGGAGACGTGTGTAGAGCCCATAGGGACACGTGTTGCGTGGAGGAAGCGGCGGACGTGAAGTCCCTTCTCAGCCAGTTGATCATAAGCGTTTTCCTACCGTAAATGGGAGATCACAAATATTCGATTCTCCTCTATTTAGGCGATTAGGATTAGGGAAAAGCTTACGTTCACCCGACCGATCGCGCGCGCCGCGTCCGCTGGCTCGGCGTTCGTTGGATTGTATGTTGATCGTACGGACGCGAGCCTCCCCATTTTCGCGTCACACATGTCTGTTTTCTGAAACATACACGTTGTTTCAGGAAAATGACCCTGCAGCTGGAAGCGGTCATTCCTGCAGCAGCGTGTGCTCGCAAGGCTGGGAGGGCGACGACTGGATCTGGGAGGGCGGCGGCGCGACCGAGGCTAACCCACCGCCGTGACAACGACGACGTCTTTGGGACCTCCGACGGCCGGCGGGAACCCAAGCAGGTACGAGATCTGTCCGCCGCGCGCACTGGTGTGAGACAAGACAAATCCTACAGCCCGACCACCGCTCATCATGGATCCCTCACCGAGATCCGTCCACTACCCCGATGCACAAGTCGTCGCCGCCGAGCACCGCTGCCTGTAAGCGCCGCCACTTGTAGGTTGTCGTCGGGAAGCACCACTACATGTCGTCGTCACGAGCGTATCCATGCCGGATCTCCGCCGCCAAACGCCCCCCGGCGACCAGATCAATCAATCCGGCGAGATCCGCCATGCCAGCGTGGAGCACCATCAACCTCACCACCGTTCTGGCACCACCGGAACTAGCAGCAACCACATCATGGCGATGTACTATCACGTTCATTCCAAGTTTCTGCAACAATAACGTTGTTGCGGAATGACGACGACGTGTTAGTGCGCAATTTTTTGTAACAAAGATGTGTTTCTAATTTTTGCACCAAGAGATTTATTGCAGAAAATTAGAGGGGAACATGTTTTGCAACAAAGGACTTGGTGCAGGAAATTAGTAAAAAAATAGGTTTGGCAGCGAAGGTCTAGAATTTTTACAACAAGAGTTTTGTTGCAGAAAATTGAAAAAGAAGAGGTTTTGCAATGAAGGACTTTGCAGGAAATTACAAGAAAAAAAGGTTTCACAACAAAGCTCTTGTTGCAGAAACCTAGAGAATGATTAGTTTTGCAACAAAAATATTGTTTCAGGAAATTAGAGAAGAGGGACCCGGGGCTCATATCACTTAATCAGACGGCTCACGAGACGGCGGATCTTTTAAAAAGATCCACGACCGACGCCTAGCACTGCCCTTAGGATTATATCACGATCCCGTGATATATTAGTCTAACACCACGGTCCGGCGTCCTCGGGTTTGACTATTCCCTGGACACACAGGGCTGCTCTTGAGGCCAACCTCTCTTTAGAAGACGCCCAGCCGTCCAATTTTTTTTCTGTAGCAGCATTCAGAGGACGAATCTGTTCCTTCGACTACAAGGATCCGGGTGTATTGCAACAAAAGTGGTCGTCACAATACATGCCGATTTGTTGCGATAAGTACCTATTGCCACGAAACAACATTCGTTGGCAGCCGTTGCGACTGAACGCATGGTAATAGGTGATTGCCACAAAATATAATTGTGGCAATAAAGTCTCCTATTGCAACAACCATGTGGGAAGTTGCCACATGTTTTCCCGTGGCAACACTCACCTGATGCCACAATTTTCTTTGTGGAGATAGCTTTAATGCAACGTGTAACGAATCATGGCGACTGATAACTCATGGCGATAGACATTTGTGGCAACAACCTATGCCAACGACGCTCGTTTTGTGGTGCATGCTCTTCCGTGGCAATAGTCAATTGTGGCAATAAACCATGGCAACAATCCTTGTTTTCGTGGTATTAGGCATTTTACCACAAACCGCTACAGTTGTGGCATTAACTTATGGCAACAAATATTCCAGTTGTCGTAACAGGAAATTACAACATACTAGTTTTGGTGGTGATAAATAGGTATCACAACGGATGAAATGTTTGTAGCGAGAAACTATTGCGATAATTTATTCTTTTCGTGGTGCTAACATGTGGCAACCGAAAGTGGGTTGTGGTAATAGCCTATTGCAACCATAAAAAAAAATACAGACATTCAATTACAATATTCAAAACCACACGTATAATATGTATATTCATCAAATTCATAATTCTCATAGCAAATATCCATCAAGTGATACTCAAATGTAATTTAGCCATCCTAATTAAGGGCCACGATAAAATTGTCCATGATCTAGAGTCCAGTCGAGCTAGATCTTTGGATCCTGCAATCAAGAAATAAAAAATAGTTCTAGTTAATGAGTCCAACATAACATACACCATACAATTATTCTAGCCTCATTGTTAAAAATAACTATCGCCAGGCTAACTGGAGTAATACTATGTCAACAAGCATGTAACTGAGGGATCGGAATAGTTTTACAAGTGTATATGTCTAAAGCATAAGCACAAGTACATGTACTAAAAGCATCCGCTATTGAGTTAAGTTGTGACTCAATCTATAGTCTCGGTTAAGTTCATGTCCCTAGCTAGCACATATTCGATTTTTCTAAGTTGTGACAAGATGCAGCGACAACACATGGTGAAAGAGAAGAAGCAGCTAGCTAATTATGAAGGCTATATGTATCAAATGCAGGTGAACATGAAGAGAAAGCAAGGTTCTGACTTACCATTGCTTTAAACGTTTGAGAATTCCTTGTTCAGCTTGGATGAGCGCATTTGAAGAAATACCAGTGGAGTCTTATTAGAACTAGATCCCTGAAAAAGAGTATTTTGCAAGTTTGGACTACTATTTTCTAAGTCAATCCTCTTCGTTGGTACCTGCAAATAGAAGTGCACTCTAAGCAATGTAAGTAAGCAACATAAATCTTACAAGGTAGCAAGCATATGACTATAATCACCTGTTGGGTTCCATCTGTTGGCTCAATTTTGCAAACTTTGTCATCGTGTTTTTTTTGAATTCCAGTCTTGATGTTCGCTCTTCTTCCAACAATATTTCCCTTTCAGCACGCTATTCTTTCAACCTCTCCTCGAGTTGTTCTCTCTCTTGTGTGTTTGCACGTTCATCTTGTAGTTGATCTTGTAATTCGTTGACCTACTGGTTGTGCTCAGGGTTTTGTTGCTGGGTTGGTGCTGTAGCACGAGCTTGCTCTTCAATCTGGATCCAAAACCTTTCAGAACCAGTTGGACAGTGATAGAAATACTAATCAAGTTAATCATAAGGCATGTAAGCAAGATCTGATGAATATGGCATGAAATACCAGCAATGTGAAACTGGAATTACAGGAAGAACAAAAACCGGAGTAAAAATGTTTAGCAAGCCAAAGGGCCGTGCATTGTATTTTTAACCGTTAAATGTTATGGCTTGCTAATTGTGTTACGCCTTCCTAAGGACCAATTACTACTTCCCCTAAGCATAGGCCAATTACTACATTTGTAATGGTGATGGTAACTCTCTTACTACGTAGTACTTTCTAATTACAACGCCTATAATAGTGATGGTAACTTCATTACTGCTTCCAATAGGCCAATTACTGACGCTAGGAATTGGTGTCCAAGATGCAGGCGAGGTACAGATTTACTGTGTGGTGATCGTAATCGTCAATTGTTTTTTGCGAAAGAACGGGCGAAGTGTGTGGAACTAGTGTGAGCGGTTTTTATTTGCGCGCACAGCCGGAGCGTATGCTAAGACATAATACACGCACACTCAGTTTAGTAGGTATATATCTATCTATCTATATTGTGTGTGTGGGCGCGGGGG
>LR738712.1:738800279-738813384 GCA_902687465.1 Secale cereale
GGGGGATTTGGTTCTTTTTATATATAAATTGAAATTTTCATGGACGCTATTTATCTATGGACTGTGGCTAACAACAAATGAAACTGCATGCCACATAATCAAATCAAACCTACATCTAAGTGCCAAAATGACTAAAATTATACGGGGAAGCAAGCATATTAGGAATAATATATATACCTAAAACTTAAAGTTCTGACATTGACAGAAGTAGCCAGTTTCATTTAGATCTAACTGTACATATATATACTCCAAATCTAACTAGGAGTAGCTGTTTTGGGCAAGTTGCATTGGAAATTAAACTAAAATAGTGCATCTATCCTAATGTAGTGGTCTAGTACAGCATTGACTGTACAAGTTATTTTCCACGCTAGTCTCAATTAGCATGTTAGTGCCTCCTAGCTAGTACTGACCAATTCAAGAAGAGAGCCTCTAATTAGGAACGATTCCAGCCACGAGTTGGGCACCAAATAAACATGACAGAATGAATTCCCAATCAAACAAAAGAGGAACATGGAAATTAGAAATAGCCATGTGGTGATGTCAGTATGAAAAAAATACTGACATGGACTATGGGAATGCGTCAGGCAAGGGAAACGTACATGCCTCTTGTTCTGGCGCCGGATGACAACAGAGGCACAACAACGATGCTGCAGTGCTCCATGGACGAGATTATGGGCCTCGCTGCCCTAGGACACACAAAGGAACCAAGGATGTCGCTCTTATCGGTGCGGCCGTCAGCCGTGACAACGTCATCCCTCTAGGGGTTTCCCCTCTCGTATTTTGATCAGGAGTACTGACTGGTTTTTTGTGGCCCCCTGAAGAAGTGGCTGAGTCGCAAAAGTCCAGCTGGTTGAACCAGACCTACAGTAGGCACTTCCCCCTTCGCCAAAGGGGCCCATGACCCAGGTCCCTCTTCTTCCTGTCCTCTCTTCTCCAACGAAAACGAGCAGTTCGGGCATTCTCAGATCCATGGCGACAAAGAACACATATATAGGATTTAAAGCCCGCTAATTTTTGGGGTGCCTATGCGGTTGCCCGCCTCGCACATCCTTGTCAATGGCCCTGGAAAGAACAGTGTGCATCAGACAAGAACCACGACAGATAAAGCATCAACAAAAACTGAATACGGTGTCCACTTTATGCTACAACATCATCATCAGGATTAAAACAACATTACTCAGTGCTGGATGAGACCATATGTAGTACCACTACAACAAAATAGGCCGCCCAACGCCACGGTGCACCATCGTACTTGATCCGGTCTCAATGTTCACGAGCGCGTCGGCATCCCACTCAGTAGTGGGCAGCTTGAAGCTGAACCAAACTGGCCAGGTCACAACGGTTAAGTGACGCTGGACCAGACCGTCGACGAGGAGCAGCCTACTTGGATCATGTACAAATCAATACTAACTTGTTGTATCTGGACATTAGTTGAGCACGACAACACAACAATCTGGTCACTACATGAGCAAGCACATGCAAAGTGGCCCGTGGTGCAAAAATTTCAGAGTGGCAAAGCATAAGCATACTATTGACAAATCAGGAGCAGAGCATCTCTGTTGTGTTGTATGTGTGTGCTTGTCGCTATGTTGGGGGCATGTGTGTGTATGTGCTTTCTAGTAGCTAACCAAAGTATCGCAAGATGTTTTCTAACAATAGACATTCCATGGCAAAGTTACAAAGAATATAAACATTATAAGCGAATTATCAATGAGCGCACCATATGACTTCATAAACATATACCTGGAACCAGTAGCCATCATTACAGTGGCTTTAAGCAAAAGGAACAAGTATGCATAAACGCTTAAGGTGTTGACACTAACCTGGATGAACTGTTACAATCAGCATAAGCAAATTATGTGTCTAAATCAACAATACACACAAATATATATTTTGTGTGTGTTTGATGCTTTCTGTGTCTCTATTGTTCCCCACGTAGCACTGGCTTCAATTATTATTTTACAAGAAAGAGAACCCAAAAAAAACAGATTTGAACTGATTATACCTTGGTATTGGGCACATCAATTAGTTAGGTAGTCTTCTGCAGGCCACCGGTTGCAGCACATTCGTTTTGTCGTAGCGTTTCTTCGGTCATGGCTTCTCAAGCTTCTCAGAGGATTCGAATGAGGTCTGATCCCAATAGAGATAATGAACGAATCAGACGGATTCTACTCCAAACTTAACACAAAGCCGACGATGTTTGACAAGCTAAAATCATTGGTGAGACACTGAACCCTAGGGACAACAGTCAACACACACGTGGTCGTGGATAGAGAGGGGTAGGGGGGTTGGAGAAACTAACTCACGTCGTTGCCTTCCACGCATCCTCCCGGCGTCGTTCACCTTGGCATCGGAGTAGACCTCCTTGAGCTTTCTGTTGTGGTCAACTTCGGCCTCGGCAGCCTCTAAGAGCGTCTCTTCCTGCATGGGGGCAGCGACGACACGCTTGGATACACGTCTTCCTGCAAAACAACGATGACCATGCTCAGCCTCTCATCTTGCTCTCCCAACCATCTCGAAGACCAAATCGAGTAAAGCCACTGCTAGAAAATATGGGATCAGAGAAAGAGGAGAGATGGACAGAGGCACAGACCTGTACACTATACATGATGGAGGAAGTGACGCCGTCTGCCGCCATCGCCATGATCTCTTTCTTCATGCGAGATGTGAAGCCTCGGCCTAGAACGGGAGCGATCTGAGCGGCTCCCTCTCTATGCGGCGATGACGACGACAGCGGCGGCGCGCCTGGAGGGGTCGGGGGTGGTTGCGCGAAGGGGGGGGGAGTGGGGCTACGAGGACACGGAGGGAATCACGTTCGTTCCTTCCACATCCGACGTTGACCATTGTAAGTTTTTGAGAAGAAAAACAAGAGGGCATAAGAGGCTTCCGATTAGGCCGTGGGAATAGCTGCCCTAGGACATTCGGCCCAGTACTAGCCCATGCGAGAGCAAACAATGTCTTGGATGGCCAGGGATGAATGAGATGCGGGATCCAACGACAGAAATCAGTGGGGGCGTGAGAAGCCTCGAATTAGGCTCAATTTTACTGTCCTAAAAATAAATAAATATGAGTACTTAAAGTGAAATAAGCAGACAAGTTTCAGCTGCATTTTCATAATGAAATTGGGATATACTGCACTAAAATGATCATACATCTACTAGAACCATTACCATGAAAAGCACTGTGTAGTACAACCGAGAGGAGCGGCCTGCACTAGCAGCTGAGAAATGCTCGATTCAGTCGTCTCCGGCCATCAGTGCACGAACCCGTCGATGAGGGAGATCAGCGCGAGGAGGCGAAGCTCAGGGACACGGTATGTCAGAGATTCATCGGCGGTGGCAACGCAGGCTACAATCAGCGGCAAACTAGCACTCTCGGGCGGCTCGGAGGAGATCGTGGCGTCACGCATCACGCGGCATAAGCTAGGGCGACGAGGTAGAATAGAAGAGTGAGGAGCAAGAACGACGGTGGCTACGCAGGCTACAATCAGCGGCGAACTAGCACTCTCGGGCCAATTTAACTCCTCGCCGGCCAACCGAGCACCATTCTTTTTAATGGGCCTTAGCCCAGCCGTTCATTTTGTTTAAAAATAAGTTTATTTGTTAACAATAAGCGTATAAATGGTGGTAGTATGTTGGTAATCACTTGTTTCCCTAGGTAGGAGGTAGCATGTTCGATTCTTGGTTGATCATTTCTTTTTCTTCATGCATGCCCCCATTGTTGGTCATTTTATTTTGTTCATGGGCTGCATGTTCTATTTTTATATATGAAGAATATGTATATATAATATGCTCTCGTGCTAATATCTACTCCCTTTTTACCACAATACTTGTTGCCCGTATAATTTTGAGAACAATGTTTTAAATTTATTCTCTATTTTCAATAGGTTAAGTGAATGAATTTATGCGTACATATCGGAAGAAATTCCAGTTTGAGTCATATATGTATCTCAATTAAAGTTCAAGTAATACAGAAAAAAGTTCAAGACCTATGTACAAGCTTATGTCAAAGACAAGGATTGTTGACAAAATCAATTGAGTGAAAATTTGAACTTATGTTTGTAAGCATTGTGGCACCATTCCTTTTTATAATTTACGCTATTCATTTTTTCTCTAAAGTTATATAGTTTGTAACAGTATGCATCAACACATGATATTAGGTATTGTATCAATAGGTGTAACACACCAGGAGCAACACAAAATTATATGTTATTGTGGTAATGTGCCGGTAACATATTTTCGAATCTTATCAACCATGTGTTACTCTCCGTTCATGCGTTACAGATATTTTGCTCCGTAACACATTTTTCTATATGTTACATCAATGTGTTACTTAATCTATGTTTTGTTGTAGTGTTTGGGTAATTGAAATTGGTGCAATTAAAAATATTTAACTACTCCTTAAAGCTTGCAAAAATCATAACTTAATATCTATAAATTCAAATAATATATTTTCCCATTGTTTTACTTGTAACTAATGCAACATCACACTGATGTTGCAATATTTTTCAACATATTACCACAAATAATTATTCTGTTGAAATACCTAGTCTCAATTACAACTAAATGACTGCCTCCCGCAACGAAATCTGTTTGTCGCAATATCGCTACCATATTGCAACGCCGATGCAGTTTGTTGCAATAAGTAGTTACTTTTATGCAACAACATGTGTACCTAATGCAATGTCACGCTGATGTTGCAATATCTTTTTGAATATTGCTGCAAATCGTTATTTTGTTGAAATACCTAGTCTCTATTAGAACAAAATGACCGCCCTCGTGCAACAGAATTTTTTTGTCGCAATATTGTTAACATATTGCAACGCCAACATAGTTCGTTGCAATATGAGGCCTCTATTGCAACAAATTTAGTATTTATTGTGACCAAACTAAGTTATGGCAATAAGTGCGGCCTATTACCACAACCGGAGAATTTGTGGTAATATTGCGTTTTATTGCAACAAAACGTAGTTGTAGCAATAGTTTTTGTTGCAATAGACCGGAATCCTTGTAGAGCTTCGTTCAATCTTGGCGCTTCATATGTGTGGAAATTGTTGTATCTTTTGTTTTAGTGCTTGTAGCTATTCCCTAAGAGCGTGACCTAGTTCTCTCCACAAACTCAATTTACTTTCCTCACCATAGTGAAATGCAGCTGTACCAGCAAGCTATCTTTTTTGGGGAAATAACTAGAATGCCAGTTCCGTTCTGACATAGTTAATTAAAAAATGCCCATATCCGGAACCAAGTCAGTTATGAACTTAGAGTGTGTGAGAGAGAGAGAGGTACATGGGCAATGTATGCATTGTTGGAGGTTTATAAGATGGAATAAGGCTAATAAATGTCCCATCCACCAGAATGATTTCCCTTCCGAGGCATCTTCCCTTCCTTTACATATACCACGTCTTCACTTCAGTCAGCTGCATCCAAACTCAATCATTTCACCCTCATTCACACAGTTCAACATCATGATTATTCGATTTAGGTGTTTTACCGTATTAAATAGCTTGTGTTTGACAAAAGCTTTAGAGAGGATTGCTAGAAAACAGGCATGAAGTTGAGAACACGTATGAATAGGAGACAACGGGAAAGAAGTAAACTTCACTTCACATCCATCAATGGCACTGCGTTGTTGCTAGGCGCACAATAACGCAATCAAGTGGTAGCTCTGGCGTCGTGATCTGTTCGGCCAAATTGTTCGACCGCTGAAGTGATCTAGTACGGTCGTTTCCGTGAGCAGCCTGCCACGTGCAATGATGATTCGGCGTAGGGGTTATTCCGGCGAAGGTGCATTGCCGTCTAGAAGCGCGACAGATGATGATTCGGCATCAACAACGACCATGCACTGCCATGTGGAATGCTTGCCTGGGAGAATGTGGACTCCGGCGTCTTTTAGTCCATCGGTCGTTACCTCGTTGGAGACTGGTGGTAGGCGCCTACCATACAGAATAGAACAGTGATTCAATTTGGCAAATCGGACAGTTTTTCTTCTTCCAAATGAGATGAAAATGACGAGCCCATAGGTGCCGCTTCCCACCAAACCCAGACATTTTGATCCGAGCGTCCCTATCTTACACTGTCCGAACCATACGTACATATATGCTCTGTTCCGGTGCCACGGAAAGGGACGCCGCCGGTGAAGTGTACTTTTGTTTTGTGCGTGTCACGGTACGTACCGTAAGCCGTACCAAGTTGACACAGGTTTGAAAATTTCCAACAAACATAGCGGCTGCGGCATTCTCTGTCTCTCTCTCCGCGCCAGCTCTGTCCCCGGTTCCAACAGACAGCTCACCTGGCTCACCAGCTCCACGAGCCGACGAGTCCACACTCCACACCCAACCAAAGCACCAACGCATCCCAGGCACCTCCGCAAAACGCCACCATCGTCAACCACAGCCACGACATCATGCACATGTTCCATCAACAGCACGTCCTACTACCTCCGGCAGCTGCAGTGGCACTCCCCCACCGAGCACTCTTGATGTTACACTTAATGATCAGCTGGAACTATACCTGGAGACGATAGCGGATCAAAAGGATAGGGAGGAGAAGATGGGCGTGATGGATCCCAAGGGTGCTAGGGGCAGGGCCAGCGTGTACTACCGCTACATGGGCCCTCCCTCACAACCCCGCCCTGTGCAGAAGCTGTCATTTGGACCATCGTCCAGAAGGTACGTACTTTCATTCGCCTTCACGCCTCACGTAGCTCGCATCACCAACAATCAACATCTACCAAGTACCAGTAGAATAATTCATTTCTGGACCAACACATAACATACAACCTGCAACTTACTAATAAAAAACATTCATTTCTTGGACAGAGAGTCTTCCTAGCGGTTTCAGTCAGACCCATGCACAACTCCTGGTATACACTATGCTATGGTTGATGAATGATTGTTTCCCTGGTTTAATTTTCAGGTTCGCACTGTGTCAAGCCCGGCACCAGCCGGAACTTCTCCGGCAGGCCAGTTCTCCAGCCAGTTGCCTCCGGCGATGTGATACAATCTATGACGACGACTGCTTTGCTGGTTTTGGCGGCTCTCTCTCCAGCCAGTTGCCTCTGGCAATATGATTGTGCAGCGACGGTAGTGGGATTCCCAGGCCAACACATATAGCTGTTGAGATCGTGGAAAAGTGGTGGTGATTAGTGGTGTTTTTTAAGTACCCAGTCTTGAGCTCACGGTGAAAACCCTAGGTCTGACCCGAGATGGTGATTCCTAACAATGATGATGTTTTCCTTGTTAAAGGTATTGCTCGGATATGCTCGGACTTGTTCTCGAGGATGAAAACCTAGTATTTGGTATCTGGTGGTTGGATCCGGTGATGATGACGTTTAAACTTCGTTCCCTTCCTAAAGGCGTTGTTGTTGAATAATCTTGTTGTCCTTGTGCTGTCAAGAGATGGTTGGTGCACATAAGGTCATTATAGTAGTTTGTCGATCGCTGCTTTGATCACTTTGGGATTTTTTTCCGCTTAGAGATAACCTTGGTCTTGTATGACTTTGCTCTTTGTCGACGTGTTTTCATGTGTGTGCATTGGTGTAGGTTGTGTGCATCCTATGCTGAGGTCAGGTGTGTGCTCATTAAATTACGTCTGTGTCCACTTGATGCTTCATTATGAGTAAATAAAATCGACCCTTTGCCGGAAAAAAATTAGACACTGATTATTAGCTAGGGTCGGTTCTCCGCTTAATTAGTTTGTTCTTGCAGCTATTATATATGTACACGGTTAGACCATTTTGGTTGTTTTTTCTATCCATTTCGATGCGTTGTACTGAATAATATATGAGGTTCATGATGTCCAATGCATATGTAGATGTTGAGATCTCGAAATATAAATATTGTAGAAATTATTATTGTTGGTGTTCAGTACTACTCCATAACTCACAGCGACTACTACTGCCATTAAAAATGGGAAATGGGAAAAACGGCAAATACTTGATCATGTTTGACCACGGTGACTGAAATAAGGCCATGCAGCTGCTGCTAGCCTGGTTCTGTCTGCTTGAAGAATAATGCCGGGAATGGTTTACCTCAAGAAAGGCTAAGTTTGATTCCTGAATCCATTTGGATATTGTTTCTGTAACATCTTGTCAAGTTGACCGCGGCTCTTAAAATAATCAAAAGGGATGTCCACGTCACTGTTGTTGTGAGTGGCACGCTAATGACGTGGGATCATAATAGTCCACCATGTTCCATAGACGCATGCATGAATTAATTCAACTCGCTCAGCAGTTCAAATGTCGTGAAAAAGTGCACACAAGGGTTGAGCATCCAATGTAATTACTGTTGGCCCTTTGCAGAAGCAAATAATCTGAAAATTGGATGTGAATATGGAATATTTTAGAGAATAATGGGTAACTAGGAGTTGGTGAGCGACCAATGGGTTGGAAGTTTATGGTGATTGACTGATTGAAAGACCTTCCTAGGGTAGGGTAATCCTCAGTGATGCCCAACGGCTTTACTCAGAGAACACAACATGCATCAAATTACGCATCCATGGGCGTTTCGTGGTCTATGATTGAAAAGAATAAAAAGGTTAGGTGAAACCGGATGCATCACCTTCAAGAGAAGTGTATCAGAATGACTGCGAACGGCTGAGGTAAAGATACCGAAAAGTTACCAACTTATCCCGCCTCCCCTCACCATTGTCAGTGTTCTGCATTGTTTGACCATTATGTGCTTGCCTTTCGTGTTGAATGCTATGTGCTGTCTCAAGTAGCCAGCATCGTCACAATTTTTGGTGGTTCGACCAGGCACTTTTTGGGATTATGTGCAAAATCAGTTTTCTAAGGTGGACAATGCCGAACAAGATTTTTTTTTTTTGCTAGGCAGTCTGGTTTTCTGGTTCTTGCATGGGAGGGGGTTGTGGGTCAAAGGTATCGCTACGGCCAGCGCCGAGAGTAACTAGAGTGACCACCAAGAGCCTTGACTTTCCAGGCATGGTGTGTGAATCTTGTTGATCAAAGACTAAGAAAAGTATCTCAGATGCAAAAAACTGGAGAAATGTGCAGTTCTACAAGCTTATAAATATGATGCAGTGAGCTACCGGGAAGCACCTTCAAACCAACAACAGACGTATGTGTGCAACCATACGTCTGTGTGCAACCATACGTCTGATAAATGTAATAAATAAAGTGAGCTACCAAACGATCTTCACATCAACAATAGACATCGGCAACCATGCATACATGCCTATAAAAGGAAGGAATAGAGCTACCAGACCACCTTCACATCAAATTCTTAGTCGATAAATTTAGTTGCATTCTTATCCGCTTATGCCCAGTTCCCCTAGCTAGTGATGATGAACATAGATCATCTATTTGTTGAAGAATTATAGACCGTGTCTTGTATAAATTAGTTGCATAGGGTTGAGAGGTATCAGGGATAATTCTACAACCACCAAGCCTGTAAGTGCAAGCATTTATCTTCATCAACCTCTTCCATAGAAGCCAGATGGGCCTGTTGTGCTTATGTAATGAACCGCATGCGGCGACTCTGCAGTGTCGAATAGCAATTCGGTCTCATGATATGCTCTCATGTCCAGGATGTGGTGTGGTTTTCTAGTTTTGTAGTTGTCGCAACCCACCGGTATGTTATGATTAGCCTTATGCTTATCTTTAGACTCCAGTTTTTGGGCTAAGCAAGTGAGCCTAAGATAAAATAATATCGAGACGCCGTCTTTTAAATAGTTGACTGAATTTTATTGCTTTCTTGAGTCACTTCATTTGCATGCTAGATGTTTTCCTTCGACAGCCTAAAACCATCTTCATATCTAGATTTTGCATCCGGAATAGCTTAACGGGTTTCATCATTTTGATCATTGTCATCTTAACAAAGCTAATATTACCAATGATATACCAGGCAGTCATGAATATGCTTACAAAAGTCTATTCTTACCTCGCCCAAGTAGGTATGCATGTGCCTAACAAAATATTTTACGGCTTCCTCTACAAGGGCGACGATAGAAACACTCTAACTAGGTAGGGTTGGGGTATACCGATGCTCACCTGATACCAGCGTAACAACAATTGAACTATAGGACTATCTGCCTAAAAAGTCTCACTGGCGTTGTTGAAAGTTACAGCTGTGCTTCTAGACTATTTTTTGACTAATGTGTAAGCGCAACTGCCATCCTCTGCTAATGTTCCAATCATAAAGTAGGCACAACTATAATTGAGAGTTTGTCCAGATCGGCGAACCTCGAGCAAGCGGCCGTCACCCACATCACCTCACCTCGAGCAAGCGACCGTCACCCACATCACCTCACCTCGAGCAAGAGGATGCCGCCCACATTGAACAAGAGTGCAAGACGACCATCACGTCCAGCCTCGGCCACGAGTATTTCTTCACCCACTGCTGGTAATTTTGGGTATTTTGCTTCAAATTATCCGATGAGAGTTCCAAATAGTTTCTCATAATTATATTTGATATGAAAATACAAATCATTGGGTTCAATCAAAGTGCTCATGTTACATTGCTCCCTTTCAGAACAAATTACATTACTACTACTAGCATTAGTCAAACTGGAGAAGAACTAGCATGTTGATTTTGTGTGTGGATCAACCTGCTTGAGGACCTGGGGTGCAGCACACTGATATTCTCCATTGATTATGTAGTGCGCGCTATTCAGGAAAGTGAGTACGGCTGTAGTTTTGGCCTCACATGTGCTAGCTAGTTTGGGTGTGAGAGATATTCACGGAGGCCATTCTATGTGTCCGGTGAACTGCCCCATCTATATAATTCTTGATAAATGGGGGTGGAGAAAAGCATGGATTAATCTTCAAAACCAACTAGGCAGCACTTCACAATGAATGGCTACGATGGTGGCAGAATGGAGGAGCTCAGTGTGTTCTGTAAGATGGCTGTGTGCTATGTGGAGTGAAGATGCATCTAGCATCAGCTTCTTAGTTATTGAGGTGATTCTGATTTCCTAAAATATTATGTGCTCCACATACATGATGGATTTATGCTTATAGCTTATATGAGATTCTATTTCAGGACACCTTTACCTGGTGGCGCTACCGGTGCCCAAATATCTCATTTCTCTTGATTATATAGTGAAAGTAATTCACTCCGGTTCGCCCAAATTCCCAATTTTTTATATTTGAAAAGTTTGGTCTGATCAAATATGTTAAATATTGACACATACTCCCTCCATTTGTAATTACTTGTCGTTCAAACAGATGTGCTAGGTTCATCCATTTGACCGATAAGTAATTACGGATGCATGGAAGGAATATTTGACCATGCCTATTATTTTTTCTTGCTCTTGGTGGGTAGGGATAAGTATTATGAATTGTTGCTATTGTTGTGAGAAAAATATATTGTTGAGCTTACAGATAAGCACGTAGAGGATGAAAAATATAATATTACTTATGTGTTGTTGTGCTAGATTATCTCCTGAATTCGATGCAATGAAGTGAATAAGGGAGGAGGTGCTCAAGGGAACAAAGGGTAGAAGAATATACGAATATATAAACTGACCTGTTAGGAGTAGTTTCGCAAAAACTAAGGTCTAAAAAGTTTGGATGATGCACATTAATGGAGTTTTTTGTTAATTCACTTAATTCCAAAGTATATCGCAAGACTTGCTTTGCTGGTGCCAAAGCCAATTAGCAGCAATGCAACGCTTTTGATTTTGAGCAAGTTACACAGCGAAGGAAACTGGATTTCCTTTCCGTCGATGTAAATATTTTACTGTCCTCTAATATTTCTCCTGACCCAATATATTTGCAGATATCTATGTCTTTCTGATCTTTGTGGAGGCTGCTTACCTCACAGTTTTGTCTGTCTATCCCACCTAGGAAAATTGATTCTATAGTATTAGTTCAGTCGAACAACATGAGTATCATGCCTGCCTACTGTAGTTATTTTTGACAATCTGATTTGTTCCCATATCATTACAACATGAGTATCATGCCTGCCTACTATAGTTATTTTTGACAATCTGATTTGTTCACACATCATTACAAGGTTCCTTAAAACTACCTTTGTAGATATTTCAAACCAAGGTCTAGGAGGATTCAGCCAATCATACTTTCAAACCAGCAGAGAATGTGAAAGAAAATATTTGTATTTAGGCTTACTAACTGTTAACAAAGAATATGGTTCTCATATGAATGTGTGTAATTTTATTCTATTCATCACTGTGTAAATCACACGAGAACTGTGCAATTAGGTTCTTGTCATACTGGTGAGGATAGTGCACTATTCCCATATTGCTTTGCTCAATATTCAAGCATCGGGCCCTTCTTGCTCTGTGCAACAACTAACACTCTTTATTGCCAGTATGGCCGTGAAGCTTCAACCATACGGATGTGCTCGAGCTGCTTTATAATGACCATTCTTCTGTTTGCATCCGATGGCCGCTCTGATGGTTGGAGTCAGCAGCTTGGCCTGGTACCATGCACAATAGTCCCATCGAACCTATCATCTCCACCCGATGTAGTGTGGCGAAGGCACCGTCAATGAAGAGAAGAAAGATTGTCGTCGAGGTTGTTGTGCAGGGGTAGTCAGCAGCTTGGCCTGGTACCATGCACAACAGTCCCATCGAACCTATCATCGCCACCCGATGTAGCGTGGCGAAGGCACCGTCAATGAAGAGAAGAAAGATTGTCGCGGAGGTTGTTGTGCAGGGTTTCTGTGATTGCTACTAACATTAGGAAATAGATGCAAATGAAGCTGAATTGCAGCTTACAGGGTTTTGATAAAGATATACATTTTATATTGAGAGAAGATATGTAATAAAGCCATCTATGTACCCTATCTGAAAATTTCAATTGATCAACACGGGAGTATTGGTCTGATTTAGGAGGAGGTTAGCTTTTGATCAAGTATGTTACAACGGAGGATGAGAAAAATTCTTACTAAGAGTAGAACGTGCGTTGCACGTGAAAGCTTACTAGTTTGATAAACGCAATTAGATCAGTTGTGGAACGCACGCCTGCTAGAGTGACCTCCAAGGGCCATGAATTTCCAGGCCAGGTGTGCATGTCTTGATGATCGAAGACCAAGAGACATGTGCGGTTGTACATGTGAGGTACCGAAGCACGGTCAAATCAACAACATACGTATGTGTGCAACCAGTGGCGGAGCTTCTTGGGGGCC
>LR738712.1:738813463-738839619 GCA_902687465.1 Secale cereale
ATATATATATATATATATATATATATATATATATATATATATATATATATATATATATATATATATATAGCCTTATTAGAAAACAGTAAAACTGAGCTACCTACGCCCTCTCACAACGATTAGTGTTTTTAGCCGTCGGATCAAACTACCTACACTCCAGATCCTCCAAGCATCCCGCATTCCTTTTTGTACCGTCACAGTGCGTTCACTCTAGCCCAACTTAACCGGGCCACTGCTCCGCAAAAAGCGACCTGGATGCCCTGTTGTTAATCGGGCCGATATGTTGTGGGCTGCACGGCCGCGGAAGGATGAATCTTTTTTATGTCGTAGGCCCCTGTAATTTTGCACCGATGCGCCTACTCGTCCTTGTGTTGCCGGCACCTCGACTGGCTTAACCTTCACCACGTTTCAGGCGAGCAGATCCTTTCTGGTACTGGGATCAATGATGGAAAAGAGGGATGCGAAAGGACGGAAGGAGGCACCAGCAACCACCTCCTGGCTCCAAAGTAGAACCCTAGGGAGGTTGGGAAGGATGATGGGAGCCATGGAGCCACAACAGTACCCATGCAGCTGCTCCAAGGAGCACCCAATGATGGTGCGCCTTCGAGGATTCCGCTGCATTCGTCCCAATCTTCTGCTCCCCTACCATTTTTCCCATGCCGATTTCAAATAGGTAATTTCGTTTGTGCTGTGTTGTATTCGTGGAACCACGTGGTATCTCAAGGTCCGGGGTTGCATCCAAACAACGGGGTACCTTTGTATGCTGCCCACCCAATATGCTATCATGACTATTTACTTGTTTTGTGCTAACTGGGTTATGCTGATTCATATCAGATCTAAGCAGCTTGGATCCCCAACTAATGGAGGGTTTGGATGCTCTACCCATGTAAATCTGCTGTGCCTTAATGTTGTAAGGGTGATAATGATAGCCTATAATTGGAGTTCACCACCAAAGTAGAAGTTCGTCAATGCATGATACATTAGGTAATTATAAGGTGAAGCCCTAACGTACACTTGAAAGCAACGGCGAAAATATCCGGTAAATTTTGGAATTTGAATGTAGTTATCCTTCTATTGAAATTTAACCTTTTTAGGGTGATTAATATTCCTTCAAATTAAATTTTGATAAGAAAAGAACTTTTATCAATCATCCCCTAGAAAACAAGCTATCATGAGTATATGTAGTATGTACACATGTATTTTCTTTAGTTTGCCAATTTAATTTAGTAACATGATGTGTGACAATTTAGCTTCTGCATTTGTAGGTGCGGATATTTGGACCAGAGCGAACAACTCATCATGTTTCTTGTTTTCAAGTTAAACTTTAGGATTCATGAGTGTGCACTGTTTCTGGTGCTCTCAGAAGCGGTTTATTTTAGGTCGCTCCTTTGTCTTTTCTCCATCCGATACATGCTTATTGACCTCTTGCCTGGCTTACATCCTGGAGTGCGATTCTCATTGTTTTCTGCTACTGTTAGCGTGAAATAGATAAGGAAAATAAACCCAGCCTTTATTAATCGAGATTATTTATTTTTGTCATTTTATTTAATTTCAACTGCAACATATAGATTCTGCTGCTTGCATGCTTCTTGCACGTGCGAAATAATCTCCATTACTGTTTTGGCATTACATAATGAGTATGGGCATAAGCTGGTGAACCTTAGACTAAACCTACCTATATTTGTTTTCTTCTAATTTCTTGCACAATGTGATGATTCATTCCACACAAATTGACAAACTCATCTCAATCTGATGTGGAGCTTAATGTCGTTACATAAAACCATAGTGGTATATTTGCTATACAAATCACTATGTATGTGTTGATTTAATAATTGTTTTGCTGGACTGTGCAAATTAGTGTTCTATTGTTTTATATATTGAATATTGATCCGTTGCACCAATCGCATATGCTTGTTGTTGGTACTTGTATGTCATTTGTCTCCAATTTTATTTGAAAGACATAATTCGAACAAATATGCCTTACTTCTAAGACTAAGGGACAAGTGCTTAATTTCCATCTATTTTATCATGTATGTATATTTTCTTCCATCTTCTATTTTCTTAAAAACGAACGGGCTTGGCAACGCGTGCCTCCATGTTCTAGTTTTCATTAAAATCAGCTAAAATAGTTATGTTTGCCCCCTCTCCAGCCCTAGCACACCCCCACCCCCAATAATTTCAGCTCAATCTCCGCCACATTGTGCAACCATGCACCCCATAAATGTAATAAGTAAAGAGAGCTACCCAACGATCTTCACACGAACATGAGACCTCTGCAACCATACCTGCCTATAAATGCAAGGAAGTGAGCTACCGGAACACCTTCACATCATAGACCGTGTATTCAATAATTGAGTTGCATCGGGTTGAGAGGTATGGGGGATAATTCTACAACAACCAGGACAATAAGTGCAAGCAATTATCTCCATCAGCCTCTTTCATAGAATCCGGATGGGCCTATGCCTATCGTGCTTACGTGATCAAACATCCCACGGCAACTCTGTAGTGCAGAATGGCAATTTGGTCTCATGGTATCCTCGCACGTCCAAGATGTCGTGTGACTTTCTAGTTTTGTAGTTGTCGCAGCACACCAGAATATGCTGATTAGCCTTTTCCTTATCTTTAGACTCAAGATTTTGGGCTAAGCAAGTGAGCCTAACAGACATAGTACTGAGAGGCCATCATAAAACAGCTGAATGATTTATTTTCTTACTTGAGTCACTTCATTAGCATGCTAGATGTTTTTTCCAGCAACCTAAAACGATATTTTTGTATCTTGATTTTGCAGCGTTAATAGCTTAACGGGTCTCATCATATCAATCATGGTCATCTTAACGGCTAATATTACCAATGATACACCAGGCCAACAGGAATATCCTTACAAAAGTCTATTCTCATCTCGCCCAAGTAAGTATGCATGCGCCTAACAAAATATTTCAGGGTCACGATATAAACAATAGAGCGAGGTAGGGCCGGGGGACATGGCAAAGTATCATGTGAAACCGACGCTCACATGACACCATGGTAACAACAGTTGAACTATGGGACCATCTGCCTAAAAAGCCTCACTGCCTTGAAAGTTACGATTGTGCAGTAGCAACTAGGGCACGAGATGAGAAGATTTTTGGCGCCGCGGTGCAACACAATGTACAACAACAAATGCAGCAAGAGTTGGGCCCCTTGCCCACCTCGATCCATGGACATACAGACTTGTCTGACACGATATGACTCGGTTTCAAATCGGTTATGATGTTTCCTAGGAATTCAGTGCTGCTTCAACTTTTCTTTCTGAATCTAAGTAGAACCAAATCTCTCACATATTTTCTCTAGACTCTGTAGGAATGCAAATTTTGAAGTTTCGACATCAACTTTGAGTCTGCGATGGTTCTAATACTTGGTAATTGTTGTTGCCGCTCTCTCTCGCGCGCCGGATGGAGGTGGAAGAAGGAGCACACTTTTCTTTCCCGGCGACCAACGCCCCGGCGACGAACGCCCCGGCGCCCAAACGCCTCCTTTATATTCAGCACACAGGCTACATCACGGCTGGCTACACTCGGCTCCGCAACACACCGGCGCAGCCAACCAATACACATGAGAGATATTTATACCCGGTGCGCACACACGCACAGCCCGGCCACAACTCCACGCAACTAACTAGCCTAAACTCCCGGCCACTACTAGATCGTGGTGCTTATCTAATGACCGAGCCCATTCATAAACTCTCCTCATGCGTAAAGCTAGCTAACAAACTCAGCTATTCTCTTGGCTGGCCGCACGTCCGGCTCCACGATTCTTGCGAGTCAGATTATGGCTAACAATCTCCCCCTAATCTGTACTCGTCATTGCCGGAGTTGCTGCAACTGCCGTCGTCTTCATCGCCACCTGCGCATACAGCTTTTTCTGGCGACGGACGCCTGCTGGGCACAGCGCACGTGCACGCACGCAAGTTCACCACTTGCTCGCGTTTGAACGCAAGCTGCCCAGCTCGATCCGCTCCGCGCGCACAGCGCGCTCGTACGCGTACGACACGGCCACCGCCCAACGACCCAGCTCCGCACGAACGCCGCAACATCCATCTTCTTCCTCAGCAACACACGCCGAGCTCCGCCGGCGACACACGCCTGGCGTCCCTTTGTGCCCCGCACGTCCCGCGCGCAACCGACGCGCCCGACGAGCCCGACCGCACCAGTGCATCCCGCACGTCCCGCGCGCACCCGACGCGCCCGACGAGCTCGACCGCACTAGACGCTCACCGCGTGCCGCGATCCCGACGCGTCCCGTGCGCACCCATAACACGCACCGGTCGCGCCCGGCTCGCCGCCGCGGCTTATTGCCCTGCACCGCCGCGGCCTCCATGCCATGCAGTGCCTCCATGCCGCCACGCCGTGCTGCGCCGCCGTGCCACCACGCAGCGCCTCGGCGGCCTCCGCGGTCGCCGCACGTACGACGTCACCGGCGGCTGCCTCTGCCACGCGCCATGACAGCCACAGCGCCGCCCACCTCCATGGGCCGACACACGGCCCGGAACTCCATCGTGCAGCTGCCGGCGAGCGCCGCCATCGCTGCCACGCCTCCGGCACGGCAGGCATGCCCAAGACACCAAGCTCGTGATACCAATTGTTGTTGCCGCTCTCTCTCTCTCGCGCCGGACGGAGGTGGAAGAAGGAGCACACTTTTCTTTCCCGGCGACCAACGCCCCGGTGACGAACGCCCCGGCGCCCAAACGCCTCCTTTATATTCAGCACACAGGCTACATCACGGCTGGCTACACTCGGCTCCGCAACACACCGGCGCAGCCAACCAATACACATGAGAGGTATTTATACCCGGTGCGCACACACGCACAGCCCGGCCACAACTCCACGCAACTAACTAGCCTGAACTCCCGGCCACTACTAGATTGTGGTGCTTATCTAATGACCGAGCCCATTCATAAACTCTCCTCATGCGTAAAGCTAGCTAACAAACTCAGCTATTCTCTTGGCTGGCCGCACGTCCGGCTCCACGATTCTTGCGAGTCAGATTATGGCTAACAGTAATTAAAGTGGTAATTAAAAAATTAGAGCATCATGACACTAGAGAAGTGAGGCGGGTAGAGCTAGTGCTCTATGTGATCATAAATAATGGTAATTCAGCTCACGATCAAATCTTGGGCAACGTACACATACTCGATTTGCTTGGTCGGACTTACTGAAATTAACAGTATCAGTTTGCCTTTCCTAATTTTTCGCAACAGAACTGGCATTCTAGTTAACCAATCAACTTATATGTGTGGATTTTTATTTATTAGTATTTGACAAAAACTAGCAGGAGCTGTGCTTATGCATTAAGATTGGGGGAAATACAATACATCAGCTAAAAACACCTTATAGAGGGCTCACCAGGAGCAAGAGGAAATGGGAAAAAACAGGGGTGAAGCTCTGCCAACAGGGATTACTCGTGAACTTCCAACTTTGTGATCTGCTTTGTCACACCAGCAGCGTTGCACGATTTACCTTCGAAGGTTCTTCTGTTTTCTTTCCCCCCAAATGTGCCACACAATATAACAGCGAACTGAATGTTAGCATTCCTTCTGACTGTAGGGATTTAAGTACTGATTGTACATAACCAGCCCGTGATGGAGTCTGCGATCAGCGCTGAGTCAGCCGCTTCCGGGTTGGTGGAACTGAAGGAAGCCCAGACGGCCAGACCTGGCGCCCAAACGGGCATGATATCATCAAGTGAGCCGTAGACGGTCAGGGGGGACACACAGGGCTGCTCTTGATGCTATTCCCTAAGAGTGTGACCTAGTTCTCTCCACAAACTCAATTTACTTTCCTCACCTTAGTGAAATGCAGCTGTACCAGCAAGCTGTCTTTTTTGTGGAAATAACTAGAATGCCAGTTCCGTCCTGACATAGTTAATTAACCAATGCCCATATCCGAAACCAAGTCAGTTATGAACTTAGAGAGAGAGAGAGAGAGAGAGAGAGAGAGAGAGAGAAGTACATGGGCGATGTATGCATTGTTGGAGGTTTATAAGATGGAAATAAGGCTAATAATTTTCCCATCCACCACAATATTCTCCCTTCCGGGGCCTCTTCCCTTCCTCAACATATACCATGTATTCTCTTCAGTCAACTGCATCCGAACTCAATCATTTGACCCCCATCCACCCAGTTGTACATCATGATTATTTGATTTAGGTACATTAATTACTGCAACAAATTGGTTGCGTTCGACAAAATCTTAAGAGAGGATCGCTAGAAAATAGGCATGAAGTTATGAACACGTATGAATAGGAGACAACGGGAAACAAGCAAATGTTGGTCCTGCATGGAAGTAAACTTCACTTGACACCCGTCCATGGCACTGCGTTGTCTCTAGGCGCATCAAAACACAATCAAGTGGTAGCTCTAGCGTCATGATCTGTCCGGCCAAATTGTTCGGCCGCTGAAGTGATCTAGTACGATCATTTCTAAGAGCAGACGCGCGACTGATGATGATTCGGCATCGACGATGACCATGCACTGCCACGTGAAATGCATGTCTGGGAGAATGTGGACTCTGGAATCTTTCAGTCCATCCGTCATTGGAGACTGGCTGTAATCGCCGACCATACAAAACAGAACAGTGTTCCATTTGAGACCTTTTACGGTGCATCAGATGAATATTGGCCGTTCATTTTTCTGTATGGATGGCCCAGATATGGAAATACTACTCCAGATTTCCGATAGTATATTTTGCGATCAGGGGTAGTTTCGGTAGTTCACTGTTTAACGAAAACGCGGGCTGGTACCCCCGAAAAACAAGTGAAGGGCATTACTGGAATTTAACGTATTCATTTGTTTTTTCAATAACGAAAAACAAGCCTCACTAGCCATATTCCGCAGTTCATGGTACTTATCCATCTGTTCTGACCATACATGTGTATTGGTACTCCTCACAGAACTGAAAGCAGGCTTCGCTTGCATTGTCCATCTAGCCTTCACCCAACATGTGGGGATGGTGCATATCCCATTGTACTTCAAAACGCAAAATATATGAGCACATGGAAAATCCTCGCTTTCCATCTCCCTACATCCACAATATGCACTTTCCATCTTAGATCCATCAAAAATACATGTCACATGGAACCTAACGTGCACCGACTCTTTGCGAGCAACACCATAGCTAACCAAACCAGAGTGTCCTCTTCCACCTCAAGAACATCCCATCTTGATAAGTTGACAATCTCGGCCTTTACCTTACTGAACATAACAGGGGTATAAATAGATGAGGCACTTATCTCAAGTGGTTCGGCAGTCAAATTAGTGAAGGGGATTGTGTGCGAAGCTACAACGTCCAATGCTGCTTCATTCCTACGCAAAACTGACACACAGTGTTCAACGTGTTGCACGAGATCAACGAGTTTCATTCTTCTGTTCAGGTGCACACGAAGCCTCGAGTTTAGAGACTCACTCCTCTGATTGCTCAACATCCCTAGGAAATACCTTCCCTTGTTATATGCTACATACCACTTCTCTATCAGCTCGTACATCCTGTGAATCCATGCATCTTTCTTTTTCCTTGTGATTCTGAATCTCTTCTTATAAGCCAACCAGCGTCTCTCAAACTCATGAACCTCCATGGCATAGTAAATAAATTTCCTAAATTCCTTAAGCTTTTCCTTTCGGAGGTGAAGCACCACATTCTGCTAGACATGCCAGCTGCACAGACGGTGATATGTGGTAGGCCAGACTGATGATATGGCTTTGGCCATTGAAGCGTCGCCGTCTGTGATCGCTGAAATGGGATGCTTCCGGTGCATTGCCTCCAAAAATACCTCAAGCAGCCACTCGTATGAGTCAGCCGTCTCGTCGGATACAAGACCAACCCCAAACACGACTGTGTTGCGGTGATGGTTGAGCCCCACAAATGAAACAAACGGCAACCTATTTTTTTTTTGACCGGTACGTGCTCTCAAACACCACCACACCACCAAATGCAACATAGTCCAAGCGAGATTGGGCGTCTGCCCAGAATATGTTCTGTAGATGCCCATCACTGTCTGTGGTGTATCTGTAAAAAAAATCTGTGTCTTTCATCTGTTGTGTTGTCATGTAGTTCAGCATAAATTGAGCATCGCTGCCTTCTATCTTTTTCTTCTTCTCCAACGCGACATGGTTATACAGGTCACGAGATATAAATCCAACCTTGCTGAAACCACCAGCATGCTTCTCCATCACATCCATTATCTGATGTGTGCGAAGTCCACCAACCGAGTACTCAATGACATCCGCCTTCTGTGGATCGTTCATGCCACGATGAGTCCACAAGAAAGGTGACAACTCAGGATTTATGAATGGATGCTGTGTTGGTCAACAAAATTCTTTACAAACCACAATCCAGTGCTTGCTTGAAGCTCAACCTGCAAAAGAGCAGGACCACCACACCGAGAGAGTGCCCTTGGCGTCATTTTCTTGTCGGTTTCATCAAAGTGCTTTACGTCACGAAATCCTTGTTTGCATCAAAAAAACGTCCTCCGGTATGCATTTTCCTTGTTTCCCTTATATTTCAGATCGCCCTTTCTAACACCAAATCCTTTGTTCTTCGCATACCCTAAGTAGAACTTGTACGCTTCGTTCTCACTATTAAATGTCTGCCAAACCATCGAGTCGTACTCCATAAATTCATCTATCGAGATGCCTTCACCAGCCATGCCGATATCCTGCCATAATAAACAGCAAAACCTGTTACATATTTACATGAAATAAAATACGCTGGAACTAAAACATATTAAATTATACATTGTCAATGATTATCATCTGTAACTGAACCAATAATATCTCTGACATTCTTACTAATTTTCTGAGCAGACAAGAATCCTACTGGCCATAGTAATTTAACCCATCGCTTTCATGTTCTAAGAAATCTGTATTATGTTCTTGGAAGAAGTAACATGCATCCCACAATATCAAAGTCATAATCTGAGAGCATTTTACTCACAGTACAAACCCTTGGATGCCAGCCATCACAATTTATTGTCTGTTCTCACACACATTACTATTCCTTGCTAGGAAAAATGAGAAGAACTAGGAACCTCAGACACACTACTAATCCAGAATCCACACGCACACAAAACCCAGCAGCAGGCCCGTCGATGAGGGGGGTCGAAGTGAGCGACCGCACAGGGCCTCCAATATCGAGGGGCCCCTAGCCCCCTACCGTGAAAAAAAAACAAGTACGGGATCGCTACGTTCCATTGCCTCGCTTGCCGTTAAAAGATCGCTAAAAAAACCAGTATTGGAAACGAACGTGCCCTTGCTGCTTAATGGGCTGCATGCCAGCATGAATCAAGGAAGGTTCGAGGCCCAAATAACAACCTACAGCCCAAATGCCGAAAATGCCCGGATCGGAAGCGCTGGTGCCAGGTCCATGATACGGATTTGTCTCAAAAAAAAAAAAGGTCCATGATACGGATCGAGCGATTCCAGACTGCCAGCCGAACTGGTTTCTCGAAACTGGAGATTGGCGATGCCCTAGACGAGGCCCTAGCAGTGGTGCCGGCGGGCACAGTTGCTTCCAAGCCTACCGATCCCATCGGCTGAGGGCATCTCCAGCCGTTGGAGGCCCCCAGGACAATCGCCGGGCCAAAAATAGCACGTCCTGAGGGCCAAAACGTTCTCGTCGGATGAAAACCGAGTATGTTTTCCCAACCGTTGGTGCCTCCAGTACAATTATCAGGCATAAAGTGATTGGGTGGGCCAAGAAAAAGGACGCGTGGGGGAATATGATTGGTTGTTGCTTTCGCCGGCGCCCCCAACAGCCCCCCAGCGCGCCGGGTTTCGCCTGGGTTTGCCGGCGCTATTTTGAGGTCTTGGGGCGCTTGGAGGGCATGATTGGGCCATTTTTTGCCATTTTTAGACTGCCAGAACACAAAAAGTGGCTCTGGGGGCTCTTGGGTGCGTGGCTGGAGATGCTCTGATCATCTTGATGCCGTGAAGAGCAACAGGTACACGCTCACCCTGACGCCTGGTGCCGTTTGTTTCGATCAGGATTCTGCAAGACAAGAAAGCAGGATTTAGGAACACGCCCACGCCCCTACTGTGCTTCAATCTCGAAGAGCAAGGTTCCTTTTTCAATTTGTGTTCTTGTATTTGAATGATAGTCATGCAGTCATTACATGAAAACGATCTCTTGGAGAAGACAAAGTACGAGGATACCATTAAAAAAAAATTTCTAGATACTAGACGGATGGTCTGTTTTGGTAGTACATGAGGTTAGTTTGTTCCTTTATTACCCGTTTACTTTTTTCACATTAAATATTTCATATTTTATATGCCTAATATTGTATAAAACAAAACAAACTTGAATTATATAATAAATGAGAATATGCTTCACGCATATCAATTCTTCTGTTATGTGAATTATTAAAAAATTTGGGCCCCATTTTGGTTTTCGCCCGGTCACGAATTTCTGGAGACGGCCCTGCCCAGCAGCCATTTTCGAATTCGTATTGCCTGCACAGCCAGCATCCATGTGCGCCCAACTATGGTGTTTGGGGAGCACCAGAGGCAACGTACCTATGCGAGGGGTCTCGACCACGACGTGCGGAGGAACCGATCTCGGGCGCCGTCCGAAGATCCTGCGACGGGGAGGGAGGGCCGCCGGGCGGCGCGGGCCAGCTGCGCCGTTGAAGATCTTGGGGCCCGTCCAAGATCTTGCGGCGGCGACCGCAGGGCGGGAGACGGAGCGGCCGCCCCAGTGCGACTCAGGCAACGGGGACCGCGATGGGCGGGGGAAGGAGCGACCGCAGGGCGGGAGAAGGAGAGGTCGCCCCTGTGCGACTCGAGCGGCCGCCGAGCACCTAGGCGGCGGGCGGCGGCAGAAAAATAAAGAACGAATGAGAAGGGAAACCTACGAACTAAGATATGGCAATTCAATCCTAAAAAAAAGATAGAGCAATTCTTTTCCAGCCGTGATTACTTAGGTTATTACAATTATTAATCATTGCAATTATCCATATTATTAATTAATAACATTATCATTAAGAAATGACTAATCTACCCTTACAGCCAATTACTAAAATGTCCTCAAGAGAAAATAACTAGGATCAATAGTGACCATTGGATCAATTATATACTACCCACTATTTACAGGAGTATGATGCACCATAAAAATCTCTTCCAATTTGGCAAATCGGACAGTTTTTCTTCTTCCAGACGAGATGAAAATGACGAGCCATAGGTGTCGCTTCCCACCAAACCAGGACATTTTGATCCGAGCGTCCCGATTCAACAATGTCCGAACCATACATACATATATGGTCCGTTCCCGTGCCACGGAAACGGACGCCGCCGGCGAAGTGTACACCGTACATACCGCAAGCCGTATCAACAGCGCCAGCTCTGTCCCCGGTTCCAACAGACACCTCACCTGGCTCACCAGCTCCACGAGCCGAGGAGTCCACACCCAACCAAAGCACCAACGCATCCCAGGCACCCCCGCAAAACGCCACCATCGTGAACCACAGCCACGACATCATGCACATGTTCCATCAACAGCACGCCCTACTCAGCGATGCTACAGCTACGGACAGTTTTTCATGGATTCAAGGCTACGGACGGGATTGTTGTCACCTGGTTGGTTGGAGTGAATTAGGAGATACCACATATGTCTGTAAAATTGTTTCCGTATGCCCCGTCCGCAAGTCTATCATTTTCGCGCCCTACTACCTCCGGCGGCTGCACTGACACTCCCCCACGGAGCACAGCATCAACGGACGCACGTACGACATGGAGCTCCAGTGGTCCACATGGCCATCGGCGTCTCCTAACAGTTCGGCGCCCTCCACGCCTTCCTGCACAATGTTTCTTAATTTTGGCTCTTTATTTCATTTACCTTTGTTTCTTTGTATCATTCGTTACCCAACCAACAAGATAACTTTTGCTTCCCCTCTTCCTTCCCCTATTTTTTTTTTGAAGGTCTCCTTCCCCTATTTTGATTAACCAACCAGCCTTAACCTTGACTGAAGCTAACATAGTAACATGCCAACACGGGGCTTGATTAAGCTGAACGAAAGCCAACATGGCATCATGTGGCTTAATCAAAGTTCAACTAGACACAACATGGCAACCTCCTCTTGTAAAACTGCAAGATGGAATTAATAATTAGCACGCCATGGTGCTAACTCTTGATGTTACACTTGATGATTAGCTGGAGCCATACCTGGAGATGATAGCGGATCAAAAGGACAGGGAGGAGAAGATGGGCGTGATGAATCCCAATGGTGCTAGGGGCAGGGCCAGCGTGTACTGCCGCTATAATGGGCTCCCTCACAAGTCACAACCCGGTCCTGCGCAGAAGGGGTCATTTGGACCATCGTCCAGAAGGTACGTCCTTTCATTCGCCTTCACGCCTCACGTAGCTCGCATCACTCACAATCAACATCTACCAAGTACCGGTAAAATAATTCATTTCTGGACCATCACATAACATACGACCTGCAACTTACTAATAAAAAACATTCATTTCTGGGACAAAGAGTCTTCCTAGCGGTTTCAGTCAGACCCATGCACAACTTCTGGTATACACTATGCTATGGTTGGTGACTCATTGTTTCCCTGGTTTAATTTTCAGGTCCGCACCGTGGCAAGGGCAGCACCAGCTCGAGCTTCTTCGGGAGGCCGTCTATGATGTAAGATAAATTTTTACTTCTTCCGTTTCTCCAATCCATTTCGTGAAAGTGAAGTCATATTTTCCTGGTGACTGCACTCAACCCTTATCTTTCATCACTTTTAAATCTTGAGACTCATGTCGGGCGGTAGAAATCTAAAGGACTAGAATGCAATTTCGTCGAGCTCAACCGTGGACTAGCATTAGTCAGCCCAAAGAAAGAAAAACTTGAACTGGTTTCTTCAATTTCACCGTGCTTGTTTACCGTGGAGGACATGGAGAAGAGCGTGAGAACCTGTCACAAGGTGAACATGATGCCTGGGTCTGGCCAATGACGGTGCCCTCCATGTGTTCAGCGCCGTCTGGGCATGGCCGACCACTCGAGTTCCGGATTACGGTGGCCATCAAGGATCTTTGTGAGTGATTTTCTCCAGATCTGGTGGCTGGCTGCTATGTGCGACTTGTACTGGCAAGGTTGTGGGTTACAGCGGGGAGGCAGCTTTGCTGGTTTTGGCGGCTCTCTCTCCAGCCAGTTGCCTCCGGCGATGTGATACAATATATGACGGCGACTACTTTGCTGGTTTTGGCGGCTCTCTCTCCAGCCAGTTCCTTCGGCGATATGATTGTGCAGTTATGGTGGTGGGATTCCCAGGCCAACACATGTAGCTGTTGAGATCGTGGAAAAGTGGTGGCGATTGGTGGTGCTTTTGAAGTACCCAGTCTTGAGCTCGGGGTGAAAACCCTAGGTCTGACCCGAGTTAGTTATACCTGACAATGACGTTGTTGTCCTTGTTAAAGTCATTGCTCGGATATGTTCGGACTTGTTCTTCAGGACGAAAACCTAGCATCCGGTATCTGGTGGTTGGATCCGGTGACGATGACGTTTATACTTCGTTCCCTTCCTGAAGGTGTTGTTGTTGAATAATCTTGTTGTCCTTGTGCTATGAAGAGATGGTTGGTGCACATAAGGTCATTGTCGTAGTTTGTCGGTCGCTGCTTTGATCACTTTGGGGTTTTTTCCGCTGAGAGATAGTTTTGATCTTATATGACGTTGCCCTTTTTCGACGTGTTTTCGTGTGTGTGCATTGGTGTAGGCTATGTGCATCCTAGTTATGCAGAGGCCAAGTGTGTGCTCATTAAATTATGTCTGTGTTCACTTGATGCTTCATTATGAGTTAATAAAATTCACCGTTTGTCGGAGAAAAAGTAGACATTGATTATTAGTTAAGGTCGGTTCTCGGCTTAATTAGTTTGTTCTTGCAGCTATTGTATGTGTACACGGTTAGACCATTTTTGTTATTTTTCTATCCATTTCGATGCATTGTACTGGATGTCCCATGCATATGCAGATTTTGAGATCTTGAAATATATATATTGTAGAAATTATTATTGTTGGTGTTGGGTACTACTCCATAACTCATAGCAACTACTGCTGACATTAAAAATGGGAAATGGGAAAAACGGCCAGGACTGAAATAAGGCCATGCAGAATAATGCCGGGAATGGTTTACCTCAACAAAGGCTAAGTTTGAGTATTCCTGAACGTTACCAAAATGATATTGATTGCTGAATCCATTTGGCTATTGTTTCTGTAACATCTGGTCAATTAACCGCGGCTCTTAAAATAATCAAAAGGGATGTCCATGTCACTGTGTTTGTCGGTGGTACGCTAATGACGTGGGATCATAATAGCCCACCATGTGCCATAGACGCATGCATGAATTAATTCAACTCGCTCAGCTGTTCAAATGTCGTGAAAAAGAGCACACAAGGGTTGAGCATCCAATGTAAAAAAAAAGGAGGAAGACCCTCGGCCTCTGCATCTGGGCGATGCATGTATCCACTTTATTAATTATTCACACATAACCTTACAAAAAATACAGCAGTAAGTCTGAATCCACCATCTAGGCAACATATGTCGCAACTCTTATCCTACTGATGAACCGATGCTGATAGTCCAGACCAAATACCACGGACATCACAGCCCAGCCTAACATCTAAGATCTAGGGCCCCAATCAAGCCACATGCCGGGTATGAAGCATCCAATGTAATTATTATTGGCCCTTTGCAGAAGCAGATAATCTGAAAAATGAACGAGAATATGGAATATTTTGGAGAATAATGGGTAACCGGGAATTGGTGAGGGACCAATGGGTTGGAAGTTTATGGTGATTGACTGATTGAAAGACCTTCCTAGGTTAGGGTAATCATGAGTGACACCCAACGGCTTTACTCAGACAACACAACGTCCATCAAATTACTCATCCATGGGCGTTTCATGGTCTATGATTGAAAAGAATGAAAATGTCAGGTGAAACTAGATGAATCACCTTTAAGAAAAGTGTATCTGAATGACTGTGAACGGATGAGGTAAAGATACCGAAAAGTTACCAACTTGTCTCGCCTCCCCTCACCATTGGCAGTGTTCTCCGTTGTTTGACCACTATGTGCTTGACTTTCGCGTTGAATGCTATGTTCTGTCTCAGGTACTAGTTAGTTTCGTCATAATTCTTGGGGTTTCGTACAGGCACTTTTTTGGTTTATGTGCAAAATCAGTTTTCTAAGGTGGACAAGCCGAACAAGATTTTTTTTTTTGCCAGACAGTCTGGTTTTCTGGTCCTTGCATGGGAGGAGGTTGGGGTCAAAGGTAGCACTTAGAGTAACCACCAAGAGCCTTGACTTTCCAGGCATGGTGTGCGAATCCTTTTGATCAAAGACTAAGAGAAGTATCTCATATGCCAAGACTGCAGACATGTGCGATTCTATAAGATTATAAATATGACGCAGTGAGCTACCGAGAAGCACCTTCAGACCAACAAGAGACGTATGTGTGCAACCATACATGTGATAAATGTAATAAATAAAGTGAGCTACCAAACGATCTTCACATCAGCAATAGATGTCTGCAACCATGCATACATGCCTATAAAAGCAAGGAAATGAGCTATCAGACCACCTTCACATCAAATTCTTAGTCGACAAAATTTAGTTGTATTCTTATTCGATTATGCCCAGTTCCTCTAGAGATGATGAACATAGATCATCCATTTGTTAAAGAATAATAGACCGTGTCTTGTATAAATTAGTTGCATAGGGTTGAGAGGTATCAGGGATAAATCTACAATAACCAAGCCTGTAAGTGCAAGCATTTATCTTCATCAACCTCTTTCATAGAAGCTGGATTGGCCTGTTGTGCTTATGTAATCAACCACATGCGGCGAGTCTGCAGTGCCGAATAGCAATTCGGTCTCATGATATGCTCTCACGTCCAGGATGTGGTGTGGTTTTCCAGTTTTGTAGTTGTCGCAACCCACCGGTATGTTATGATTAGCCTTATGCTTATCTTAAGACTCCAGTTTTTGGGCTAAGCAAGTGAGCCTAAGAGAAAACAATATCGAGAGGACGTCTTTTAAACAGTTGACTGAATTTCCTTTCTTTCTTGAGTCACTTCATTTGCATGCTAGATGTTTTCCTCCGACAGCCTAAAACCATCTTCATATCTAGATTTTGCATTCGGAATAGCTTAATGGGTTTCATCATTTTGATCATTGTCATCTTAACAAAGCTAATATTACCAATGATATACCAGGCAGGCATGAATACGGTTACAAAAGTCTATTCTCACCTCGCGCAAGTAGGTATGCATGTGCCTAACAAAATATTTTAGGGCTTCCTCTAAAAGGGCGACGATAGAAACACTCTGACTAGGTAGGGCCGGGATATACCGATGCTCACATGTTACCACCGTAACGACAATTGAACTATAGGACTATCTGCCTAAAAAGTCTCACTGGCCTTGTTGAAATTTACAGTTGTGCTTCTAGACTATTTTGTGACTATCCATGACAGGTTGTGGATTTTCATTGGGAGTTGGGAAGAACTTGAGGATGCTTTTTGGGCCAATTTCCAAGGGACCTATGTCCGCCCCCCGGATGCTGGCGATCTAAGTCACATCATACAACAACCCGGGGAGTCAGCCCATAAGCTTTGGAACCGGTTCCTCACTAAGAAGAACCAAATCGTCGACTATCCGGACGCTGAAACCTTAGCGGCCTTCAAACACAGTGTCTGGGACGAATGGCTAGCCAGACACCTCGGACAAGAAAAGCTGAGGACAATGGCAGACCTGACTACACTCATGACCCGCTTTTGCGCGGGCGAGGAAAGCTGGTTAGCTCATAGCAGCACCAGCGACCCTAGAACATCCGAAGTCTGGGACGGCAATGGAAAGCCATGGCGTAACAAAAAAACGTCGAACACAAGGGAAGATACAACGGTAAACGCCTGGTTTAGCGGGTCCAGATCCGATCAACGGAAGAAGCCGTTCAAAGGCAACAAAAATGGTCCATCCTGCTTGGACAAAATATTTGATAGGCCCTGCCAAATCCATGGCACCCCAGAAAAACCTGCAAACCATACCAACCGTAATTGTTGGATTTTCAAGCAGGCCGGCAAGCTCAGTGCCGAACACAAGGGAAAAGGACCTCAGAGCGAAGAAGAGGACGAACCTCGCCAGCCGAATACAGGGGATAGAAAAAATTTCCACCGGAGATCAAAAGAATGAACATGATATATGCCACTCATATCCCAAAGAGGGAGCGCAAGCGTGCACTGCGATATGTCTATGCCATCGACCCTGTCGCCCCCAAATTCAACCCATGGTCGGCCTGTCCGATCACTTTCAAACGCAGGGATCATCCGACTAGTATCCGTCATGGGGGTTCGGCTTCCGTAGTGCTTGACCCAATAATCGATGGATACCATCTCACCCGAGTCCTTATGGACGGCGGCAGCACTCTTAATCTAATATATCAGAACAATGTCCACAAGATGGGGATCGACCCGTCAAGAATCAAGCCAAGCAGCACGACCTTTAAAGGAGTGATACCGGGCGTAGAAGCCCGCTGCACGGGCTCTTTAACATTGGAGGTCGTATTCGGCTCTCCTGTCAACTTTCGAAGCGAAGAGTTAACCTCGACATAGCTCCATTCCGAAGTGGCTATCATGCACTACTCAGAAGAACGGCCTTCGCCCGCTTTAATGTAGTCCCGCACTATGCTTATCTAAAGCTTAAAATGCCTGGACCACGTGGCGTCAGCACGGTCAATGGAAATATGAAGCGCTCTCTTCGTACGGAAGAGGACACTGCAGCCTTAGCAGCCGAAGTCCAACACGGCCTATTCAATCCGGACAACTTATCGGTCGTTAAAACTGCGGACACAGTTAAACATGTCTGGCACACGCCTCAGTGCGGCAGCTCAGATGAACCTGAGCTAGATTAGCAGTTAAGCCCCCATCGACTGCCCCATAAGGTGATAGCACATGTACCTCGAGTGCATAATTATGCCTTAAAAATACCTTGGGCGACGCTGGGGGCACTCTGCATGCAGTCCATAGTTCAGCTCGGCCCTATTCGGACTCTAAAAATTATCTTTTATGGCCACACTCAGGTTTCTTTTTCTTTTTACACATGGCCATCATACTCCCTCCTTCAACGACACATTACAGAGGAGGAAACGGCTCAGACGTGCAGCAGGGATTCGTGCTAAGGTTTCTTTTTAGATTAAGACCCTGTGTACACATTTTTTCTCTTTCTTGTTATATACTTTTCTGGCATGTTAAATGTTCAAAAAATTTATCGGCATTATATGTAAGCTTACGGCTCGCCGTACTATAAATGGATATTAATAGAACAACTTGATTCACATTATGTTCAGATTTTTATTCACTCATCATAAAATGTTCTCTCCTCATATCAGATTGCCACATGTGCCTTGTCAACAGGGTCTATTAAAAGGGGATGTATTCATCCCGGTATATGTCGAAAAGATCGAACACCTATAGGGAGTGTTCGTCGTCCTAGATGTTTGCCTTATATGCATCAGTTCCGAATCATGTCTTGGGTCAATAATTTGGTTGCCCGGCTCCTGTGCTTACCCCTACGTTCCCGATTGTTCAGCTAGGGTGTAAAGGGAGAACTACTGCGATTGTACTTCTGTCTCGTCCGGTCAAGTACCTCAGTAGAGAAAACCGAAAACTGACCGTCATGATAGGCGAGAACCTGGTCCGCAATCCGGTGACTTAGTTTTATACCACGATGATAGAGATATAACCCGTGTTATATGAAGGGTTGGTTTTTCGCCCAGCCAGGTGCAATTGGATAGCTTAAGTAAGGAATATCATATCCGCACCAGGGGCTAGCACCTAGCCCCACATGTCAAACTCCTACGACTAAGTGAAAGCAGTAACGCCGCATAGTCTAATTGCCTGGTTCGCTGCGCATACACCTCCTATACGGACCAAGACGTTGGATAAAGAGTGTATATGCATATGACCGAACACCCCAGTACTATGTACATGGGGGCTGAAGCCGACGACCGGAAACTTTCAGGTTTACATAAACAGTCACATAGGAGGTAAAAGACGCTCATATTATAATAGCGCAAAAGTTATATACATCGGATTCACAAGGTTAAGTCTTTACAGCCAAATACAATTACTCGAAGATAATATCCTTCGAGCACAGGCCTTCTACAAGGCGGGCACCTTCGATGACATCCTCGAAGTACTTCTCCGGCTTGCGGTGCTCCTTGCCCTCGGGCACACCAGTAGTGGATATGTGCTCCGCCTTCATCTTCGCCCAGTGCAGTTTCACACGAGCGAAGGCCATCCGAGCACCTTCTATGCAGGCCAAACGCGTCAATGCGTCGACCCGCGGACTCACCTCGACTAGCCGCTTCACCAATCTGAAGTAGCTACATGGGATTGGATCAGCGGGCCATAGTCGGACTATCAAGTCGTTCATGGCCGAACTCGCCATGTTGTGCAGCTCGACCAGCTGCTTCATCTGGTCGTTGAGGGGCATCGGATGTTTTGGCGCGTAGAACTACGACCAAAACAACTTCTCCGTGTCGTTCCCCTCCTAGGCTCAGAAGTACTGGGTAGCGTCAGCAATGCACCACGGAAGATCAGCAAACACACCTGGAGAACTCCATAACCGTGTCAGCCCGAGATACATCTTCCCTCCGAAGATACTCGGTAAGAGAAAGGTCTTACCAGATGCTATCTGTTGCGCCTGCTTGATTTCCTCATAGGCGCTGCGTGCCTCGCCTCGCGCATCCTGGGCAATCTTCACTGCCGCAGCAAGCTCGGATGCTTGCTTCGAAGTCTTCTTTTCCAATGCCTCACATTTTACAATGGCATCTTTGAGCTCATTCTCGACTTCGTACACCCGAGCTTGGTGCTTCTTGCAAGTGGCCTTTCCGGCCTCTAGTTCAGCAACCGCTTTGTCAGCGGTCGCCTTGCTCGCATCGGCCTCCTTCTTGGCCTGCGCAAGCTCGCCCTTGAGGGTCTCGAGCTTAGTGGCGCCAATTGTTTAATACAGAATATAATAAAAGAGTTTATATCCATACTCAATTCACATTATTATTCTTCTTGACATTTAAATCCGCATACCTTGCGTTTCATCTAAACGCTGGTTGACGCGGTCGAGGTCCTCGTTGGCCAACAAAAGCTTCCGATTTAGTTCGGCAACTTCTGCATCTCGTGCAGTTGCCGAAACTAGTGAAGCATGCTCAAATACAATAAAAACATACAGTTCAGCTCTAGAATATGCTATACTATGGATACTTCGTCTGATTTTGTTCAGAATCACACAAAGCATCAGGGGCTACTAGCTACATATGTGTATTTAAAACAAATAAAGTTCCATAAAGAACATTACGTTGCTTACCTCAAAGCCCATTAACAGGCTGTTGAAGGCTTCATTCAGTCTGCCCTTGATGGACTGAATCTTGTACATCACTGCACCCATCACGGTGCGGTGCTCCTCCACGATGGAAGCACTTTGAGTGCTCCCTCCATAGAGTCCGGCGCCTCCGGATTGACTCCGGGCGCCGTCGTATCCATCCCCGCCTGGGGGGTCTGGTCTTCGGACCTCGGAGCCACACAAGGCTCCGGGTCAATGTCCGGGAGGGCCTCGGATTGTTTGGGCCCCCCGTCTTCGGTCTCCATGGAGATTGTTTCACCATGGTCAACGGCAGCCGAGGTATTACCCCCGGTCGCCCCGTCACCTGCCCCACCCTCATCTCCTTGGGAAGAGGACACCCGCTGGGAGGACACTTCGGTGTCCCCGCCGATCATGGGTGAAGGAGCTCGGACCGGCGGGTCACTCGCCGTCTCTCCGGACGCTAGAGAGTTATCCTCCGATAAGGAGGCGTCAGGGTGTCCTCCTGAAGGGCTGTAGGTCAGCAGGTGAGAAATACTAAGTAAGCATAAAAAATGCTAAACAAACAAAGGTGCAGCAATTAATCTGGACAAACTTACGTTTCGGGCAGGGGTTTCTCCCTGGGCTTCACCATGAAGCTATGTTCGGATGAATCCGAACTAACAGCGAGGTTCAGCTTCCTCCGGGGCGCGGCCATTCCCGCGTCAGCAGCGCACCCCCCCCCCCTTGTCCCCCTGCCTTGCACGGGGAGCTCTTCCTACTCCTCTTCCTCGTCATCCTCCTCCTCTTCGGAGGAGAGGATGTGGATCTTCTCGGACTTCTCGTCCGTAGGGCGGGGGCTGTCTCCGCCCCCCTTGCACTTCTTCTTGGGCTTCTTGACGGCGCCTTGTACGGCGCCGGGACCAGCATCACCGTCAGTCGAGGCGATCTAGATCTTCGGGCAAAGGTGTCGGACACTTGATCCGGGTCGCCTTGTTCGTCCAGTTATGTATATCAGGCAAAAACTCCAATTCCTGTTATCATTGAATAAATAAGGGGATATATGTTCAGCGAAATTTTCTATTACCTCTGGGGCGGAGAGTGATACGTCTCCAACGTATCTATAATTTTTGATTGTTCCATGCTATTATTTATGAAGTCTTGGATTTTTAATGGGCTTTATCATTCACTTTTATATCATTTTTGGGACTAACCTACTAACCCAAAGGCCCAGTCCAGATTGCTGTTTTTTGCCTATTTCAGGGTTTTGCAGAAAAAGAATATCAAACGGAGTCCAAACGGAATGAAACCTTCGGGAGAGATATTTTTGGAGAAAATCACGCTCGGGAAACTTCAGGACCAAGTCAGGAGACAGAGGGCCTTCCCTCGAGGGTGGGGGCGCCACTTGGTTTGGTTTGGTTTGGGAATATTGCTTGTGCATCCACTTCCATAAACCACAAAGTTATTCCACATGAGTCCACTATACCTTCCTATATGCGGTATTTACCTGTCGTTCCAAGTAAATTTCTATGTGCCAAACTCTAAACCTTCAAATGAAATTCTGTTTTATATGCTCGAACAGCTCATGTATCAACTAGAGCTGTCTATATCTTCCATGCTAGGTGGGTTATTCTCACGATGAGTGGACTTCGCTCATCATTCATGCGAAAATGGCTGGTAATCGGGATGCCCAGTCCCATGCTCAAAATCATAATAATTAAACAAAACTCCCCCAGGGCTGTTGCTGGTTTGGACGGTACCCGTTGTTTCGGGCTAGCCGTGGAGTGTGCTTGTTGGTGATTGGGGGAGTATAAACTTTACCATTCTGTTTGGGAACCGCCTATAATGTGCGTAGCATGGGAGATATCGAGATTCTTGATTGTTATGTTGACAATGAAAGTATACCGCTCAAAATGTTATTCATCTCTATTTAAAAATCGAGCTCTGGCACCTCTACAAATCCCTGCTTCCCTTTGCGATGGGCCTATCTATTTAATTTTATGCGGAGTCATCATCCTCTTATTAAAGAGCACCAGTTGGAGAGCACCTCTGTCGTTGCATGTATTACTATTAATTTGCATTGAGTATGATCATGACTGGATCTCTTTTACCATGAATTACAATGTCTAGTCAGTCCTTGATCTTTAAAGGTGCTCTGCATTTATGCTTTGTGGTCTCAGAAAGGGCAAGAGAGATACCATCTTGTTATATCATATCATGATTGTTTTGAGAAAGTGTTGTCATCCGAGATTTATTATTTTTGCTCGCTAGTTGATTATCCCATTGATGTGAGTAGTCTTTGGACATGAAAATTATTGTGAATATGGTTAGTTCATGATCTTGTTGAAAACCTGAATGCTAGCTTACATATTTACAACAACAAGAGCAAACAGAGTTTGTCAAAGTTTTTCTTTATCACTTTCAGTTTATGAACTGAGTTGCTTGAGGATAAGCAAAGGTTTAAGTTTGGGGGAGTTGATACGTCTCCAACATATTTACTTTTCCAAACCCTTTTGCCCTTGTTTTGGACTGTAACTTGTATGATTTGAATGGAACTAACCCGGACTGACGGTGTTTTCAGCAGAACTGCCATGGTGTTGTTTTTGTGCAGAATAAAAAGTTCTCGGAATCGCCTGAAAATCAACGGAGAATTATTTCGGAAAATATAAAAAATACCTGCAAGAAGATCCACACCAGGGGGCCCAGGGCCTGTCCACGAGGGTGGGGGGCGCCCCCTGGCTCGTGGGCCCCCTGGTGACTTACCGACGTACCCCCAGATCATATATCTTCCGTTTTGGGGAGAAAAAAATCAGGGAGAAGGAATTATCACGTTTCACGAGACGGAGCCGCCGCCAAGCCCTAATCTCTCTTGGGAGGGCTGATCTGGAGTCCGTTCGGGGCTCCGGAGAGTGGAGATCGTCGCCATCATCATCATCAACCTTCCTCCATCACCAATTCCATGATGCTCACCGCCGTGTGTGAGTAATTCCATCGTAGGCTTGCTGGACGGTGATGGGTTGCATGGAATCTATCATGTAATCGAGTTAGTTTTGTTAGAGTTTGATCCCTAGTATCCACTATGTTCTGAGATTGATGTTGCTATGACTTTGCTATGCTTAATGCTTGTCACTAGGGCCCGAGTGCCATGATTTCAGATCTGAACCTATTATGTTTTCATGAATATATTTGTGTTCTTGATCCTATCTTGCAAGTCTATAGTCACCTACTATGTGTTATGATCCGGCAACCCCGAAGTGACAATAACCGGGACCACTCCCGGTGATGACTGTAGTTTGAGAAGTTCATGTATTCACTATGTGTTAATGCTTTGGTCCGGTACTCTATTAAAAGGAGGCCTTAATATCCCTTAGTTTCCAATAGGACCCCGCCGCCACGGGAGGGTAGGACAAATGATGTCATGCAAGTTCTTTTCCATAAGCACGTATGACTATATTCGGAATATATGCCTACATTGCATTGATGAACTGGAGCTAGTTCTGTGTCACCCTAGGTTATAACTTCTACATGATGAATTGCATCCGACATAATTTCCCATCACCGATCCAATGCCTACGAGCTTTACCTATATTGCCTGCTGCTTATTTACTTTTCCGTTGCCACTATTACAAAAACTACAAAAACACTATCGTTACTTTTATTGCTGCTACCGTCACTATCATATTACTTTGCTACTAAACTATCTTGCTGCAGATACTAAGTTTCCAGCTGTGGTTGAATAGACAACACAGCTGCTAATACTTAAGAGTATTCTTTGGCTCCCCTTGTGTCGAATCAACAAATTTGGGTTGAATACTTTACCCTCGAAAACTATTGCGATCCCCTACACTTGTGGGTTATCATCTATGCAATGTCATATATAAAATTATCTCCAAGTGTCTTGTTAACAGACTAAGACCCCTGTTGGATGGTATTATCTCTCCTACTCATAGTGTTTTCATTCCTGGAAGATTAATTTCTGATAATGCTCTCATAGCCTTTGAGTGTATGCATTCGTTGAGTACACTGAAAGATAGCCGGGTGAATACTGTGCGTACATGATGGATCTTGCTAAGGCATATGATCGTGTGGACTGAAAGTTTTTATAAAGAATGCTTCATGCTTATGGTTTTGCTCTAGTTTGGGATAAATGGATTATGACCTGTGTTACGCCAGTTAAATTTTCAGTGTGCTTTAATGGTCAGACGTTATATTCTTACTAACCCTCATGTAGTCTCGGGCAAGGAGATCCTTTTTCTACATACTTTTCGCTATTGTAGCTGAGGCCCTTTCATTGTTACTTTGTTGCTACGGCGAATGGGGATATCAATGATTCTTGAAGCTCTAGCCAACGTCCTGCTAGGGAGTTCATTAAGATTAATGCTGACACAAGTTATGTGGAGGCTATGAGTGCTGCGAGTGTGGGTGTGGTGGCAGGAACTATGCTGGAAAGGTTAACATTTCGTCACGGGATTATATTGAGGTGGGCAATAGCGTGGATGAAGCGGAACTGAGAGTGACCCTAGCCGGGTTGTACATCGGTATTAATTACTCTCCACAAGCCCATCATTTTGGAAACTGATTATTGTTTTGTGGCCTCTTCTTTTGGAAATGATTTTTGAGACAAGTCTTCCCTAGTTGATCTAAAGATGGAAGCATTGAGTATTTCCAATATGATGATAAATTCCAAGATATTCAAGATTAACAGAAGAGCAAATAGGGTGGCGCACGAGATTGCGAAGTTTAGTTTTGAAAATAAGTTCGATTGTGGGCTTCTTAATAGTGTTCCACCCTGCATGGCTAAAGTTGTAATGGGTGACTGTATGAATGCTTTATATTAATTAATACTATATATGGGAGGGGGTTTTCAAAAATCAAAAGTGTTGTCCATGTAAACACTATTGTTGTCAGTGGTACGCTAATGAGGTGGGATCATACTAGTCCACCATGTGCCATAGACGCATCACGCTTGCATGATTTAATTCAACTCGCTCAACAGTTCAATGTTGTGAAAAAGAGCACACAAAGGATGAGCATCCAATGTAATTATTGCTGGCCCTTTTCAGAAGCAGATAATCTGAAAATTAGATGTGAATATAGAATATTTTGGAGAAAACGGGTAAATGTGAGTTGGTGAGCGGCCAATGGGTTGGAAGTTTATGGTGATTGACCAATTGAAAGACCTTCCTAGGGCAGGGTAATCATCAGTGACGCACAATGGCTTTACTCGAACAACACAACGTGCATCGAATTACTCATGCATGGGGGTTTCAGGGTCTACGATTAGGTGAAACTAGATGCATCAGGTTCAAGAAAAGTGTATCAGAATGAGTGTGAACGGCCGAGGTAAAGATACCATGAAGTTACCAATTTGTCTAGCCCGCACCATTGAGAAATTGTTCTGACCAGTATGTGCCTGCTTTTCGCTTTGATTATTAAGTTTTGTCTCAGGTAGGCAGCATCGTCACAATTCTTTCTGGTTCGACCAGGCTCTTTTTTGGTTTATATGCATAAAAAGTTTTCTAGGGTGGACAATGTCGAACAAGATCTATTTTTTCTGCCAGGCAGTCTGGTTTTTTGGTCCTTGCATGGGAGGGGTTTGGGGTCAAAGGTATGACCATGGCCAGCACCGATAGTAACTACAGTGACCTCCAAGAACCATGAATTTCCAGGCCAGGTGTGCATGTCTTGATGATCGAAGACCAAGAGACACGCGCGGTTGTAAATGTGAGGTACCGAAGCACGGTCAAATCAACAACATACATATGTGTGCAACCAGTGGCGGAGCTTCTTGGGGGCCAACCTGGCCATGCACCCT
>LR738712.1:738839716-738849998 GCA_902687465.1 Secale cereale
CCCCCCCCGGTTTCACAAGAAAGCATGTATGTGTGTGTGTCTATATATATATAAAGCCTTATTTTCATTAAAATCAGCTAAAATAGTTATGTTTGCCCCCTCTCCAGCCCTAGCACCCACACCCCCAATAATTTCAGCTCAATCTCCGCCACATTGTGCAACCATGCATCCCATAAATGTAATAAGTAAAGAGAGCTACCCAATGATCTTCACACGAACATGAGACCTCTGCAACCATACCTGCCTATAAATGCAAGGAAGTGAGCTACCGGAACACCTTCACATCAAAATTCTTAGTCGATAAATAAGTTGCATTCTTATTCACTTATGCCCATTTCCTTTAGTGATGACGAACATACGTCATCCATCTGTTAAAGAATTGTACACCGTGTCTTCTATAATTGAGTTGCATCGGGTTGAGAGCTAGGTATGCGGGATAATTCTACAACAACGAGGACAATAAGTGCAAGCAATTATCTCCATCAGCCTCTTTCATAGAATCCGGATGGGCCTATGCCTATCATGCTTACGTGATCAAACATCACCCGGCAACTCTGTAGTGCGGAATGGCAATTTGGTCTCATGGTATCCTCGCACGTCCAAGATGTCGTGTGACTTTCTAGTTTTGTAGCTGTCGCAGCACACCAGAATATGCTGATTAGCCTTTTCCTTATCTTTAGACACAAGATTTTGGGCTAAGCAAGTGAGCCTAACAGACATAGTACTGAGAGGCCATCGTAAAACAGCGGAATTATTTTTTTTTCTTACTTGAGTCACTTCATTAGCATGCTAGATGTTTTCTCCAGCAACCTAAAACGATATTTTCGTATCTTGATTTTGCAGCGTTAATAGCTTAACGGGTCTCATCATATCAATCATTGTCATCTTAACGGCTAATATTACCAATGATACACCAGGCCAACAGTAATATCCTTACAAAAGTCTATTGTCATCTCGCCCAAGTAGGTATGCATTCGCCTAACAAAGTATTTCAGGGTCACGATATAAACAATCGAGCGAGGGTAGGGCCGGGGGACATGGCAAAGTATCATGTGATACCGACGCTCACATGACACCATGGTAACAACAGTTGAACTATGGGACTATCTGCCTAGAAAGCCTCACTGCCTTGAAAGTTACGATTGTGCAGTAGCAACTAGGGCACGAGATGAGAAGATTTTTGGCGCCGCGGTGCAACACAACGTACAACACCAAATGAAGCAAGAATTGGGCCCCTTGCCCACCTCGATCCATGGACATACAGACTTGTCTAACACGATATGACTCAGTTTCAAATCGGTTATCATGTTTCCTAGGAATTCAGTGCTGGTCCAACTTTTCTTTCTGAATCTAAGTAGAACCAAATCTCTCACATATTTTCTCTAGACTCTGTAGGTATGCAAATTTTGAAGTTTTGACATCAACTTTGAGTCTGCGATGGTTCTAATACTTGGTAATTAAAGTGGTAATTCAAAAATTAGAGCATCATGACACTAGAGACGTGAGGCGGGTAGAGCTAGTACTCTATGTGATCATAAATAATGGTAATTCAGCTCACGATCAAATCTTGGGCAACGTACACATACTCGATTTGCTTGGTCGGACTTACTGAAATGAACAGTATCAGTTTGCCTTTCCTAAGTTTTCGCAACAGAACTGGCATTCTAGTTAACCAATCAACTTATATGTGTGGATTTTTATTTATTAGTATTTGACAAAAACTAGCAGGAGCTGTGCTTATGCATTAAGATTGGGGGAAATACAGTACATCAGCTAAAAACACCTTATAGAGGGCTCACCAGGAGCTAGAGGAAATGGGAAAAAACAGGGGTGAAGCCCTGCCAACAGGGATTACTCGTGAACTTCCAACATGTGCCGAATATCTTCTGCGATCTGCTTCGCCACACCAGCAGCGCTGCACGATTTACCTTTGAAGGTTCTTCTGTTCTCTTTGCCTCCAAATGTGCCACACAATATAACAGCCAACTGAATGTTAGCATTCCTTCTGTCTGTAGGGATTTAAGTACTGATTGTACTTAACCAGCCCGTGATGGAGTCTTCGATCAGTACTGAGTCAGCCGCTTCCCGGTTGGTGGAACTGAAGGAAGCCCGGAAGGCCAGACCTGCCGCCCAAACGGGCATGATATCATCAACTGAGCCGCAGACTGTCTGGGGGACACACAGGCCTGCTGTTGAGGCTATTCCCTAAGAGCGGGACTTAATTGGCTTTCCCCACCTTAGTGAAATGCAGCTGGACCAGCAAGCTATCTTTTTCGTGGAAATAACTAGAATTCCGGTTCTGTTCTGAAATAGTTAATTAACAAATGCCCATATCCGAAACCAAGTCAGTTATGAACAGAGAGAGAGAGAGAGAGAGAGACGGCTACATGGGCGATACATGCATTGTTGGAGGTTTATAAGATGGAAATAAGGTTAATTAATGTCCCACCTACCACAATTTTTTCCCTTCCGGGGCCTCTTCCCTTCCTCTACATATACCATGACTTCACTTCAGTCAGCTGCATCCAAACTCAATCATTTCACCCTCAATCAGACACTTCAGCTTCATGATTATTCGATTTAGGAGTTCTAGTGTAACAAATAGGTTACGTTCGACAAAAGCTTAAGAGAGGATTGCTAGAAAAGAGGCATGAAGTTGAGAACACGTATGGATAGGAGACACCGGGAAAGAGGAAAATGTTCGTCCTGCAAGGAAATAAACGTCATTTGAAACTTGTCCACGGCAACGCGTTAGAGCTACACGCACCAAAACACAATCAAGTGGTAGCTCCGGCGTCGTGATCTCTGGTGCCAAATTGTTCGGCCGCTGAAGTGATCCGTGCACTGCGAGGTCCATCCGCCATTGGAGACTTGGGGGAGTCGCCCATCGTAAATCGGCCTGTTTTGTTTTTCTAAACGAGATGAAAATGACAAGTCATAGGTGTGTCGCTTCCACCAAACCCGGACTTTTTGATCCGAGCCTCCTTACCCAACACTGTTCCGAACCGTACATACATGCTCTGTTCCCCTGCCATGGGAAGGGACGCCGCCGGCGAAGTGTACTTCTATTACGCCGTGTGCGTCACGTACATGCCAGGCTGCAGTAATAGCTATATATACCCCGCCAACACACAGAAAGAACTCAGCAGCTCCACGAGCAGAGAAGCCGACACCCAACCCAAGCACAAACGCATGCCAGGCACACCAAGTAGTGAATTAAGATCATTTTCATCCAAGCCAGTATGTGAAACCGACATGCCGATTTCTATTCCCGTCGTGCTTTAGACTCAAGTCTTTAGCATGACAAAAGTCTCCGATTCATCTCTTTTCCCTGCAAAAAAAGAAAAATAAATAGGTAAGCTGCATCTACAATTCTACATATACCATGTGCATTCTCTTCAGTAAGCTGCATCCGAACTCAATAATTTCACCGCCATCCACCCAGTTGTATATCATGATTATTCGATTTAGGTATATTACTGCAACAAATAGGTTGCGTTCGACAAAATCGTAAGAGGATCGCTAGAAAACTGGCATGAAGTTGAGAACACGTATGAATAGGAGACAATGGGAAAGAAACAAATGTTTGTCCTGCATGGAAGTAAACTTCACTTGACACCAGTCCATGGCACTGCGCTGTCTCTAGGCGCATCAAAATGCAATCAAGTTGTAGCTCTGGCGTCATGATCTGTCCAGCCAAATTGTTCGGCCGCTGAAGTGATCTAGAACGATCCATCGGTCGTTGGAGACTGGCTGTAGTCGCCGACCATACAGAACAGAACAGTGTTCCAATTTGACAAATCGGACTTTTTTTTTCTTCCAAACGAGATGAAAATGACGAGCCATAGGTGCCGCTTCCCACCAAACCCGGACATTTTGATCCGAGCGTCCCTATTCAACACTGTCCGAACCATACATTCATATATGGTATGTTCCCGTGCCACGGAAAGGGACACCGCCGGCGAATTTACACCGTACGTACCGTAAGCCATATCAAGTTGAGACAGGTTTGAAACGTTCCAGCGGCTGCCGCATTCTCTGTCTCTCTCTCCGCGCCAGCTCTGTCCCGGGTTCCAACAAACACCTCACCTGGCTGCAGCTCCACGAGCCGAGGAGTCCACACCCAACCAAAGCACCAACGCACCCCAGGCAGCCCGCAAAACGCCACCATCGCCACGACATCATGCACATGTTCCATGTTCCATCAACGGCACTCCCCCACCGAGCACAGCATCAACGGACGCACGTACAGCATGGAGCTCCACGATGGATTCCAAGGGTGCTAGGGGCAGGGCCAGCGTGTACTACCGCTACATGGGCTCTCCTTCACAACCCCGCCCTGTGCAGAAGCTGTCATTTGGACCATCGTCCAGAAGGTACGTACTTTCATTTGCCTTCACGCCTCACGTAGCTTGCATCACCAACAATCAACATCAACCAAGTACCAGTAGAATAATTCATTTCTGGACCAACACATAACATACAACCTACAACTTACTAATAAAAAACATTCATTTCTTGGACTGAGAGTCTTCCTAGTGGTTTCAGTCAGACCCATGCAGAACTCCTGGTATACACTATGCTATGGTTGATGAATGATTGTTTCCCTGGTTTAATTTTCAGGTTCGCACTGCAAGGCCAGCACCAGCCGGAACTTCTCCGGCAGGCCAGTTCTCCAGCCAGTTGCCTCCGGCGATGTGATACAATCTATGACGACGACTGCTTTGTTGGTTTTGGCGGCTCTCTCTCCAGCCAGTTGCCTCTGGCGATATGATTGTGCAGCGACGGTGGTGGGATTCCCAGGCCAACACATGTAGCTGTTAAGATCGTGGAAAAGTGGTGGTGATTGATGGTGTTTTTTAAGTACCTAGTCTTGAGCTCAGGGTGAAAACCCTAGGTCTGACCCGAGTTGGTTATACCTGACAATGACGATGTTTTCCTTGTTAAAGGCATTGCTCGGATATGCTCGGACTTGTACTCCAGGATGAAAACCTAGTATCTGGTATCTGGTGGTTGGATCCGGTGATGATGACGTTTAAACTTCGTTCCCTTCCTGAAGGCGTTGTTGTTGAATAATCTTGTCATTGTGCTATCAAGAGATGGTTGGTTCTGTCATCTTGAAGAATAATTCCGGGAATGGTTTACCTCAAGAAAGGCTAAGTTTGATTCCTGAATCCATTTGGATATTGTTTCTGTAACATCTTCTCAAGTTGACCGCGGCTCTTAACATAATCAAAAGGGAAGTCCACGTCACTGTAGTTGTCAGTGGTACGCTAATGATGTGGGATCATAATAGTCCACCATGTGCCACAGAAGCATGCATGAATTAATTCAACTCGCTCTGCAGTTCAAATGTCGTGGAAAAGTGCACACAAGGGTTGAGCACCCAAGGTAAATATTGCTGGCCCTTTGCTGAAGCAGATAATCTGAAAATTGGATGTGAATATGGAATATTTTAGAGAATAATGGGTAACTAGGAGTTGGTGAGTGACCAATGGGTTGGAAGTTTATGGTGATTGACTGATTGAAAGACCTTCCTAGGGTAGGGTAATTCTCAGTGACGCCCAACGGCTTTACTCAGACAACACAACGTGCATCAAATTACTCATCCATGGGCGTTTCGTGGTCTATGATTGAAAAGAATAAAAAAGTTAGGTGAAACCAGATGCATCACCTTCAAGAGAAGTGTATCAGAATGACTGTGAACGGCTGAGGTAAAGATACCGAAAAGTTACCAACTTATCTCGCCTCCCCTCACCATTGTCAGCGTTCTGCATTGTTTGACCATCTCAAAATTATTCAAAAAAGCATTTCTCTTTTGTGCCTCTGTTTTAGCTCATGAGGAAGTAGTAGTTAATTCATGATCTTTTTAAGTTGGACAAGCTTCACCCCAGGATTGCATGTCTAATGTGCAAACCCATAATACGAGAAGGAACTGGCATAGAGTGCGCCCGGCTCATTAAAAAATAATACAACAAACAAACCCTCATTCACGCTTTGTTCATGAGAAATCAGAAAACTTTGGCAGTGATAAACAAAGGAGATTAAGAGGATGTGATCGTCCTCATTCGGGAGCCGTTCCTCCAAACTTGTCCAGCTCAAGAAGTGATTGAGTTATCTGCTAGCATTCGTTGACGAAATATGCATATTCTAAAAAAATAATTATTACCTCTGTTTTTAAAACCAAGAGCTCTGGTACATGTTTAGTTTTTGTTTCCGACCAAGGGTTTTCAACCTTGCCAACAAAAGCCACGGTTCGAGAGTCTCCACCTTCTTTAAAGCACCAACTATTGAGAGCATGATTGTCATTCTGAGTGTAATGTGCATTGTCCCAAAGTACCATTGTCTTTTGCATGATTATGATATCGTTTATTCTGAAATCATTGTATCTAGTCGTCACTTAAACCTTGGAGGTGCCCCTGCATTTATGTTTTGCTTCACTAAAGGGGGCAAGCGAGGTACCACTTTATCATATTTGCACACCATGCTCATTACAAATCTATTGAGTGTTTCAGTATCATATTGTAAAACTTTCAGTTCTTTGTGATTTTCTCATCGGGCAACTTAATTACTACAGATTCATTGTCTCAGTAAGCACTTGTCATGTGACTGTGAAAAGTCCTTATATGGTTAATAGCATGTCACCACAGAAATTATGCTTGTTATCATTTACCTACTCGAGGACGAGCAGGAATTAAGCTTGGGGATGTTGATACGTCCAAAACGTATCTATAATTTCTGCTTGCTCCATGCCTCTTTTGTGTGATATTGCTATGTTATTTATACACTTCCATACACTTTTGATCATATTTGGACTAACCTATTAACTCAGTGCACCCCAGTGCCAGTTTCTGTTTTCTGCTGTTTTTGTATTTCAGGTTTTCCCATTACGTAAACTGCCAGAAAAATTCCGGGAAAAATATATAAAAAATTAGCGTTCCGGAAGCTTCCATGCAACCAAAGTAGGGCCGGAGGGGGGCCACCAGGGCTCCAGGCGCCCTGGGGGGCTCGGCCCCCCTCCTGGCCGCGCCGGGGGGGTGCCTGGGCCCCCCAGGCCTCCGCTGATGCCCCCTTTTGGCATATATTTACACCGCGTCGCGGAAACCCTGATTCCAGACCCCTTTTCTCCAGACGCAATTCCGATCTCCGCCGCCATCGCCATCAAGCTTCGGGGGACCAGAATTCCTGTGCCGGCACCCTGCCGGGACGGGAAAGTGCCCCCGGATTCATCTCCATCGACGTTGCTTCCTCCATCCATGATGCGGGAGTAGTTCCTCCTCGGGGCTGAGGTTTCTACCAGTAGCTATGTGGTCAATTCTCTCTCCCATGATGTGATCTTTGTTGTGATCATAGGCTATGTTAATCTAGGGTGATCCCATGGTATTTCCCCTTCCTCTATGTATTGGATTGATGTACTCACTTGTCTTTATCTAGTATAATCCCCGAGACCAAGGTGATAGCGGTCTATTGGACATGGATTAGAAAAATATTTTCATGAGTGATTTCCTCTCTTGTGTGTTGATTGAAGATTGAGAGTCTCTTGGTGCTTGTCTTTGACTATCCTTTAGATATGTTGTGGTGATTGTGGGACTCTCTTTGGATGGCCGCGGTGACATTGGGAAATCCTTAGATTGAGAACTACGAACTTTGAGGTGTGCTTTTGTAGCCCTACATAATTCTCGTCCTCTCTTGACCACGGAGGAATGACCTCCGGGTGCGTGTCCATTGCATGTTTTATGGGAAATATCATGTGATTCGATTATGTTCATGTTGTTGGGAGTTGTCACTAGTGAAAGTATGATCCCTAGGCCTTGTTTCCACCATTGCAATACCATTTGTGCTCACGTTTACCACTTGTTTGCTTGCTGCACTTTTTATTACAGATTTATATTACTTTGCTTTGCCACTCCTATCAGCCATATTTTACCATCTCTTCGCCGAACTAGTGCACCTATACAACTCCTAGTTGTATTAGGTGTGTTGGGGACACAAGAGACTTTTTGTATCTTAGTTGCAGTGTTGCTTGAGAGAGACCATCTTCAACCTCTACTTCCCTGAGTTCGATAAACCTTAGGTCATCCACTTGAGGGAAATTGCTGCTGTCCTACAAACCTCTGCGCTTGGAGGCCCAACATAGTCTACAAGAGTAGAAGCTTGTGTAGACATCAAGCTATTTCTGGCGCCGTTGCCGAGGAAGTGAGTGCTTGAAGGTATATCTTTAGATCTTGCAATTAAATCTTTTTGTTTCTTGTTTTTATTTCACTAGTTATGCTTATGGACAACCTTGCTATTGGATCGTTGCTTGCGGGAAGATGCCCCACACCTGTGGTGGTTGCTCCTCCCCCTACTAAAATTGTGCCCTATAAAATACCAGCTGGTATTATCGATTATGTTTTGGCTAATCGTTACGCAGGAGACAGACATCCCGGTGAACACTTGCTATATCTGTCACAATTATGTTCATTATTTAAGCTTGCAGGTGTATCAAGGGAGTTTGTCATGAGGAAATTGTTCGCCGTATCACTTATAGATAAAGCTTGAGATTGGTATAAGCTTCTCGATAACTCGCACTTGCTTGATTGACAAGAGCTTATGTCTCTCTTTTATACTATGTTTTGTCCTCTTCATGAAATTCATCGAGACAGGAACTATATCTATAACTTTAGGTCTCGTGACGGAGAAAGCATTGCTCAAGCTTGGGGGAGACCGAAAACGTTAATGCTAAGAAGTCCTAACCATGGGCTCCCCAAAGATGCTTATGTGGAGAGTAAGAGTACCTTTTTGCATGTGGATCATGGTAACAATGCTTTATGTGATGCTTATATTGTTGAGTTTATTCGTGATCCCACTGAAAATTATTATGAGAAGGGAACATATGCTTATAGATATTTCAATAATATCAAGTTCCCTCTCTTTATGTTGAAGGTTTTGAAGCTGCACTTGTTTTGTCTTCCTATGCTTATTGCTTTGTGCCTCGATCAATTATTCTATTGCAATATTCCTATGCATAGGAAGCATGTTAGGCTTAAATGTGTTTGGTATTTGCTTTTTGATGATCTCTTTTGTTCTTCAACTCTTATTCCTACTAGAGCATCATTAAAGTCTTAAGCCTATCTTTATGGCTATAAAGAAAGAGCTCTACGGAGACAACCCTTGTTATCTTTGCTTTCAGTTTGTTCTTTCAGTTTTTAGTGGTCTTGATGTTTGTTACTACTGTAGCAACATCATTGTATCTTTATTTTTCAGCTTTGTGCCAAGTGTAGCCTCTGATTGCAAGAAAGTTCAAAAGTTGTGACGTGCTGTCCAGGAAACAGATTCTGTCCTTGGACAGAAAAAATTCGTATAAAATCACCAGATCATCTTTTTGGTCTGAATGTTTTCGACAGCGTGCTCTATACAATTGTCTTTCGGGCGTCTGTTCTGAGTTTTTTTATTTGAGTTGCAGAAGTGCCCCGAAAAATTTATTTACTACCTGCTGGTCTGTTTTTCACAGATTCTGTCTTGTTTTGCCTTTCCTTCGTTTTGCAAACCTTGAGCTTGCTTATTCTTTGCAAAAAACCTTTTCGCAATCTTGAGAAACAGTAGACCTTCAAGATTATCCTTATTTCCAGCAAGGAAAAATTATTTTATTATGGGTACTAACCTCGCTAATCAGATTATGTTGAGTTATGTATGAAGGGAGTTTTCAAGTGTGCGAGGGAAGATGATAAAAAGATTCAGGAGTGTCAAACGCTCAAGCTTGGGGATGCCCCCGTGCACCCCCAAGACATATTCAAGAAGACTCAAGCGTCTAAGCTTGGGGATGCCCCCGTGCATCCCCTTCTCCATCAACAATTATCAGTTCGTCTTTCGTTCCACTATATTTTTATCACTTCATGTGTTATGTGCTATGCTTGGAGCGTCTTGCTTTTAGTTTCCTTTTTAGTTTTCTTTAGCTTTGCTTGCTTTTCATAACGAGTTGGAACTCAGCTTTCTTTGTGTGGAAGAGAAACACGCTCCACTTCAACCTAGAACATAACATAAAATTTTCATGTCTATCTTTGCTGTGTGTGTTCTTTGTCTTTCAATAGCTACTATCATGTTCAGCTCTTAGTTTTCACGCTTTTCTTTTTAAAAAGCTTTTGTTTAGTTGGTCGCTGGAACTCTCTTTATTTATCATGCTTATCTTGTTAAGAGAGTTGGCTTCTGTTGCATTGGTTGATATGTCTATGATAAAAATGCTATATGCATAATGATGCTTTGTAGTTCATGTTTTCTTATGGTTAGTCTCAAATAGCTGGGG
>LR738712.1:738850164-738881645 GCA_902687465.1 Secale cereale
TCAATGTGCTATTGGAGTACCAACACGATTTGTTTGCCTATGATGTGGTATGATTTAGTAATATCTTCCTTCAATAATTTATTTTGATTGACTTGGCGTATGCTCACGCATATTTAAGACTGTAAAGAAAGTCTATCAAGCCTTGATAATCTTTAATTTCTGAGTAGCGATATACTTCCATGCCCGATTCAATGTTGCTTTGTCGCTCTGCATGATTATGACCGTCATTGCTCTTTTAGTTGGTCGCTCCCAGTCTTTTGCTAACCTTCGCCTGTACTAAGCGGACTGACTGCTTGTGCATCCAAAATCATTTAAACCAGTTATGCCATATTAGTCCACCATACCTTCCTATATATGGTATTTACCTGCCATTCCTAACGAAGACTTTCATGTACCATCTCGAAATTATTCAAAAAAGCATTTCTCTTTTGTGCCTCTGTTTTAGCTCATGAGGAAGTAGTAGTTAATTCATGATCTTTTTAAGTTGGACAAGCTTCACCTCAGGATTGCATGTCTAATGTGCAAACCCATAATACGAGAAGGAACTGGCGTAGAGTGCGCCCGTCTCATTAAAAAATAATACAACAAACAAACCCTCCTTCACGCTTTGTTCATGAGAAAATCAGAAAACTTTGGCAGTGATAAACAAAGGAGATTAAGAGAATGTGATCGTCCTCATTCGGGAGCCGTTCCTCTAAACTTGTCCAGTTCAAGAAGTGATTGAGTTATCTGCTAGCATTCGTTGACGAAATATGCATATTCTAAAAAAATAAATATTACCTCTGTTTTTAAAACCAAGAGCTCTGGTACATGTTTAGTTTTTGTTTCCGACCACGGGTTTTCAACCTTGCCAACAAAAGCCACGGTTTGAGAGTCTCCACCTTCTTTAAAGCACCAACTATTGAGAGCATGATTGTCATTCTGAGTGTAATGTGCATTGTCCCAAAGTACCATTGTCTTTTGCATGATTATGATATCGTTTATTCTGAAATCATTGTATCTTGTCGTCACTTAAACCTTGGAGGTGCCCCTGCATTTATGTTTTGCTTCACTAAAGGGGGCAATGGAGGTACCACTTTATCATATTTGCACACCATGCTCATTACAAATCTATTGAGTGTTTCAGTATCATATTGTAAAACTTTCAGTTCTTTGTGATTTTCTCATCAGGCAACTTAATTACTACAGATTCATTGTCTCAGTAAGCACTTGTCATGTGACTGTGAAAAGTCCTTATATGGTTAATAGCATGTCACCACAGAAATTATGCTTGTTATCATTTACCTACTCGAGGACGAGCAGGAATTAAGCTTGGGGATGTTGATACGTCCAAAACGTATCTATAATTTCTGCTTGCTCCATGCCTCTTTTGTGTGATATTGCTATGTTATTTATACACTTCCATATACTTTTGATCATATTTGGACTAACCTATTAACTAAGTGCACCCCAGTCCCAGTTTCTGTTTTCTGCTGTTTCTGTATTTCAGGTTTTCCCATTACGTAAACTGCCAGAAAAATTCCGGGAAAAAAATATAAAAAATCAACGTTCCGGAAGCTTCCATGCGGCAAAAGTAGGGCCGGAGGGGGGCCACCAGGGCACCAGGCGCCCTGGGGGCGCGGCCCTCTCCTGGCCGCGCCGGGGGGCGCCTGGGCCCCCCATGCCTCCGCTGATGCCCCCCTTTGGCATATATTTACACCGCGTCGCGGAAACCCTGATTCCAGACCCCTTTTCTCCAGACGCAATTCCGATCTCCACCGCCATCGCCATCAAGCTTCGGGGGACCAGAATTCCTGTGCCGGCACCCTGCCGGGACGGGGAAGTGCCCCCGGATTCATCTCCATCGACGTTGCTTCCTCCCTCCATGATGCGGGAGTAGTTCCTCCTCGGGGCTGAGGTTTCTACCAGTAGCTATGTGGTCAATTCTCTCTCCCATGATGTGATCTTCGTTGTGATCATAGGCTATGTTAATCTAGGGTGATCCCATGATATTTCCCCTTCCTCTATGTATTGGATTGATGTACTCACTTGTCTTTATCTAGTATAATCCCCGAGACCAAGGTGACTGCGGTCTATTGGACATGGATTAGAAAAATATTTTCATGAGTGATTTCCTCTCTTGTGTGTTGATTGAAGATTGAGAGTCTCTTGGTGCTTGTCTTTGACTATCCTTTAGATATGTTGTGGTGATTGTGGGACTCTCTTTGGATGGCCGCGGTGACATTGGGAAATCCTTAGATTGAGAACTACGAACTTTGAGGTGTGCTTTTGTAGCCCTACATAATTCTCGTCCTCTCTTGACCACGGAGGAATGACCTCCGGGTGCGTCTCCATTGCATGTTTTATGGGAAATATCATGTGATTCGATTATGTTAATGTTGTTGGGAGTTTCCACTAGTGAAAGTATGATCCCTAGGCCTTGTTTTCACCATTGCAATACCATTTGTGCTCACGTTTACTACTTGTTTGCTTGCTGCACTTTTTATTACAGATTTATATTACTTTGCTTTGCCACTCCTATCATCCATATTTTACCATCTCTTCGCCGAACTAGTGCACCTATACAACTCCTAGTTGTATTAGGTGTGTTGGGGACACAAGAGACTTTTTGTATCTTAGTTGCAGGGTTGCTTGAGAGAGACCATCTTCAACCTCTACTTCCCTGAGTTCGATAAACCTTAGGTCATCCACTTGAGGGAAATTGCTGCTGTCCTACAAACCTCTGCGCTTGGAGGCCCAACATAGTCTACAAGAGTAGAAGCGTGTGTAGACATCATTCATTTCCATGCTAGATGTTTTCCTCCGACAGCCTAAAACCATCTTCGTATCTAGATTTTGCATCCGGAATAGCTTAACGGGTTTCATCATTTTGATCATTGTCATCTTAACAAAGCTAATATTACCAATGATATACCAGGCAGTCATGAATATGCTTACCAAAGTCTATTATCACCTCGCCCAAGTAGGTATGCATGTGCCTAACAAAATATTTTAGGGCTTCCTCTAGAAGGGCGACGATAGAAACACTCTAACTAGGTAGGGTCGGGGTATACCGATGCTCACATGATACCACCTTAACAACAATTGAACTATAGGACTATCTGCCTAAAAAGTCTCACTGCCGTTGTTGAAAGTTACAGTTGTGCTTCTAGACTATTTTGTGACTAACCACGACAGGTTGTGGACATCCATGTGACGATTTGCTTTGAACCTTGCCTCAACAACTAACCTCCACTATGCCTAAATAAACTGATGCAATTCCCCAATCTTGAACCTGATGGCATGTGATGATGGAAGAAACTGCTCCAAGGACACCATAGAGAAAATAAAAGCCCATTACATCAACTCAAACTTGCAGGCAAAAGTGGAGCAGGAAGGCATTGTGGAGGCCCAAGACTGTGCTACTGAAGGAAAACGCAAGGGTTATAGGTAATGTGACATCATAGGTTTCTTTTCAGAGATGAGGATTACCCCCGACCTCTGCATCAAGCAATGCACACATCCATTTTTGGTAATTATTCATCGGAGTCTGATAAAGTAGATACATGGATCAACCCAAAGCCACCTTCCAGGCGTCCTCAAACGCTAAATCTACAATGGGAGAAACTCTTGCCGCTCCACCACTGTAGTCGTCCACTGGTACCCCTAGCCGATGAACCCATCCAAGAATGTTGCTCCCATCGGGGGAACGACACTCGATGGCCGCCATCATCCGATCGACTGGTCAAGGATTTCCACCGGAGGTAGTGAAAGGAGGCGGGAGCTTCACCTTGATGGTGCCTTCAAGAAGGAAACAGTGCCTGGGGCGTCTCCATCACCGGCTCTAGCCACCCACAAAAGACAAAGTTTTCACCCGGATCTGTCCCACGAGAATCCAACTGATATCTCGTGCACCGACCAGACCACTTTCAATGCCCTGGATCTAGTTGCCCAGATCTGGCGACCACCCACAATTACACTGCCACCGCGGGACTCCTGGCGCACCAACCACTACTGGAGTGCAACCCTATTGGAGCCTAGGGGGACGACCGCCACACCACTCGCCAAACCGCGAGATCCGTCAGGAAAGATCCCACTCTTGCTCGTCGCAGTCACTGATCCGATCCAATCCGGAGCACCAGTTCGCTGACGCATTTCTGCCTTGGACAAATGCACCACCACACCATGCCGCTATCGGCTGCCTGAGCTTCACTCTCCACCATCGACCAGGGCCGCCGCCCCGGGATCCATACCGGACGTCACCACCACCACCGCCACCGGCCATGCCAAGCCCCACACCCATTCTACGTCAAAATGTCGCCCTTTAGCAGAAACGTGGTGACTTGGGCCGGTTCATATACACACGAGATGGCTACTAGTGTCCACGCAATTTTCTACTTTCGTTGGCAACATTTTCCTGATTTGTCACGAAGGAGTAATGGTTCAACTCGGGTTTCTATTTTTTTGGTTCGCATAAGCATTTTCACTGGTTTTCTGTGGCTCTATTATTGATTACTAATTATTTATTATTTTCTCATTTTTCTCTTAAATTCTTTTTTTTTTTTGCAAGAGACTTCCGTTCTATTCTTCCATGGCAGTACAAAGAACAGAGAAATACAAAAAGAACATATATGTCGGTAGACCACTTAGCTATGACTATAAGCACTGGTGCAAAGCCGAAGACGCGCAGCTGCCATCACCCCTCTCTCACTAGAGTCGGGCCAAACTTGTTGTAGTAGAATGTTCGAAAGTCGTCGCGCTAAGGCCCCACAGGACCAACGCACGAGAACAACAACCGTCGCCGGTGAAAAGAAGTATAGCTCGAAAAGATCCAGCCTATAGACACATAAACGAAGACGAATAGAGACTGGATTCAAGCTAGTTCACCAAAGATCGACAGCAACTGAATCACGTGATATATATTCGAGATACATCCCCACACGCCCTCTGACGATGCTAGATGGGTCATCGGGACGGGGCATAGATGGGGAGAACCTTATTCCATCTTCACGGAGCCGCCACCATCTCATCGTTATGAGCAGGACACAAACGCTAAACAAACTCTCAAAATCACCTAAACACGTAGCAAGATCCCTCCAGCCGGCATGTGTTGGGATCCATAACGCCTCCATGGCCCTAAAACCATCAGAGACGAGTCGGCAGGAGGGAGGCTGAGAAACCTTAGCTTTTTTGGGGAGGCGGTGGCTTTGTCTACGTTTTGAGCATCAACGGGGTTTATTAATTCAAGAATATTTTCAAAATACATGTTTTTTAATTGGAGAACATTTTTGAAAATCTTTACCTCTTTACCTAATAATAAAGGACGCAAGATTTCATAGTTCTCCATACGTCATCCTTTTGTATCCGTTAACTATTAAGATTAACGGCTGAGATTTAATAGATCTGTATAATGGTAAGTTGACAAAATTTACTCCCTTCACGCCACCTATAAGTGAAGGAAACCAATTAATCTTCTTTTTTTCCGAACGTAGCCTGTCACCTACGAGACTTCAGCGCACGGGTGCTATTTTCTGAAGCTAGGAAACAAATCCGATCCTTCGTGCAAACAAAACAAAATAAAAAAGGAAAAAGTCAATTTTAAACCTTGAACTCGTAGACGTTCGACGAAACGAACCCTCAAGTCAAAATCCCGATCGATTGCACCCTGAACTATGCAATCCCGGTCTAAATCAAACCCTGACCAATATCAACCGGGATTTGTCTAGCTGGTGGGCCTAGGAGCACGCACTGGGCCAGCCCATTTATTTTTTTGTTTGCTAAAAAAAAATTTATTTTGGGGTCCCTCTTTGCGGCAGAATTCCGGTTGTATGCACAGGAGAGCGGGACCTCTCCGCGCTGTAGGCGCCGGTTCGAGCTGCTGGCGCTCGCGCGCCGGGCCGGCCCAGCAAGCTGCTACAGGCAAAACGCGAAGCAGGAAAAAATACAGTTTCATTGGACCAGTTTAGGAATCGAACTCTGGCCGCGAATTTGCGCGCCACCAACGTCAACCCCTAAGACAAGCTCATGATAGGGTTTACAAGAGGAAACAAAACTATTTGACCCTATGTTTAGTACAAACAGTAAACATATAGCAGTACTATATACCAGCTAGAAATTATTTGAATAAATAAAACATAAATTTAAAAGTATTCACAAAAACCAAGTATTGAAAGAAATTAAAATTTCTAAAAATAATTATACCAATTGAATTCGCAAAAATGGAAAAAGTTTGTTAATTTAAAATAATTCATCAAATTAAAGAAAAACTCATCGTATTTAAAGAAATCAGCAATTTCGACAAAACAGTTCATTGACTTCTATAAAAAATCATCGAATTAGAAAAAAGGTTCACGAATTTGAATAAAGTTCATCGTTGAATTTTTTTAAATAAAAATTGAACATGTTCGTGATATACGCTGAACAGTATTGGATAAATGTTGAACAGTTTTTTGATATCCATTGAACAATATTTAAATTTCATTGAACATCTTTGTAAGAAAATATTTTTTTGAAGTTAGTTCTATGTTTTGATTTAGAACAATTATTTGTAAACAGAAAAAAAGAACCAAACAAGGTAACAGAAAGCAAAACGAAACAGAAAAACAGAAAATTGAACAATGAATATTTTTTGAATCTCCGAAACAAAATTGGAACGCATGAATATTTCTAGTAAATTGCGCGGCAACAAATGTACATTAGGAATTCGCCCTATAATTCTTCAGGAGAGCGTCGTAGTCCAGTTGGTTGGCTCTTTTTTTTTTTTTGAGCAGAAAAGTATCCTTTATTAAATGTTCAAACACATAGGGATACAAATAATGTCGGGCAAAGAAGTAAGCCACACATGGCGCCCGGGAGGGAGGGATGCAGCCGCCTTTGCTAAGGCGTGAGCTTCCCCATTGTGTTTTCTATTCTCATGCACAAACTGAATATCCTTGATCGAGCGACTCCTGTGCTTGATCTCCTCCAAAACAGCATAATATCGACACGGCGAGCCATCATGGATGTTGGTAATCACTTCCAGGCAATCCGATGCCACGCAGACGGATTGAGCATGGATGTCCGCCGCAAGTGCAACAGCCTCGTTGCACGCCTGGGCTTCAAGTATGGTGGGATCAAGCATACCTGCAAAAATAACCGCCGAGGCCCCCAAAAACATTCCATGTCGATCCCTACAGATCACCGCCGAAGCTCCCCGATCTCCAATCTTGGAGAATCCGCCGTCCACATTAATTTTAACATCATGCTCCGCCGGCGGGAGCCAGCTCGAGGTACCTGGCTGGCGTCGCTGAATTGAGGACTCCCCAGGCGTTGCATGCATGCCCCTAGACATCACATGCAGGTCCCTGGTAATGGCAGATCGGTCCCTGGGCCGCTTCTTAGCTTCGGGAATTGCCTCCAACTCGGACAGAAACTTCTCAATGAACATATGTGTGCTCAGCGGACTTTGGTACTGATCATCATGAATAGCTCGACGACGTGCCCACCAGATTGCCCACATTGTGACAAGAACCCGCGCAAGATCCATAGAGGGGAGAGTATCCACTAGCCATAGCATCCACTGCTTCGCATCGTCCGTCCGGTTAGAAACAACTGTTTCGGTGAGGTCCTCATCAGCAAGAGCCCACACGCACCTGGCCATCTTACAATCAAAGAGCGAATGGCGCCACGAGTCCACCGCCGCCTTACAGAGAGCACATTCAGATGTTTCAGCCATACTTCTCTCCCGGCGGAGTTCACCAGTAGGGATTGAGGATTTAGCCAATCGCCATGCAAAAACACGCACCTTGGAGGGTACCGAAGCACCCCACAGCTTCGTCCAAGAACGGCGATCCGACTCTGGCCGCGAATGACCGTCGGCGTGCTCTAGCCAGTCCGTCCGTTGTTGCTTTGTGGAGGCCAGTAGTCTATAAGCAGAGCGCACTAAGAAGGCGCCCCTCTTCTCATAATGCCAGGACCAGAAATCATGCAGGACCCGTGAGCTTAGCGGGATATTAAGGATGGCTTCCACGTCCATGGGATAAAGGTGCTGGTTAAGGACAGAAAGGTCCCATGTCATGTTTACTGGATCAATGAGGGCCGACACCCGTTGAGGAGGATTACCAGACTTTGGGCAAACAGGCCGCAGTTTGAAATCCCGTGGGATCCAATTATCATGCCAGATATTCGTGTCCTCTCCCGTCCCAATCCGTTTCACCAGGCCGAGTTTCAGAGTATCTCTTCCTTCAATGATGGAACGCCAGACTTGAGAGGGGTGGCTGCCCAATTCTGCATCAAGAATAGAAGTGACAGGGTAGTAAACAGCCTTGAGAATGCGCGCACTCAACGAGGCAGGTTCCTATAAAAGGCGCCAGGCCTGCCTGGCTAGCAGCGCTAGGTTAAAAAGCTCGATGTCTCGAAAGCCCATCCCCCCCATGAACTTTGGTTGGCACATGACTTCCCACGAAACCCAGGCGGTTTTCCTTTCTCCCTTCTTCGAGCCCCACCAAAATTTGCGCATCAAACCGTTGATGTGTTGGCATAGTCCTCTGGGAAGTTTAAAGCAGGCCATGGAGTATGTAGGAATAGCTTGCGCAACGGCCTTGATAAGCACCTCCTTTCCCCCCACAGACAAGGTTTTCTCCATCCAGCCTTGAACATGCTTCCAGATTCTATCTTTCAGATATTTGAACGCACCCTCCTTTGCTCGGCCAACGTCCGATGGTAACCCCAAATATTTCTCCGAGAGTTGCTCATTTGGAACATCCAGAATTTGCTTAATTTCCTGTCTCACAGAGTCAGCACAGCCCTTGCTAAAGAAAACAGAGGATTTATCTTTATTGATACGCTGACCCGAAGCAGAGCAATACCTTTGGAGGAGTTCGTCCACTCGATGTGCCATCTCCGGTGTAGCGTTAAAGAAAAGGAGGCTATCATCGGCAAACAAAAGATGGTTTACCTCCGGTGCACCTGCTGCCACCGTAATTCCTTGGATCCTCTCTGTTGGGAGCACCGATTTCAGAAGACATGACAAGCCCTCGGCCGCCAGTAGGAATAGATACGGAGATATAGGGTCTCCCTGCCGCAAGCCGCGCGACGGTGTGAAAGTTTCTTGTGTACCTCCATTGAACACAACCGAAAAGGAAACCGAGGAGACACACCTCATAACAATCTCTATGAACTTGGGGCTGATTCCCAGTTTTAACATGACCCTCTCCAAATAACTCCACTCTAGACGATCATAGGCTTTCATCATATCCAGTTTTAACGCACAGAATCTGTTTCCCTTGAGCTTCCTTGTTTTCATGTAATGTAAGCACTCATAGGCTGATATAAAGTTGTCAGTGATTAAGCGACCAGGTACAAATGCCGACTGTTCCTCAGAGATGATATCGGGGAGAATGAGTTTGAGCCGATTGGCCAGAACCTTTGATGCAATCTTGAAGATCACGTTACAAAGACTGATCGGTCGAAACTGTCCTAAATTTTTTGGACTTGCAATCTTGGGAATTAGAACGATGAACGTTTTGTTTATCTCCTCCGGAGAATCCTCTCCTCTTAGAACACGAAGCACCATATCGGTTACCTCCTCACCACAAAGTTCCCAGTGCCGCTGGAAGAAGTGTGCAGGGAAGCCATCTGGCCCTGGCGCCTTAGTAGGAAACATTTGAAACAGAGCCGCCTTCACCTCGGCGTTGGTGTACCGAGCCGTTAACATATTATTCATGGCAGCATCAACTTTCGTTGGTATATGAGACAAGACTTCCTCTATACCCACCGTGTTCTCCGAAGTATATAGGTTGCTGTAGAAGCTTGTGGCCATGCCTGCCATCTCATGATCATCCCTGGAGATAGATCCGTCCGAACGCTGGAGTTCTGTGATGCGGTTTCGAGCCTTCCTTGCACTCGCTTTGCGGTGAAAAAACTTTGTGTTGCTATCGCCCTCAGCCAGCCATTGGATACGGGCACGCTGACGCCACATCACTTCCTCTCTCAAACATAGCTCAGCCATCCGGGCTTCAATCAGCTTTTCTTCCTCCGACGGTCTGGCTCGGATAGGCGCCGCGCACAGGACCTGCAGCTTGGCTCGTAGGGTTCGTAATTCAGCCCGAACAGCACCGAAGGTGGTGCGACCCCAGCTTTGTAAAGATCCTGCAACTGAAGCCAGTTTACGTGTTAGATCGGACACTGTCGAAGCACGGCCCATAGAATTCCAGGCTTCGGTGACAACATCTCCAAATTTAGGATCCCGCTCCCACATGCACTCGTACCGGAATTGTTTCTGCCGTGCCCGTACGCTCGTAACCAGCATCTCAGTGTCCAGCAATATGGGGGAGTGGTCAGACTTAACCGCTGTGAGGTGTTCAACCGTAGCAAAAGGGAAGAGCCCTGACCAACACGCTGTCGCTAAGGCTCGGTCTAGACGAACCCTGCAGTAGTTACCTCCCGCAACTTTTTTCTCCCATGTCCAATCTAGACCCCTGTAGCCAAGATCAGCAAGGCCACAAACATCCACCGCTTCTCTGAAGCCTTCGATCTGGGCACTATCTCGCTCGTTGGGGCCCTGTTGTTCATCCCCTCTCAAAATTTCGTTGAAATCTCCAATACACATCCACGGGAGGGTACACTCCCCCCTCAGCCTCTTCATTGTGTTCCAAGTTTTATATCTCAAGTTTCTCGTTGCCTCTCCATAAAAGCACGTCATCCTCCATTGGTCCCTACCTGGTTCAGTAACCCAAGTGTCCACATGATACTCTGAGTAATTCTTTATTGCAACATCAAAAGAGTTTTTCCAAAAGATGCAGATGCCGCCACTGCGGCCAGTACTACCCACGCCAAAACTGAAATCAAAACCTAAAGAAGAGCGAAGGCCCTCAACACGAGCCTTTTGCCACTGAGTTTCTACTAAACAGAGAATAGAAGGCGAGCTGATCTCAAGGAGATCGCGGAGTTCGCGAACTGTCGCAGGATCGCCTATCCCACGGCAGTTCCAGCATAGGATTTTCATTGGGCCTGGCGCGACCCCTGCCCGGAGCCCGCCAATATCGCCATCCTGTCGTTGCTCGGTTTTGAGGGAGAGCAGCCCTTTCTCTGCTTCTTTAGGTCGCGAGGTGAAACGTACGCCGGGGGCGGCGGTGGGGTGGCACCCTGGTTAGAGCTCACCAGCGCCAGGTGATCAGATTCCATGGAGACGGCCGAAGGCCCCGGCGGTATACATGCAGTGATCTCACACTCTGACAGCTCGGCTCCCAGGTTGCGCCTAGCCACCACTCCGTTCCTGTCCTCGTTCGGCACCGCGACTGTCTTGAGGGGGCTGGTTACTTCCTCCTCCTCTGCCCATGTGTCCAGGCCTGCCTCCTGTGATGATCTCTTCCGTGGGGGCGAGGTTTGGCGACGCTCAGGCCATCGTGCCCTACCCCGTCCCCTCCATGTCGCACGTCCACTCCATGAGCCACGATCCCAGCCCGGCAACTCTTGGGGTGACTCTCTCCTCGTAGCCAGCATCCAACCTCCCCACTGTTTATCCTTTTCTTCCCAGACGCCATCGCCGCACTCTTCATGATTGTGACCCATAAGACCGCACACCTTGCAGAAGAAGGGAATTTTCTCATACTTAACCGGAAGGAACCTCCTCCCCTCTCCGGTAACATTCAAGGCAGCCACCCGCGTAAGTGGTTTGTTAACTTGTATCCTCGCACGAACCCTAACATAGTCACCTTCATAGTAAAGCCGAGGCGAGAGTTGTGTCTCCTTCACGCGACCAATCCGGAGGGCTAGTTGATCCACGACTTCAATCTTCCGGTATAGCTCCGGGATGTTATGTATCTGAGCCCAGACATAAAGACCATCAAAGACGACCGAGGAAGGCTCCTGCTTGCCATCATAATCCTCGATGAGCATCCCCATCCCTCTGAACAGCCAAGGACCGCCGTGCACGACCTTCTTCCAGTCACCTAGGCAAAACATCTAGAATATGAAAAGATTTTCGCCTGCCTCGCGATAAGTTGGCACATTAGCAAGCCCCCAGACTGACTTCATCGTCTCGAACATCGCCGAAGCACTGAATTTCCTCGTCGTATTGACCTTCCCTATCGCAAGCCATCGCGCATCAGCAGCATACTTCTTTACCTCTTCTTCCCCCACCACAACGTCGTCAAGTTCATCATCTTGCAGATCCAAGTGTTTCAGCATCTCCTCTAGATTCTTCCCAGCGAGACCCGCCGAGGACGACGACTCCTGGCCTGCCATCGGCTACCCGCGGGATCCTGCAGCCCTGCGCGCTCCAAATAGGAGGGGGAACGATGATGATCGAGGAGAGTTGCCGGCTTCTGATCGGAAAAACTGGTAATCTAGACGCCGGCTAGATCGCCGCCGCCAGAGACATAAACCCTAAACGAGAGGGTACTTTGGTTGGCTCTAGGCATCTGCTTTCGGAGGGCGTGAGTTCGATCCACAAGGTCAACTCTGTAAACTGATTTTTTTGCTTGGCCGGCCCATTACCATCGCCTTCGGGCGCCAGGACGAGGAACAGCAGGGGCACACGGTGCTTTTTTTTTAACGAAAAACAAAAGCGGGCCGGCCCAGCAGGGGCAAGGTGTAGCGCCCTTTTGAATTTTTATTTCTTAATGGAAAACAAACTAAAGCGGGCCGGCCCAGCAGGATGTAGGTGTGTGCCCTCAGCGCAATCCCGGCTATCCAAATGAGACGAAGGTTCGATTTAGACCGGGATTGCATAGTTCAGGGTGCAATCGATCGGGATTTCGACTTGGGGGTTCTTTCGCCGAACGTCTACGAGTTCAGGGTTTAAAATGGACTTTTTTCAATAAGAAACGTAGCGATCACCGGTTCCAAAATACATAACGATCCCCCTAAAAAGGCAAACGTAGCAATCAGCCCCTATCTGGAGATCACTAGGCATCAGACTATGGATAGATTGCATCTATCAGACCAGTCAGAGACCGTCGGATCGGAAGGAGGACGTACGTCCGATTTGGTAATTATCCCACACGAGAGATTAGGCTGCTTCGATCGCTAAATTGTCGCTGCTTCGTAACTGCTTCCACAATGCACGTCGCTCCACCCTTCCGTTGCTCCTTGTTGCATGGTTCTCTCCAGATCAAGCAAGCAAACCTTTCCATAACAGTTGCTTCCATAAATCATGTTTGGGGAAGTCACGCAAGTCTCTATTGCTTCTCACGCCAGGTTATTTGCTTACTTAGGAAGCAGATTTGAATCCATTTTATTGATTAAATTTTCTTCCATGTGTGTCATGTAAATTTGCTTCGACATCAAAGTCATATTTCTAATGTATAATGCAAAATTAAACCTGCTTCGGTTTGTCAAGGAATTTGCTTCAACAATGACCTAAACTTGCAACGACTAGAGGATTACTCTAACATAATAAGACATTTGTTATATAAGTACAAAATAACAATTATCATGAGTACATAGAACACTTGCTTCAAACATATTAAGGACGTGATTCCAAGGAAAACCAGTGTGCCCAATATATTTTCATCATATAAAAATCGTGCTTCGAGCACTACAAACCATACTTCATAAGGGCATGTACACTGCAGGGCGCCTCATTAGACGCTTAGGCCGTAATAAAAAATGTTTTTCCTTCCTGGCGTCTGGCCTAGCGCCCCTGTTTCCAACGCTACATGCCAAGTACGGGCGCTATTGGCATGAAAAAAGAATGAGCAATTCGGCTAGCGCCCGACGACTGATGCGGCATCGATGCTAGCCTATTTCCCGGAATTGGACGGGATCTGAGGAAAACTACCAGGATTTTGACCCTAGCGCTCAGCCTTAGCGCCTGCGTTGGAGATGCCCTAATCCATGATCGTTTTTCTCCCCAGGCAGTGGCATGTGGTCTGCTTCCTTTATTTTTCAGCTTGTTGCAGATATTTGGCTTACTGGCAATTCAGTTGCTTTCTATATGACATGTACACTTCCTGCCTAATGTCACACAACAGCTACGGTCCCATCCTAGTCCCTTCTTGCTGCTCCATAAACCATGTCCGACCTAGCCTCAATGTCTTCCTTCTCTCCCAGAAATCTGCCGGTGTCGACATCACGAGCGACAAGAGTCCAGTGAAGAGCTGCGAGACCGGCACCATACAGGGAACGCTACACCCATGACCTTCGACGACCGAGTGTGTGTCTTGCTAGTTGCTTCCAAAACTATGGCAAAACATTGGGCATTGAGATGCTCGATCTCACGCCGCACCGCATGCCCACCATCGGTGACTGTGACATGCTCATCGACAACAAAGCATGATCTTCCATTCTCGGTAGCCCTGCAGAAGTTTAGGAAGCATGAGTAGTTTGATTTTGATACAGACATGAAGCCTAAGAAACAATATGGAGGATGGAGATGAAGCAAACCGAACACAATGTGGAAGCACAAGTGTGAAGCATATGAAGTAAACCGTATGTAGTGAAGAAGCATAATTGTGATGTGTATGAAGAACACTGTGCACCGAGAAGAAGCACACGTATTATGCACATGAATCATGAAAACTGGATGTATCATATTCATGTAATCTCAACATAATTTCTACATAGTGGAAGCACATATATTTTTGTTTTAAATCGGGATACAAAAGATTTTGCACAATCATGCAAATTAAGACATGGGGGTGACATGCATATTGTCCATAATTGTGAAATTTAGGAAGCATGAGTTTGCCGTTGATTAAGTAAATACATGATGCTTAGAAGCACTGAGGCATGGAGATGAAGCAAAGTAAACAAAATGTAGAAGCACGAGCTGGATATGTATGAAGTAAACTTTACTCTGTGTAGAAGCATTGCCATGGTAATATGAAACAAAATGTACAGACTTATGAAGGACGGAAAGCTGGACGCAAGGTATGGATGCAATCTCAGCACATTTTCTGTATGATGAGGAGGTTCAGGACCAAGGTTGTATGAGGATGGTACGGAGGACGATCCTAGAGCAGACAATGAATCATCAAATCAAAGGCGGTGGAAGCAGTGCAATACCTTCGATTTCGTGATTTCCAGATGTGCGCTTTGGAAGGGGGTGCGTAGCCCATTGCCGGTTCTTCGGTCGGCAGGTGCTACTCCGGCAGCCGATCCAACCGATTTTGTAACCTGCCGACCTATGAATCGGAGTTGAGGATGGGGGGCTCGACCCCCTAACGCCAGGATGGCACACATCCCATCTCGCCCGGGAGACACATCAGTGTAGTGGGGCATGGGGTCTCCGGGCGACTCGATGACGAGGAGAGGAGGGGCGGCGGACGGGGAGCTGGCCGGAGCTCGGTGTGCCGCTGGACGAAGAGGAGAGAAGGAGGAGCAGGGGGGCGGCGCCGGGGGAAAGGGGATCTGGCTGGCAAGCGAGATGTGGTGCAGCCGCTTGGAAACCGGGAATTAGGAGAGGATTAAGCACGGACCGTGCGGGGGCAGCGCCGTGCCAATTGTTTTTTTATTTCCTTATATGGACAAATCAGAAGCGTCGGATTTCAATTACATCGATGGCGTTCGGCTGGTCTGCCAGTGGAAACTTATCAGACTACTAGTAGAATGCCCGTGCGTTGCTACGAGACTTTTTTTTGTGATTGCATATATATATATATATATATATATATATATATATATATATATATATATAGGGATCGACTATTCGTCACCCAGGGTGAAGAATTGTTATTCTTCACCCCAGCCAACTCATGCATCGGGTTGAACCAGCCTCCATCCACCGAAAGCTTGTAAGGTAATTTTACATTCCTCATAATTGGTCGTGTGCATGTATACGGCGGCTGTTGTGTGGTAAGATTTGGTTGTACAACTTATGGTGTGCCTGCGAGGTAAGATTATGGTGACTGTCTCACGATTGTGCACCAGCGACGAACCATAACTACCCCTGGATTTACGTTGACCGCGACGAGGACGAGGAAACGGCGACGATGGCCATGACGGGGGCGAGGCACCGGCAACCGTCGTCTTGGCCGCAACCAGGACACGGGCGATTTACCGGCCAGCCGTCCGCTCCTCCTCCGGGCGACCGCGATCCTGCCGTCGGCCATCCTGCAAGCGGCGTTGGCCTCGAGGTCGTCTTCCGCAGCCATCCAGGGCCACTCACGCCCCCTCTGTCCTCTCTCGCTCCTTATCCCATCCTGCAAGCGGCGTTGGCCTCGAGGTCGTCTTCCGCAGCCATCCAGGGCCACTCACGCCCCCTCTGTCCTCTCTCGCTCCTTATCCCAATCGGTTGGATGCTTCCGATTGATTGGTTCCTCCGAGCAATACTACGATCTATGTTGTTCTTGGCTGGTTAAAGTTTGCGTCCTATGTAGTTCAATTAAAATCGCTAGTATTGAACGCCCTACAACAGTCAAGTTAACTAGTTAAAGTTCATGGCTAGTTAAATCTCGGAAGTGATTGGTCCCAACCGGCTAGTGGCCAATAGGACTATTTAAGTAATTCAAGTTCAAGTCAGAAGATAAATTAACGAGTACTGAATATACATTACAATAGAGCTAAAGTTCAGTTTGTTGTTTCTACAAATCCTGAGCTCCATTGTGCTGCAGCAGTAGCATTTTGCTAACCTTTGCTTAAATTATCAAGAACAGAACTGGAGACATTATTGTGAAGATGTCAGCACCACCAGTCTCCATCAAATCCGTACAAGCTCGCCCCGTCTCCTCTCAGATCTCGTCGGCCTCTCCATTCTCAGTGCCTGATCATGCACCAAGGTGATGTTGTTCATTCCTTATTGGATACTCATATGCGTTGAGCTGAGCTCAATTTATGTAAAGCTCACCCTTACTAACCGAGCTTTGTTTTAGCCATCTAATCTTATGATCATACAAAGTAGTTAAGCAGCATGCTGTTTCTTTTGTATCTTCATGCGCAGATTTTTAATAGGAAGAGTATTGTTGCTTCGAGTGCGTCTCCGGTTCAATGTCACATATGAGATATAACACCATCGCTCCGCCAGGCGATCCGGTACGAGGGAGCGCCATGGGAGAACCTAGTTAGTAGCCATGGCGGCGGCGGGCGGGAGAGCTTGTCCCGGCAAGATGGATCCAGCATCCCGGCATAGAGGCGCCTCCAGGAAGCACACTGACCCATGTAAGAAGTCCACAGTGGAAGCGTCTTCTCTGGTCGAGCAGCCATGGTTCTGATTGTTCATGTTGATTTTGAGCTGGGGTAGCAGGGGAATTCACACTGTACTGGAGTGAAATTCAGAAGGTACTGAATCCTCTTTACATGGTTGGTCACACAATATAACTCTGTTCTAAATTGATATCTGATTTCAAATGCCCTGCAGGACATAGCAGTGGATGTCCTGGAAGAATACCAAAAAGGTTGCGGCCGAGAGACAAAGTTGGGAATATAGGATGTCTGGATGCTGATGTAGAGACTTCTCACTCTGTTCATTTGTGTTGCGTTGTTCCTTGCCAGAATTCTATACATGTGTACGACAGCTAATTCCTTGCGTTGTTCCTTGCCAGAATTCCTTGCGTTGTTCCTTGTAATGGGTTGAGAAAATTGTACTTTGCGTTAAACTAAGTTTGTTACTGAATTTTGACTCTATTGATGAGCTCCATGATCTATCTTAAAGTATTGCCAGAAGATGCCTGCAATCTTGGTAGAAACAATGGTATCCTGAAGATGCCTGTAATCTTGGTAGAAAGAATGGCATCCTCATACCTGAAGTGCATCGGTGACATGAGAACTTTTTTACTCCCTTCCAATCCATATTAATTGGGAGTACTTTTTTATGCCATTCACTGCTCATATGTTTTCTTTTTAGATGTAAATGTCTTCGGTACAGATGTGACTTGAACTTGGATAACTAGCAATGAAACATTACAAGTACAAGTAACTTTGTATCTTGCTGAACTTAAATAATCGAGTTTGATTAGTTATTGTTTCTGAAATCTATGTTATACATTTTATATGGAGCATGAATCTTCTGTTTCCAAGTAAGCCAAGGTGTTGATACATTTTCATGGAGGGCTGGTGGTATTACGGTTAAACCACTGCATATTTGTTAGTGAGGAAACAATTGCAATAATGGTCTAGACTATTACTGTATGTGAAGGAAAGTAACTGCAATATTGTTCTATACTATATGTGGGGATGCAATTTTTTTGCATGTTTGTTCTGCTGCTTGAGTGCGAGCACGGAGGTGCGTCCATGGCGGAGTGGGCATGACCAGCCGATGGCCTGGTGTGCTACTCCTCGCCGCCCCTCTCGTCACGGCAATTAGCGTCCCTTGTCGGTCAGTACTGCTAAGTGTAACAGAACATAGGAGTGTTTTCTGGAGGCAGACAATGCATGTGCTGAGTTTGCTGATCTTTCTTTAGTTTGCTGACATTTCACTTAGCAGCTGACGTGTAACTAAGGCGTAGGGCAAGGTGAGGATGTATACTCTACTACTCTGTGATTTGTTCGAAATTCTCTCAATGGAATGTTTGACAATGTGATTCACTTTGAAGTTCAGTAGTTGAACGAGTATCTTTCCTTTATTTTGACAAGTAGGGTCATTTTGAGAGGGGATTAAGGAGTTGGGCCTTGAAATCAGTACCCATGCCACAACCAAGTAATTCTCCGTGCCAACTGGAAATTTTGAATTGAAACTGAACATGGTACAACTGAGAAATGCATCAATAACAGACATAGCTAAATCAAGAAATGTATTCACCAGAGACAAGTATATAATAAGAAAATATTGCATAGATGTGTAAATTCAGGTATTATTTGTCATTTGAAAACACGAGAAATACAATGTTACTGAAGTAACAGAGCCATAACAAATCTGACATGAACAAATGAATAAATTCAGTGGTATTTAAGAAGCAGCCATAACAAGAAATTGTCTTATTATACTTGATCTTCTTGTAGTAGCAACGTCAATGGCGTGGCAATGGATTGGCAATGGCTTCTTTCACCTTTTGCTGAGCTGTAGTACATGATCTTCCGCTAGCACCTACACGATTGATGTTTGTTAGAGAGGAAGAAGAAGCTTGTGAGGACATGTCCTGGGCATTCAAGTTGATAGAAGCAAGGCCATATTACACTAGCATTTTTAGCACTAGCTAATGCCCTCTATCTCTTCTGAGTGTGATTCAAATGCTGCAAATTCAATCAGTGAGAATAATAAGTTATACACCATATGATATTGAACAAATGTGAGTTCTAAATCCAAGGAATAAAAAATGTATTTAGTTCCTGTCCGACTGAATTTTGAAATCAAGGTGAGATGCCAAGAGATGTGTGAATGCATAAATGTGTTTTCAGGTAATTTTGCCACAGTTTTACACTAGATTCTTAATGACCTATGAGATGTGTGATTACAATAACATTCCTCTAACTAACCTGTAACTTGCCGTTATATCAGTACAAACCAAAATGCTATGCCATGGCACTGGTCAGATTTGATTTTTGCCGGAAAAATCAAATTTCAGCCATCTTGGCCTTTGGCGAAAGAAGTTCCTTTCGGCCAAATAATTTCAGTCCGTTCATTTAAAAAAAAAATCAAATTTCGTTCTTGCAATTTCGTCTGAGATTTTGCCCTTTCTTTTTGAAATGACCGAAATTCGGCCAACTTGGCCTGGGGCAAAAAAAACCGGAAACCAAAAAACAAAACTCTGCCTACTAGTAGTATAGTGAATTTGGCCAGAAACTTTCCCTACAAACCTGCAAAAGAGGCAGGTTTTAAGAAAAACTCGTTCCCCGATAGAAAAACAGTGGAGTTCAGGTTCCTATTATCCATTCTGCGATTTGTTAGGTAAGCCTATATGACCTTAATAGCCCTCACACACCCATCATTACCAGACCATCATGAGAACATTCTTCGATTTATGTAGTAACAGTATGCACTCTGAAATTAGCATTGTACTTTCGATAACCGAACGAAACCGTAAACCAAACAGAGCAGAAAGAAAAATAACTATGCAAATGGTCAAAATTAGCATAGTTATTTTAACCACTAAGATTATGTGCTAAAAAATTGACCTGATAATTCCAATTTGCTAATTTTGACCATTTGCATAGTTCTTTTACTTCTTATGACCTTATAATTCTGATTTTCAATTCCAAGAATAACAATAAACCTCTAAGATTACGTGCTTAAAAAATTGGCCTGATAATTTACATCCGTGACAACATTTGTACATGACGTCTTTTCTAGAAAGAACATAAGAAATAGAAATATACAAGCTAGATTATAGTTGGAAATTTCTGCCAGTAATGAAGGAGATGCATGACAATAGTTGGACAAACAATTTCCGTTGTCTTGGGGGCAAACAATTTCTAGAATCCTGAGGCTGTATTTTCATATCATGTAAATCAAATAGAGCAGCAAAGTTGGATAATTCGCAGCATGCATGCATTAATTAGAGCAGCAAAGTTGGGCTGCATCAGCTTTATTTTTATGAAGTAATAATATTATAGATATTTCAGTGATACTGTACCTTTTACAATTTCAGCAATAATTCTAGTTCAATCGAACACATTCCAGCATATATAATAAAATCTAAATTACCTGTTTGGGCAGGATCTTCGGCCTTTTGTGACCTCTCCAATCTGCAACATCCACAAAACCGTGCACCAAATTAGCAATTTGGGAAGAACAAAGACAAGTGCAAATGGAAGTCGATTATATATTTGAAACGGGGAGAATGTGGATTGGGTTGCCCACCTGCTCTCCCCCTGAAGCCCACATAGATGATAGGAAAGACTAATGCATTGTAAACAGAAATCAACACATTACTGAAGTCCACACATAATGCTTTTTACCTCTAGTAGGATAGCAGCACCTCCAGAATAATTATTATTTATTAAGTACTAGTAACATTACAAACATGTTTGGAACAGCTACTAGCTGCAGCGAGTATGACCCTGAGTGACAGATTTTTTTTTCCCAATACTAGATGTGTATTTGCATATGGTGCAGCTGATGAAAAATTACAACCAATTGTTAAACTTGAAATAACTATCTGGAAACTCTGAAAATTAGAAATCCGGCAAATAGGATTTTCGGTTTCAGAAATAAATGGTGATGTATGCACGACAAGAAGGAAAATAATTTCAACAATTTAGTTCATAAAGGATCAGAAATTATTCCATGGTTTGACGTTGTGAAGCAGCACACGGATCGACCAAAAATTCTACATCCGGGAGGCAAGATTCTACTACATGTACGTCTGCTACGAAGCAGATTGAGGAATGATGCAAATGAAAATTATTGGAGCAGGCAAGGATGGGCACATACCAACAGAACGCACATGATGATGTGTGCTAGATGAATGATTAGAGGTAGAGCTCCATGACGCTGTTTGTGGTGGCCTCCGGCTTGGCGATCATATCCTTAGCCACTAGTCCCCCTTCAACTCCACCATCAGGAGAACCCAGATCCACCGACTTATAGTCAGATCGGGACCTAAGGGGCGCCGGAGCGAGCAGATCGGGAGCGCCCAGATGAACCAAATCGCTGAGCACCATGCCGCCGTTCGCAATCGATATTGTTCGCTGCTTCTAACCGTCCGCAGCGAACTAGGAAAAGACGTGGAGGTGAGGAGGCTTCGAGTCGAAAACGTAAAAATACAACGATCCCTTTGTAATCTTACGGCGAGCGGCCTCTTTTTCGATGGGTGAAACGGTGGCTTGGTTTGACGTGGGACGCAACATGTGTCTCGGTCGAATCGACCAGGGTGAGGAATAAGTTATTCTTCACCCTGGGTGCCTAATAGGCTTTCTATATATATATATATATATATATATATATATATATATATATATATATACACAGCCGGTCTATTCTCATAACATTATGGGAATAATATTCTCATAACACTTCCGAACTGCATTGCAAAATTGCATTGGAAAGCTATGTGCACTGCTTCCTTCTTCTGGTGCGAACCACATAGAGGTGCAGCAGGAAACATTCATTTAGCAGCGTTTCTAGCTAGTTTGACTGATTTCTACTGGTTTATTCGTGCGTGCGCTGATTTAATATGTGGTTAAGCACTGAATTCTGCGAGAAAACGATGGAAAACCTTGGATTTGGCGGATCTGCGTCCGTTCTTCCGCTTTTCTCTGTTCTCTATTCTCTGTTCTTCCCCATGCGGATCGAAATTGTTGCGTTTTGTATGTAATATTCTGTTGTTTTTGGCAATTACGGGCTGCTTTTGATCTATCCGTATGAATTGGAGCGGATTAAGTTGTTAATTTGGAAGAATTTTAAGTTTTTTGTCCATGTTTTTTTGTGGCGCGACTGGCTCTGGTCGTTTCTCAAAGATGTTTTTTGAGTTTTTTTGCATTATATAGTTGTTAGAACTGCATTGCAGGTTGTGTTTTTCGTATGTAAATCGTGGTCAAGAGGGGTGGACTGCAGTAATATGCAATGCGCGTTGAATTTTTGTAGTGCGGCGAACTGCATTAATATGCAATGCGAGCCTGTATGAACTGCATTACAGCCACGGGGGTGTCGGGGGACTAGTTTGATAAGTTTTTTTGCTTTGGTCAAGCGCGATGGACTGCAGTAATATGCAATGCGGAATGCACTTTGTTATGTAACCGCACTGCTTTATTTGTCGTTTTTTATGTTGTTTGTTTTACATATATATATACTGGTGGGTCAATTGGCTCCCCTCCCACCTTATCCCTGGCGGTTCCCATCTCACCTTATCCGTGGCGGCGCCACTCCTGCTCGATCAGTTTTTTCTCCCAACCAGATCTGTTTTTCGCCTGGCAATGGATTGCGCGTGCGGCTGCCTGGCAAGGTTGGAGCCGATGCTGGAGACATGCGTTTTTTCTGAAGGTTTGGTTCTGAACCAGAGGCAGCGACACAGCGCTCTCTGTTCTATTCTATATTCTTTAGGTATTGGATTTCGGGCTCCATTCGTCCATCAGTTGACTGACGATGATGTCAGTGTTTAATGGGTATGTATTTCTCGGATATTCTTTTTCATGTGTTGTTTGTAGTTAACGCTACCTGAATTTTTGTAGGAGTATTAGTTTTCTGAAGAAATTTTTTTTGCTACCAAGTATAAGTGAACTGCTTTTCCCATAGTAGTTTTTTTATGAACATTGTAGGAGCAGCAGCAATTTTGTCTAGTCAATATTATTATGTGTTGACATCAATATTTTTTTGTGAAGATTGTAGCAGCAATTTAGTTTCTGAAAGATTGTAATCTTTTTCTTAGTTGTTCTTATTTTTTTCTGTTCTTGTTGTTTTTCTTTGCAAAAATTCCCTTCTGGTCTAGTCAGGGTAACAGAAAGCTGTGTTAATTTGGTGTTGGTCAGCAAGAATGGATATCATGATGTTGATGTTATGTACTCTGTTGGCTCTGATGATTGTTTGGTTCTCAAAGATGGCTGGAAGGAATTTGTGGAGGAAGCTGGTCTTCAGGCAGGGGATGTTGTCATGGCTATGTTTTATAGGAATGCAAAGTGTTTGGAAATCAAGTTAAATTTGCTTTAGATCAGTCTCGCTTGAGCAGCAGCAGCATGAGACATTTTTGTTGTAATAATCTGACATTTTTTGCGTGGGTTCTAGTGTATTTTCTTATGGGAATTGTGAGTATAAGTGAACTGCTATATTACATATAGTCTTTCATGTGCATCCTATCAGCAGCAGCAGTTGAAGAACATGCATTCTGGAAACCCCCACCGAGCTTTCCCTTTTTTTTAACCCACATACGCAACTAGAGTTTTTTTTAATAAAAGAGGACTGCAACAACCTTCTTAACAGGAGCAGTTTTATGAAAGAATTCTCTATGTGAACTGCTCTGATAGTTTTGTTTTTTATGTGTATCCTAGCTACAGCAGCAGTTTGGAAGCAATATACATACTGAAAACAGACTACGGAGAACTGCATATATTTGATAGATAGAAACCACGGTTCTGCGGTCATAATTAACATAGTACATCATCAAGCAAACTAACGCAACATAAGCAAACATTGTCCCAAAGCAAACTAGAACGAAAGCAAACTAATCTACATACGCAGAGGGAAACTAAATCGAGCACTTGCGACAGGAATCCTTGGGTTTCAGCATCTGTCCTGCTTCACTAGTTCCACCCGTTGGAGTTGGAGGTGGAAGTTGATGCCCCCTTGCCCCACCCCCTCCAGGACGACCTCGGGCGCTTCCTGGTCTTCTCTGTTTCAGCGCGCGCGAGGCCTTTCTTCATGGTGCTGATTCGGTTCCATATCTCAAACGCAGCGTAGGCGTCCTTGGCAGCATACTCGACGTGCTTGGTGCTGAGAATGGAAGTCCACAGGCTGTGGTCGTGGTCTGTCATCTTCATCTTCATGTCTGCGTACTCGTCATCGATGATGGCAGCAGCTACATCGCCAAGCGAGTCCAGTGGCTTCGTTCCATCAGGCACCCTCCAGTTCGTCTGGATGTCGACGAAGTTGGGGATGTGGAGGTTGCAGGCTGCGAGCTTCTCCTTGTCCTGCTTGATGGCGAAGCCAGCGAACTCGAACCTAAGGAAAGTGAACCGCAAGTTATACCTTTCGGAACTGCATACATGGGCATATAGAACTGCAACACGTACTCGGCAGAGAGAATTGCTTACCTTGGGTCGCCGAGGAACCTGTCGAAGGGGATGCATCTCTTGCCCAATGTACCACATACCTGGAAAAGAAGCACTGGGTGGTACTTGCCGATGGATAGTTGAACCAGGGCCGCTCTGCTGTGGTCGGGTGTGTACTCCACGTCGATGCCGACGATCTTCTGGCGGCGCCGCTGGAGAACTGTCTTGAACTCTTCGACGTACGTCGCCATGGCGGCGACGTCGGTGGTGTAGATCACCTTCAGCTTCGTGTTCCCGTGCGCATGCACGGCGTCGTAGGTCCTGCTGAACCCCATTGCTGCAAAGAGGAGGTAGAGGAGGAGGAAGGCGCAGCGTCGTGTGTTTTGTGCGGACGGTCTGGTTGATGAAGCGCGGGATTTAAATGTGAGCGGCAGCAACTACTGCCGAGGGCACGATCTCTTCTCCCAACCGTGTTGGCGATCGTGGGTTCGTGATGATCGTGGCGTTCGTGCGGCGTGCAACCGTCGGGATAGAGGAGGGGCGGGGCGCGGCGCTTCGGGCGATAGTGGGCGCATTTATTTTAGGGCAGGCGAACCGAAACGTCCGCCGTAAGCGAACTGCATCGCTTCAGAAGCGGAATCGTTTCCCGTAAGCGAACTGCATCGCTTCAGGAGCGGAATCGTTTTTGTTTTACATTTTTCTGCACTAAGCGCACTGCACTGTGTACTCGAAGGTTACTGCACTGCAAGCTTTAAACGCACCACGCACGCACTGCAGTTTATGTGAATCCTAGTCTGACTCTACATTTTTTCTTTTCTAACTGCTTTTCTGTATTGATTCACGTTCATGTCAGATTCTATACGACCAAGAGAACTGCATTCTGAAAAGGACATTCCGATGTCAGGTTTTTCATACAGAAGAGAACCACATTCTGAGAGTGGCATTCTCATCTTATTTTCTTTTCATACAGAAGAGAACTGCATTTTATGAAGCACACCCCCCCCCCCCGCCAGCACATTTGGTCACAAAGCATGTATGGCATATGTTGTATCTATTCATTTTTGAACTTGAGTATTACATGTTGAATATATTTTTTGCAGTCCACTGAACACAAGCTATATATATTATATACGATATGATATATATAAATGATGAAGTTAATATGTTTTTTAAAATGCAAAACTGCATATGTGTTTGATCTACGTCCTTTTTCCTGGTGCTTCTTCGCAGATTGTGCACTGCATTTGTTTCAACGGTTGTTGCTGCTTCTGTCTTGCTCTTGTTGTTCGCATTACCCCTCGTAACGGGACCGTGCGACCGCGATGCTTGCCTACGCGCTGGATTCTGCGTTCTGCCTCTCCCCCTCGTTTTTGATGATGGTTCTTCGATTTCTTCATCTGCTTCTTCTTCTTCCTCGTCTTCTTCTTCTTCTTCCTCATCTTCCTCCTCGGTTTCATCAGCTTCGCTCGCTTCCTCACTCTCTTCTCTGTCAGCATCTTCTTCGTCATCTTCTTCATCTTTTTCCTCTGTTCTATTTGGACAAGTTCTCGCGTTATGCTTCTCTCTCTTGTTGCAGACGCTACATAGTCGTCTCTTTGGCGTATCATCTTGTTGGTCAGCTTGGTGATTTGTGGTGGCATTTTCAGCCTGGATTTGTTTGAGCCTCTCCTCACATGTTCTTGAGTTGTGTCCCGCAATCTTATTGCATGATTTACACATCCTTACCCCCAGTGGTCTTCCTTCGCTATCCAGTTCTGGCTCAGGCCTGCTATTTTTTTAGGGCTTTTTTCATTTGCTGCAGCTTTTTTATTGGCTGATTTGCTCTCTTTCTTTCTCCCTTTTGTGTTTGAAACAAGCGGGGGAAGAATTGTGTCATCCATATTATGAACTGCACCATCAGCAGCATGTTCGTGCTCCTTTCCTTGTTCTTCACCCCGTGCATCCATTATCTTCTCTGCCTCTTCTTCTTCATTTATTACGTTCACTTCTTGTATGAGTTTTCTCATCCCAGCTAAAGCTCTGTTGTACCCTCTATCCGATTTGACACCCCTGTTCGCCAGGTCCATTGCAGTTTCTGCAAGTAGTTTCCTACGGCAGAACATCGAACTCCCATCCAGAGCAGTTTGCTCATAGTCTCTGCGGTCAAAAGTTGGATTTTGGCGTGCGTTCCGTGTGTATCTCTTCAATATGTACTGTTCAGGTATCTTGTCCACCCGCAGCTGATCCAACATGCAAATGATGTGCACGCAGAAGAGGCCTGCAGCAAAATAAATTTTTTTGGTTACTCGTGCCAGCAAACTTCACATAAATAGGCAACATTTTTTAATTTTTTTGGTTTTGTGAACTGCATTATAAATAGGTCCTGGGTCTGCTGCTATAGTGAACCTCACTATATATTTTTTTTGTTTTTAATCTCTTTTTTTTGCTACCAGCAATAAGTGAACTTCATTTTGTTTTACGTGTGCTTATTTTTTTGCTTTCCTGTCTCACTTACCTGTGTGTGTCCACAGCTTGCATTCGCATTCGTAGATACCGTTCGTCACATCAGCAACCACCTGGAACTCGTGTCTTGCCCAATCAAGATCATCAGACCGGTTGTAGTGGCGCACCAAATATTTCGTTGGGTTGTCAGTGGACTACTCTGATCTGAAGGCAGTGCTGCGGTAGTGCATTTGCTTGAAGTCAGCAAAGACCGCCCTGGTGTAAATCTTGGAGAGCTGAACCTCGAATCCAAACTGATTAGTAGTCTTTATTTCCGTCTGTGAAACAAACAAAACCAGTTAAGTAGTTGTCTTTTTCGCAGCAAAAATCAAGAAAGCGAGTAGTGTTTTTATTAATTGCTCATCCATCTCTAAAAAATTTGCTCTGTTTATATACCTCGTTAGCTATGGTCTCCGCGTGCTCGACGCCCTTCCTTGTCTGGATGCACCTGTCCACCTGGGACGCAAAGATGTGCAGGTCGTGTCTTTCCTTGACAAAGTTCCTCTTCAAGATCCGGTTCATGCTTTCACTTCTCTGTGTCGACGTCATCCGTGCACAGAACACCTCCTTGTAGTAAGCTGATATCCATTCTTTTCTGTCTGTCCACAGCGCCTTCATAATCTCATCATTTTGCAGGTTATACTTTTCCATGAGCTCATGCCAAGCGCATTCAAACTCTGATGGCATCAGCGGGTGGTTGAGAACGGAGGTCAGCTCATCCTTGAATTTCTCATACGCTTTGTACAAAAAGGACAGGTGATCCTTGTATTTTTTCAGTATATGCCAACGGCATAACTTGTGCAGCGTGCCTATTAGCGTACTTTTTATCGCGACATCCATGGAGGGGCATAGATCTGCATGTTTTTGAAAAAAAACCAAGCAGCGAGTTATTGAGAGAACTGCATATCCTTCTTCTGCTTTTTTTCTTTTTTTTCATTGGATGTAAGAAATGGACTACAAAACTTGGCAGTGAACTGCATTGTTATTTAATTTCACTCTTTTTTTTCAGCATACCTGTGAGTATGCAAATTGGCCACTTGTTGTTCATGCAACGCAAGAACGTCCGGAACACCCACTCGAAAGTCGGCATTGTTTCGTCTCTGATGAGAGCCACAGCGAATATTGTATTTTGGAGGTGGTGGTTGACTCCAACGAAGACGCCCAGAGGCATGTGGAACTTGTTGGTCTTGTAGGTCGTGTCAAATGTGACACAATCTCCAAAATCTTCGTACGATCCCCTGCAGCTGGCGTTCGCCCAGAATATGTTACGCACACAGTTATCGACATCTTTGTCGTAATCATAGAAGAACTCCGGGTTTATTTGCTGCATCTTTTCAAAGAAAGCCAGGAGTTTCTTCACATCGTCCTCTGTTTTCTCCCTCGCGAATTGATGCTTCCTGCAGTTCGAATTAACAATATACTTTCAGCATTATGGACATACAGAAAATGCACAAAGCGTACTGCATGAAATAGACGATATATCGTTTTTTTGTTTTAGTAAACGTACCTGTTCACCCAGTCACGGCTGGTGCGCCCCATAAAGTGTAGTCCTCCTGAGATCCTTGACAGGGTTGACTTCATCTGCGTGTGCGTGAGGTTGTCGCTCTGCATGTCCTTCACTAGTTTATCGAGCAACGGGTCATCCGTCTTATGCGATAGCATGTGCAGAAGCATAGTCGGGCTGCCAATCATCCTGTGGTTGTGATTGAGCTCAATCTCTGCTATCACAAACACATCATTTATTTTTTTCAATCTCATCCCCGCCTTGCAGCCAGTCCTCTTTGATGTTTTTTCTCGCTTACTGTCATAATCAGTGACAGTTTGTTTGCTTCTGCCTTCCTTTGAGCACACGATGTATCTGTTTGTTCTGTATCCGCCGTTTTTGCGTGTGCCGAAGCCTGCATGCCTCGCATATGTGTTGTAGAATTCTCGCGCCGAATCTTCTGATGTGAACTGCATACCTTTCACAGGCACAAGTTCTTGGAGCATGTTCTCATCCTGCACACATACAACATGGAATGTTTCTTTTTTTTGTTAATGAGAATGCACAAGCTGAAACTATGCGTAATAACTGAACTGCAGTAGTCAGGCAAGGATGCTTACGTGCGTGTACTGTTTTTCTTCTATCGGTGTTTGCAGCTCACCGATGTTTATTGGGCATGGAGGGGTGACAACAGACCTGTGTAATTGAGGATCGCGAGGAGGCAGGAGTGTGGAGAACTTTACTTTTTTGGTTGCTTGCGGCCCTCCTTGATTCTGCTTCCGATTCTTTTGTTGGGCAGTAGGCGGCCTTGGTGGAATTCCACTGTCCCTTTGTCGACGAATCGTTCGCACATGGACCTGCCTTACTTGTTGGGTTTCAACATCGGCTTCTGGAGGTGCTATATCATCCGTTCTGATCTGCTGACCAAATGTTTCAAAGACACGCGTGTACCTTGGCTGCATAACTGTTATGATTTTCTCTTTGTCATCATCCTCCTCCTCCTCATTTTTCTGCGCGTGTTCCCCCATGAAGACCAGATCATCGTCGTCCTCCTCGTCATCCTGCGGGTTTTTTGTTTCACTGCCTTCTCCATCTCGAATGATGTTTGGTTCACTGTTTTCATCTTTATCCTCTACATCTTCCTCCACGGAGTAGGCAGTTCTGTTTGTTGTGTTAAAGAAACCCATAGGTAATTCAGGTGTTATCCATCTAGGCATCTCCCACTCTTCTCTTCCAATGCAGTTCAGGGGCTCGGGGTCGTAAATGATTCGAGGCATCTTTTGTTTTTGAGGTATAGTAAATTCCTGCAGGTTATTAAGCCAAAGCTTTTTTTTATGCACGTCAACAATGAAATGAACTGCATCTTTCGTACTATATATCATTATATTTTTTGCAACGGTAAGAAATTGCACCTCAATTTGTCATTCTACAGCAGGGGCACTGTTAGTTAACGTGAAGAAACAATGCACTTCAGCTCTAGGAACAGCGCTCTACATATTTAAGTCAATGTGGACTGCAATTTTGATCCATACAGCGTTTTTTATTTTTCGAACTATCCTTTTCTGTTTTTCTACTTTGGAGACACATGTGACTGCAGTCGGCGCAAGATGGGGGACTGCATGGGTATAAAAACGGCACTGCAAACTGGATGTGGGGGCTTGGTATGTTGATTTTCTTACCTTATATGTAGTTCCCTCTTTCTGCAGATGCATCTCTTGCTGTTGTTGTCGTGCAGTCCACCTCCGCTGCAGGAACTCATGCGCTTTTTCCACCATCGCCATTGTTGCGGGAGAAGGCTGGACGTGCACCATTGCAGTTCGCATCCACGACGAATGCGATGTAGTAGTCAACGTTGCAGTTCGCTTCCCCCTGTCATGCATGGCTGAGGCTGGATGCTTCAGGGGCGGATCCTCCAGGTGTTGTTGGGGCGAAGGTGAGGTGCGGCGTCGCTTCCTGAACGCCGCCGCGGAAATTTCGTCCCCGACGGACTGCATCGCCGGCCGCTTTGGCGGGCGCTCCGCTCCCGCTACGAGGCGGGGGAGGGGTGGGGGAGGACGCTGGCCGCCGGCCGCCGTGCGCTCCCGCGCTAGGAGGCAGGGGAGGGGTTGGGGAGGACGCTGGCCGCCTGGGCGCTCCCGCGCTAGGAGGCGGGGAGGGGTTGGGGAGGATGCGGGCGTCGGGGGCTAGGAGGCGGGGAGTGGACGAGGAGGGTTGTTAGGAGAATAAGCCTGTTGTTAGGAGACTAAGGTCTTAAGGGGTGTTATGAGAATAGACCCACCCTATATATATATTGTTGTGTAAGACTTCGTGACTTTGTTACCCCTTCCAACAACGTCGATTTGGGACCCTTCTTTATAGATTCAGTATGAACGTCAACATGATTCATCTCCATCGCTGTCATAATCTACAAAAGGGAATATATAAAGAAATACACCTTTTGTATTATCGTGTGTAGTTTATATACAAAGAAGAACCATAATTTGTATGCATCTCTTCTGATTTTGTAAAGTCTGATGAGTTTTCAGTCTGGTTGATCATAGTTATGTCAGTGATCTATGTACAAAAGTGAACATATACATATCTTTAATAAGCTCATAATATATATATATATATATATATATATATATATATATATATATATATATATATATATATATTCATTTGGTCAGCTGCTAGATGCAAGCAGGTGACCCCTTTTAGTCAGAGTGAGTGGCATCGTGCTTATTAGTAGGGTGAGTCGCATCCCAAGTTTAATAACATGTAGGCTCTTTTAATAATATGTAGGCTCATCTATAAATCACTTGTTAGTAATTATTCTCCAAAAATAACTTATTAGGGTTTGTGATACTTTTTACTATATAAAGAAGTATGCGACATTTCCCTCGTAGCAAACTATCGTTTTTTCCTAAAATAAATAAGCAAACAACCACTCCTTTAATTCTTATCTTAAAACTGCAATTCACCATCTTGCTCTCTCACCACATGACATAGTGCACGCGGCTTCTTACTGCCCCCCCACACACACACACCACGACATTCA
>LR738712.1:738886021-738905153 GCA_902687465.1 Secale cereale
CCCCCCCTGGGCCGCGCCGGGGGGGCGCCTCGGCCCCCCGAGAGTCCCCCGGTGCCCTACTTTGGCATATATTTAAAGGGTTCCCCGTAACCCTCGAAACAGGACTTCTTTTCGCGATCCCATCTCTGTTCCGCCGCCGCCGCCGCTTCCAAGATCGGGAGCACCAGGAGAACTCTTCCCGGCACCCTGCCGGAGGGGAGGATCACCACCGGGAGCTTCTCCACCACCATGGACGCCTCCCGGATGACTCGTGAGTTGTCTCCCTTGGACCATGAGTCCATGACCAGTAGCTATGTGATGTTCTCCTCCCGTTCTTGTGCTTCACTAATTAGTCCTCGTGAGCTTCCCTACATGATCGAGGCACCTATGTAGTCCTTATGCTGTTGCTATGTTGAGTTTGCTGGGATCCGATGGATTATGAGATTATGTTCAGATTGATCTTGAGTAATATATTTGATTCACCTCTTTAATATTTTAGTTCATAAGTAATTCTTGCATGTTCTCCGTTGTTATTTATTGCTTTGGCCAAGTAGTAAGTAGTGACTCCAAGAGGGAACGTGATGCTCGATTGTGGGTTCATGCCCCTCGATGACTAGCTTGAGTGACAGAAACATGAGTCTAGAGGATGTGCTGTTGCCACAAGGGGGAAAACAACGGTGCTTGTGCCCGCGGGTGCAAGGATTGTTTACTTTACGCAAAGTTCTTTTAATGCAGTTGTCTGTTGCATTGAGTTTACACTATGGGTGGGACTCGCAACTTAATACCAGCGAGATGTTCTGGATAGATATCTCAAGGTGGATGATTAGTAGTAGATATTGATGGATTTCGGTCTACTTACTTTGGCGTACCGCACATGCTTTGAACCTCAACCTTTCTTGCAATGTAGTCAGCATTGGTTTGCGTTCGTGGTCCTGTCAATTGCCCAGCTGTAATTTGTTTACCTCACATAGTTGTTTTATCGTCTTTTGGGAGAGAGACATCACTAGTGAACATCATGAGACTCCGGTCCATATTACTATCATTGATCACATACACTATTTACTTTCCGCTACTTTATTTACTATTGCAAAACACTATCTATCACTACTATCATATTGCTTTTAACCCTTTGTGAACTACAAGGCCGGAGAGATTGACAACCTCTCTGTACTCGTTGGGAGCAAAGTTATTTGTATCTGTGTGCAGGTCCACGTTGATTGCTAATTGCGCCATTAGCAGTTGACACCTACCTGTTGAACCTAGGAGTCTCTGGGGATTCGATCCTTGGCATCTTTGCTAGGGGAAAACACTTCTACTTACTGCATCTTACACCTTCCACTTGGGGTAACCAACGAGGGGTTCGAGGCCCATCAAGCAAGCAGAAATTATAGATACGTTTTGGACGTATCAAATGTGCATTGTCCCAAAGTAGCATTGTATCTTGCATGATTGTGATATCGTTTATTTTGAAATCATTGTATCTAGTCATCACTTAAACCTTGGAGGTGCCCCTGCATTTATGTTTTTCTTCACTAAAGGGGGTAAGCGAGATATCACTTTATCATATTTGCACACCATGTTCATTACAAATCTATTTGATGTTTCAGTATCATATTGTAAAACTTTCAGTTCTTTGTGATTTTCTCATGAGGCAACTTAATTACTATAGATTCATTGTCTCAGTAAGCTTTTGTCATATGACTATGAAAAGGTCCTATATGGTTAATAGCATGTCACCACAGAAATTATTCTTGTTATCATTTACCTACTCGAGGACGAGCAGGAATTAAGCTTGGGGATGTTGATACGTCCAAAACGTATCTATAATTTCTTCTTGCTCCATGCCTCTTTTGGGTGATATTGCTATGATATTTATACACTTCCATACACTTTTGATCATATTTGGACTAACCTATTAACTCAGTGCACCCCTGTGCCAGTTTCTGTTTTCTGCTGTTTTTGTATTTCAGTTTTTCCCATTACGAGAACTGCCAGAAAATCTCGGAAAAATTATATAAAAAATCAGCGTTCCAGAAGGTTCCCGGTAGCCAAAGTACAGCCGGGGGGGCACCAGGGCTCCAGGCGCCCTGGTGGCGCCCCCCCCCCCGGGCCGCGCCGGGGGGCGCCTGGGCCCCCCGAGCCTCGTCTGGTGCCCCCCTTTGGCATATATTTAGACCGTCTTCCAAAACCCTCGAGACGGAAACCCTTTTTTGCGATCTCATCTTTGTTCCGCCGCCGCCGCCGCTTCCAAGATCGGGAGCACCAGGAGAACTCTTTCCGGCACCCTGCCGGAGGGGAGGATCACCACCGGGAGCTTCTCCACCACCATGGACGCCTCCCAGATGAGTTGTGAGTAGTCTCCCTTGGACCATGGGTCCATGACCAGTAGCTATGTGATGTTCTCCTCCCGTTCTTGTTCTTCACTAATTAGTCCTCGTGAGCTGCCCTACATGATCGAGGCACATATGTAATCCTTATGCTGTTGCTATGATGAGTTTGCTGGGATCCGATGGATTATGAGATTATGTTCAGATTGTGTTTGAGTAATATATTGATTCACGTCTTTTATATTTATGTTCGTAAGTAATTCTTGCATGTTCTCTGTTGTTATTTATTGCTTTGGCCAAGTAGTAGGTAGTGACTCCAAGAGGGAACGTTATGCTTGATTGTGGGTTCATGCCCCTCGATGACTAGCTTGAGTGACAGAAACATGAGTCTAGGGGATGTGCTGTTGCCACAAGGGGGAAAACAACGGTGCTTGTGCCCGCGGGTGCAAGGATTGTTTACTTTACGCAAAGTTCTTTTAATGCAGTTGTCTGTTGCTTTGAGTTTACACTATGGGTGCGACTCGCAACTTAATACCAGCGAGATGTTCTGGATAGATATCTCAAGGTGGATGATTAGTAGTAGATGCAGATGGATTTCGGTCTACTTACCTCGGCGTACCGCCCATGCTTTGAACCTCTACCTTTCTTGCAACTTAGTCAGCATTGGTTTGCGCACATGGTCCTGTCAATTGCCCAAATGTAATTCGTTTACCTCACATAGCAGTTTTATCGTCTTTTGGGAGAGAGACATCACTAGTGAACATCATGAGACTCCGGTCCATATTACCATCATTGATCACATCCGCTATTTACTTTTCCGCTTTTTACTTACTATTGCAATTATATCTATCACTATTATCACTTGCGTTTGATCCTTTGTAAACTACAAGGCCGGAGGGATTGACAACCTCTCTGTACTCGTTGGGAGCAAAGTTATTTGTATCTGTGTGCAAGTCCACGTTGATTGCTAATATCTGGCGCCGTTAGCAGTTGACACCTTCTTGTTGAAACTGGGAGTCTCAGGGAAATTGATCCTTGGTATTGCCAAGGGAAAACTTCCGCTACACTGCATCTCAAACCTTCCACTTGGGGTAACCAACGAGGGGCGAGAAGCCATCAGTTCCACAGAAACATCTTTCTGTGTTGCACTATTCTCCGGTTGAAGTGAGGGTTCGACAACCTAATCAAGTTCTATCTTCCTCCCACTCAATTCTTTCGAGAGAAACTCCTTCTCGAGAAAGGACCCGTTCTTAGCGACAAACATTTTTGTCCTTGGATCTGAGATAGAAGGTATACCCAACTGTTACCTTTGGGTATCCTATGAAGATGTATTTGTCCGTTTTGGGTTCGAGCTTTTTCCGGCTGAAGCTAGAAGCATCGCAGCCCCAAGCATTAAGAAATGACTGAAGGAAATATGCCCTAGAGGCAATAATAAAGTTGTTATTTATATTTCCTTATATCATGATAAATGTTTATTATTCATGCTAGAATTGTATTAACCGGAAACTTAGTACATGTGTGGATACATAGACAAAACAGTATGTCCCTAGTATGCCTCTACTAGACTAGCTCATTGATCAAAGATGGTTATGTTTCCTAGCCATAGACAAGAGTTGTCATTTGATCAACGGGATCACATCATTAGGAGAATGATGTGATGGACAAGACCCATCTGTTAGCATAGCACTATGATCGTTTAGTTTTACTGCTATTGCTTTCTTCATGACTTATACATGTTCCTATGACTATGAGATTATGCAACTCCCGAATACCATAGGAACACCTTGTCTGCTATCAAACGTCACAACGTAACTGGGTGATCATAAAGATGCTCTACAGGTGTCTCCGAAAGTATTCGTGGTGTTGGCATAGATCAAGATTAGGATTTGTCACTCCGAGTGTCGGAGAGGTATCTCTGGGCCCTCTCGGTAACACACATCATAATAAGCCTTGCAAGCAAAAAGACTAATGAGTTAGTCACGAGATGATGTGTTACGGAACGAGTAAAGAGACTTGCCGGTAACGAGATTGAACTAGGTATAGAGATACCGACGATCGAATCTCGGGCAAGTAACATACCGATGACAAAAGGAACAACGTATGTTGTTATGCGGTTTGACCGATAAAGATCTTCGTAGAATATGTAGGAGCCAATATGAACATCCAGGTTCCGCTATTGGTTATTGACCGGAGATGAGTCTCGGTCATGTCTACATAGTTCTCGAACCCGTAGGGTCCGCACGCTTAACGTTTGATGACGATCTGTATTATGAGTTTATGAGTTTTGATGTACCGAAGGTAGTTCGGAGTCCCGGATGAGATCACGGACATGACGAGGAGTCTCGGAATGTCCGATACATAAAGATTGATATATTGGACGACTATATTCGGACAACGGAAGTGTTCCGGAAAAGTTTCGGATTTAACTAGATTGCCGGAGGGGGTTACCGAACCCCCTACGAGGGGGGATGGTCCATAGTGGGCCTTAAGGAAAAGAGAGAGGCAGCCCATAGAGGCTGGCCGGCGCCCCACCTAGGGATCCTAGTTGGACTAGGATTAGGGTGGCGCCACCTCTCCCTCTTTTCCTTTCCCTCTCTTCCTTCTTGATGGACTCCTACTAGGAATAGGATTGCAATCCTATTCCTAGTAGGATTCCCCAAGCCGCACCATAGGAGGCCGGCCGGCCCTCCCCTCTTGCTCCTTTATATACGGGGGCAGGGGGGCACCCAAAGACACACAAGTTGAATTGTTCTAGCCGTGTGCGGTGCCCCCCTCCACAGAAACACACCTCGGTCATACCGTTGCAGTGCTTAGGCGAAGCCCTGCGCCGGTAGATACATCATATCCGTCACCACGCCGTTGTGCTGACATAACTCTCCCGTGAAGCTCAACTGGATCAAGAGCTCGTGGGACGTCATCAAGATGAACGTGTGCTGAACGTGGAGGTGCCGTACGTTCGGTGCTTGATCGGTTGGATCGCGAAGAAGTTCGACAACATCAACCGCGTCACTTGACGCTTCCGCTCCCGGTCTACGAGGGTACGTAGACACACTCTCCCCTCTCGTTGCTATGCATCTAGTAGATAGATCTTGCGTGATCGTAGGAAAATTTTAAAATACTTCGTTCCCCAAGAGTGGCATCATGAGCCAGGTCTATGCGTAGATGATATGCACGAGTAGAACACAATGAGTTGTGGGCGATACTAGTCATACTGCTTACCAGCATGTCATACTTTGCTTCGGCGGTATTGTGAGATGAAGCGGCCCGGACCGACATTACGCGTATGCTTACGCAAGACTGGTTTCACCGTTACGAGCACTCGTTGCTTAAAGGTGACTGGCGGGTGTCTGTCTCTCTCACTTTAGCTGAATCAAGTGTGGCTACGCCCGGTCCTTGTGAAGGTTAAAACAGCACATACTTGACGAAACATCGTTGTGGTTTTGTATGCGTAGGTAAGAACGGTTCTTGCTAAGCCCGTAGCAGCCACGTAAAACTTGCAACAACAAAGTAGAGGACGTCTAACTTGTTTTTGCAGGGCATGTTGTGATGTGATATGGTCAAGACATGATGAGTTATACGGTTTTGTATGAGATGATCATGTTTTGTAATGTTATCGGCAACTGGCAGGAGCCATATGGTTGTCGCTTTATTGTATGAAATGCAATCGCCATGTAATTGCTTTACTTTATCACTAAGTGGTAGCGATAGTCGTAGAAGCAATAGTTGGGGAAACGACAACGATGCTACGATGGAGATCAAGGTGTCGCGCCGGTGACGAAGGTGATCATGACGGTGCTTTGGAGATGGAGATCAAAAGCACAAGATGATGATGGCCATATCATGTCACATATTTTGATTGCATGTGATGTTTATCTTATTATGCTTCTTATTTTGCTTAGAACGACGGTAGCATTATAAGATGATCCCTTACTAAATTTCAAGGTATAAGTGTTCTCCCTGAGTATGCACCGTTGCGAAAGTTCGTCGTGCCGAGACACCACGTGATGATCGGGTGTGATAAGCTCTACGTTCAAATACAACGGGTGTAAGCCAGTTTTGCACACGCAGAATACTCAGGTTAAACTTGACGAGCCTAGCATATGCAGATATGGCCTCGGAACACTGGAGACCGAAAGGTCGAGCGTGAATCATATAGTAGATATGATCAACATAAGATGTTCACCATTGAAACTACTCCATCTCACGTGATGATCGGACATGGTTTAGTAGATTTGGATCACGTGATCATTTAGATGACCGGAGGGATGTCTATCTAAGTGGGAGTTCTTTAATTAATATGATTAAATTGAACTTTAATTTATCATGAACTTAGTCCTGATAGTTTTTGCATATCTATGTTGTAGATCAATAGCTCACGATGTTGCTCCCCGTTTATTTATTTTTTTATATGTTCCTAGAGAAAACTAAGTTGAAAGATGTTAGTAGCAATGATGCGGAATTGTTCCGTGATCTGAGGATTATCCTCATTGCTGCACAGAAAATTATGTCCTTGATGCACCGCTAGGTGACAGACCTATTGCAGGAGCAGATGTAGACGTTATGAACGTTTTGACAAAAGCTCGGTATGATGACTACTTGATAGTTTAAGTGCACCATGCTTTACGGCTTAGAACCGGGACTTCAAAAACGTTTTGAACGCCACAGAGCATCTAAGATGTTCCAAGAGTTGAAATTAGTATTTCATACTCATGCCCGTGTCGAGAGGTATAAGACTTCTGACAGTACTTTGCCTACAAGATGGAGGAGAATAGCTCAACCAGTGAGCATGTGCTCAGATTGTCTGGGTAGTACAATTGCTTGAATCAAGTGGGAGTTAATCTTCCAGATAAGATAGTAATTGACAAAGTTCTCTAGACACTATCACCAAGTTAGTAGAACTTCGTGATGAACTATAATATGCAAGGGATGACGAAAGTAATTCCCGAGCTCTTCACGATGCTGAAATCAGCGAAGGTAGAAATCAAGAAAGAGCATCAAGTGTTGATGGTTAACCAGACCACTTGTTTCAAGTAAAGGGCAAAGGGATAGAAGGGGAACTTCAAGAATAATGACAAGCAAGTTGTCACTCCCGTGAAGAAACCCAAAGCTAAACTCAAGCCTGAAACTAAGTGCTTCTACTGCAAAGGAAATGGTCAGTATAAGTGGAACTGCCCCAGATATTTGGCGGATAAGAAGGATGGCAAAGTGAACAAAGGTATATTTGATATACAGATTATTGATGTGTATTTTACTGGTGTTCATAGCAACCCCTCGGTATTTGATATTGGTTCAATTGCTAAAGAGTAGTAACTCGAAATGGGAGTTGCATAATGAACAGAAACTAGTTAAAGGATGAAGTGACGATGTGTATTGGAAGTAGTTCCAAGATTGATATGATCATCATCGCACACTCCCTATACTTTCGGGATTAGTGTTGAACCTAAATAAGTGTTATTTGGTGTTTGTATTGAGCATGAATATGATTTGATCATGTTTATTGCAATACGGTTATTCATGTAAGTTAGAGAATAATTGTTGTTCTGTTTACATGAATAAAACCTTCTATGGTCATACACCCAATGAAAATGGTTTGTTGGATCTCGATCGTGTGATACACATATTCATAATATTGAAGGCAAAAGATGCAAGGTTAATAATGATAGTGCAACTTATTTGTGGCACTGCCGTTTAGGTCATATTGGTGTAAAGCGCATGAAGAAACTCCATAGTGATGGACTTTTGGAATCACTTGATTATGAATCAGTTGGTGCTTGCGAACCATGCCTCGTGGGCAAGATGACTAAAACTCCGTTCTCCGGAACAATGGAGCGAGCAAAAGATTTGTTGGAGATCATACATACAGATATATGTGGACCAATGAGTGTTGAACCTCGTGGCGGGTATCGTTATTTTCTGACCTTCACTGATGATTTAAGCAGATATGGGTATATCTACTTAATGAAGCACAAGTCTGAAACATTTGAGAAGTTCAAAGAATTTCAGAGTGAAGTGGAGAATCATCGTAACAAGAAAATAAGAGTTTCTACGATATGATCGTAGAGGTAAAATATTTGAGTTAGCGAGTTTGGCCTTCAGTAAAAACAATGTAAAATAGTTTCACTAACTCACGCCACCTGGAACACCACAGTGTAATGGTGTGTCCGAACGTCATAACCATACTTTATTAGATATGGTGCGATCGATGATGTCTCTTACCGATCTACCACTATCGCTATTGGGGTTATGCATTAGAGACAGCTACATTCACGTTAAATAGGTCACCATCTAAATCCGTGGAGATGACACCGTATGAACTTTGGTTTGACGAGAAACCTAAGCTGTCATTTCTTTAAAGTTTGGGACTGCGATGCTTATGTGAAAAAGTTTCAACATGATAAGCTCGAACCCAAATCGGAGAAGTAAATCTTCATAGGATACTCAAAAGAAACTATTGGGTACACCTTCTATCACAGATCCGAAGGCAAGATATTCGTTGCTAAGAATGGATCCTTTCTAGAGAAGGAGTTTCTCTCGAAAGAAGTGAGTGGGAGGAAAGTAGAACTTGATGAGGTAATTGTACCTTCTCCCGGATTGGAAAGTAGTACATCACAGAAAATTGTTCCAGTGATTCCTACACCAATCAGTGAGGAAGTTAATGATGATGATCATGAAACTTCGGATCAAGTTTCTGCTGAACGTCGTAGATCAACCAGAGTACGTTCCGCACCAGAGTGGTACGACAACCCAGTTCTGGAAATCATGTTACTAGACCATGATGAACCTACGAACTATGAGGAAGCGATGATGAGCCCAGATTCCGCAAAATGGCTTGAAGCCATGAAATCTGAGATGGGATCCATGTGTGAGAACAAAGTGTGGACTTTGGTTGACTTGCCCGATTATCGACAAGCCATCGAAAATAAATGGATCTTCAAGAGGAAGACCGACGCAGACGGTAATGTTACTGTTTACAAAGCTCGACTTGTTGCGAAAGGGTTTCGACAAGTTCAAGGAGTTGACTACGATGAGACTTTCTCACCTGTAGCGATGCTTAAGTCTGTCCAAATCATGTTAGCAATTGCCGCATTTTATGATTATGAAATCTGGCAAATGGATGTCAAAACTGCATTCCTGAAAGATATCTCAAAGAAGAGTTGTATATGATGCAACCAGAAGGTTTTGTCGATCCAAAAGGTGCTAACAAAATGTGCAAGCTCCAGCGATCCATCTATGGATTGGTGCAAGCATCTCGGAGTTGGAATATTCGCTTTGATAAGTTGATCAAAGCATATAGATTTATACAGACTTGCGGTGAAGCCTGTATTTACAAGAAGTGAGTGGGAGCACTACAACCTTTCTGATAAGTACATGTGAATGACATATTGTCGATCGGAAATGATGTAGAATTTTCTGGAAAGCATAAAGGAGTGTTTGAAAGGAGTTTTTCAAAGAAAGACCTTGGTGAAGCTGCTTACATATTGGGCATCAAGATCTATAGAGATAGATCAAGACGCTTGATAAGACTTTCGATGAGTACATACCTTGATAAGATTTTGAAGTAGTTCAAAATGGATCAGTCAAAGAAGGTGTTCTTGCCTGACTTGTAAGGTGTGAAGTTGAGTAAGACTCAAAGCCAGACCACGGCAGAAAAATATAGAGAGAATGAAAGTCATTCCCTATGCCTCAGCCATAGGTTCTATAAAGTATGCCATGCTGTGTACAAAACACGTTGTGTACCTTGCCATGAGTTTGACAGGGAGGTACAATAGTGATCCAGGAGTAGATCACTGTACAGCGGTCAAAATTATCCTTAGTAATTGGATGACTAAGGAAATGTTTCTCGATTATGGAGGTGATAAAGAGTTCGTCGTAAAGGGTTACGCCGATGCAAGCTTTGACACTAAATCCAGATGACTCTAAGTATCAATCTGGATGCGTATTGAAAGTGGGAGCAATTAGCTAGAGTAGCTCCATGCAGAGCATTGTAGACATAGAAATTTGCGAAATACATACGGATATGAATGTGACAGACCCGTTGACTAAACTTCTCTCACAAGCAAAACATGATCACACCTTATTACTCTTGGGTATTAATCACATAGCGATGTGAACTAGATTATTGACTCTAGTAAACCCTTTGGGTGTTGGTCACATGGTGATGTGAACTATGGGTGTTATTCACATAACGATGTGAACTATCGGTATTAAATCACATGGCGATGTGAGCTAGATTATTGACTCTAGTGCAAGTGGGAGACTGAAGGAAATATGCCCTAGAGGCAATAATAAAGTTGTTATTTATATTTCCTTATATCATGATAAATGTTTATTATTAATTCTAGAATTGTATTAACCGGAAACTTAGTACATGTGTGGATACATAGACAAAACAGTATGTCCCTAGTATGCCTCTACTAGACTAGCTCATTGATCAAAGATGGTTATGTTTCCTAGCCATAGACATGAGTTGTCATTTGATCAACAGGATCACATCATTAGGAGAATGATGTGATGGACAAGACCCATCTGTTAGCATAGCACTATGATCGTTTAGTTTTACTGCTATTGCTTTCTTCATGACTTATACATGTTCCTATGACTATGAGATTATGCAACTCCCGAATACCGTAGGAACACCTTGTGTGCTATCAAACGTCACAACGTAACTGGGTGATCATAAAGATGCTCTACAGGTGTCTCCGAAAGTATTCGTGGTGTTGGCATAGATCAAGATTAGGATTTGTCACTCCGAGTGTCGGAGAGGTATCTCTGGGCCCTCTCGGTAACACACATCATAATAAGCCTTGCAAGCAAAAAGACTAATGAGTTAGTCACGAGATGATGTGTTACAGAACGAGTAAAGAGACTTGCCGGTAACGAGATTGAACTAGGTATAGAGATACTGACGATCGAATCTCGGGCAAGTAACATACCAATGACAAAAGGAACAACGTATGTTGTTATGCGGTTTGACCGATAAAGATCTTCGTAGAATATGTAGGAGCCAATATGAACATCCAGGTTCCGCTATTGGTTATTGACCGGAGATGAGTCTCGGTCATGTCTACATAGTTCTCGAACCCGTAGGGTCCGCACGCTTAACGTTTGATGACGATCTGTATTATGAGTTTATGAGTTTTGATGTACCGAAGGTAGCTCGGAGTCCCGGATGAGATCACGGACATGACGAGGAGTCTCGGAATGTCCGAGACATAAAGATTGATATATTGGACGACTATATTCGGACACCGGAAGTGTTCCGGAAAAGTTTCGGATTTAACTGGATTGCCGGAGGGGGTTACCGAACCCCCTACGAGGGGGGATGGTCCATAGTGGGCCTTAAGGAAAAGAGAGAGGCAGCCCATAGAGGCTGGCCGGCGCCCCACCTAGGGATCCTAGTTGGACTAGGATTAGGGTGGCGCCACCTCTCCCTCTTTTCCTTTCCCTCTCTTCCTTCTTGATGGACTCCTACTAGGAATAGGATTGCAATCCTATTCCTAGTAGGATTCCCCTAGCCGCACCATAGGAGGCCGGTCGGCCCTCCCCTCTTGCTCCTTTATATACGGGGGCAGGGGGGCACCCAAAGACACACAAGTTGAATTGTTCTAGCCGTGTGCGGTGCCCCCCTCCACAGAAACACACCTCGGTCATACCGTTACAATGCTTAGGCGAAGCCCTGCGCCGGTAGATACATCATATCCGTCACCACGCTGTTGTGCTGACATAACTCTCCCGTGAAGCTCAACTGGATCAAGAGCTCGTGGGACGTCATCAAGCTGAACGTGTGCTGAACGTGGAGGTGCCGTACGTTCGGTGCTTGATCGGTTGGATCGCGAAGAAGTTCGACAACATCAACCGCGTCACTTGACGCTTCCGCTCCCGGTCTACGAGGGTACGTAGACACACTCTCCCCTCTCGTTGCTATGCATCTAGTAGATAGATCTTGCGTGATCGTAGGAAAATTTTAAAATACTACGTTCCCCAACAATGACAACTATGGTTTCTTGCCAAACCATAGTTCATACGGCGTCGTCTCAACGGACTTAGATGGTCTAAAGTGAATGCAGCTGTCTCTAATGCATAACCTCAAAATAACAGCGGTAGATCGGTAAGAGACATCATAGATCGCACCATACCTCATAAGGTTCGATTATGACGTCCAGACACACCATTACGCTGTGGTGTACCAGGTGGCTTCAACTGCGAAACAATTCCACAATGTCTTAAGTGATTGCCAAACTCACAACTCAGAAAATCTCCCCTTGATCAGATCGTAGGAACATGATCTTCTTGTTATGATGATTCTTAACTTCACTCTGAAATTGCTTGAACTTTTCAAACGTTTCAGACTTTTGCTTCATTGAGTAAATATACCCATATCTACTCAAATCGTCAGTGAAGATGAGAAAATAACAATATCCACCACATGTCTTAATTCTCATTGGATCACATACATCAGCATGTATGATTTCCAACAAGTCACTTGCTCGTTTCATTGTACCTGAAAACGGGGTCTTAGTCATCCTGCCCATGAGGCATGGCTTGCATATGTCAAGCGATTCAAAATCAAGTGACTCCAAAACATCCATCAGCATGGAGTTTCTTCATGCATTTTATGCCAAAATGACCTAAGCGGCAATGCCACAAGAAAGTGGTACTATCATTATTAACTCTACATCTTTTGGCGTTAATATTATTATCATGTGTATTACTATGATCGAGATTCAATAAACCATTGGGTGCATGACCATAAAGGTATTATTCATGTAAACAGAATAACAATTATTCTCTAACTTAAATGAATAACCGTATTGCTATGAACATGATCTAATCATATTCATGCTCAACTTAGGCACCTGATAACGTTTATCTAGGTTCAACACTAATCCCGAAGGTAGAGGGAGCGTGCGATGGTGATCTTATGAACCTTGGAAACACTTCCAACACACATCGTCACCTCGCCCTTAGCTAGTCTCCGTTCAGTCCGTAGATTTTGCTTCAAGTCACTAATAATAGCAACTGAACCGGTATCCAATACCCAGGTACTACTAGGAGTACTAGTAAAGTACACATTAATAACACGTATATCAAATATACTTTGTTGAAGTTGCCAGCTTTCTTATCTACCATGTATTTGGGGTAGTTCCGCTACCATGTGACTGTTCCCCTTACAATAGAAGCACTTAGTCTCGAGGTTTGGGTTCAACCTTGGGTTCCTTCATTAGAGTGACAACTGATTTGCCATTCATGAAGTTTCCCTTCTAGCCCTTGGCCCTTTTGAAACCAGTGGTCTTGTTAAACCATCAACACTTGATGCTCCTTCTTGATTTCTACTTTTGCGGTCTTAAGCACCGCTAATAGCTCCGGGATCATCTCCATCCTTTGCATGTCATAGTTCATCACGAAGTTCTAGTAGCTTGGTGATAGTGTCTAGAGAATTCCGTCAACCACTATCTCCTCTGGAAGATTAACTCCCACTTGGTTCAAGTGATTTTAGCACCCAGACATTCTGAGCACATGCTCACTAGTTGAGCTATTCTCCTCCATCTTGTTGGCAAAAGAACTTGTCAGAGGTCTCATACCTCTCTACACGGGCATGAGCCTGAAATCCCAATTTCAGCTCTTGGAACATCTCATATGTCTTATGGCGTTCATAACGTCATTGGAATCCGATTCTAAGGCGTAAAGTACGGTGCACTAAACTATCAAGTAGTCATCAGGACGTATCTGTCAGGTGTTCACAACACCCACAGACGACGTTGTAGGGGTTTGCACATCGAGCGGTACATCAAAGACGTAAGCCTTCTGTGTAGCAGCGAGGACACTCCTCGGACTACGGACTCAGTCCGCATCATTGCTTACAATATCTTTCAACTTAGTCTTTCTCTAGGATCGTATTAAACAGGGAGCTACAACGCAAGCTATTGGTCTACAACATAATTTGTGAAGACAACTTAGACTATTGTTCATGACAGTTAAGTTCATCTAATGAACTCCCACTTAGATAGACATCTCTCTAGTCATCTAAGTGATACATGATCCGAATCGACTAGGCCGTGTCCGATCATCACGTGAGATGGACTAGTCATCAACGGTGAACATTTTTATGTTGATCTTATCTTCTATACGACTCATGTTCGACCTTCCGGTCTTTCGTGTTCCGAGGCCATGTATGTACATGCTAGGCTCGTCAAGTGAACCCTAAGTGTATTGCGTGTGTAAATCTGGCTTACACCCGTTGTATGCGAACGTTAGAGCCTATCACACCCGATCATCACGTGGTGCTTCGGAACAACGAACCTTAGCAATGGTGCATAGTTAGGGGGAACACAATTCTTGAAATTTTAGTGAGAGATCATCTTACTTACTACCGTCGTTCTAAGCAAATAAGATGTATAACATGATAAACATCACATGCAATCAAATAGTGACATGATATGGCCAATATCATTTTGCTCCTTTTGATCTTCATCTTCGGGGCTCCATGATCATCATCGTCACCGGCATGACACCATGATCTCCATCATCATGATCTCCATCATCGTGTCTTCATGAAGTTGTCTCACCAAACATTACTTCTACTACTATGGCTAACGGTTAGCAATAAAGTAAAGTAAATACATGGCGTTTTCAGTGACACGCGGGTCATATAATAAAATAAGACAACTCCTATGGCTCCTGCCGGTTGTCATACTCATCAACATGCAAGTCGTGATTCCTATTACAAGAACATGATCAATCTCATACATCACATATATATCATTCATCACATCCTTTTGGCCATATCATATCACACGGCACATGCTGCAAGAACAAGTTAGACGTCCTCTAATTGTTGTTGCAAGTTTTTACGTGGCTGCTATAGGATTCTAGCAAGAACGTTTCTTACCTACGCCAAAACCACAATGTGATATGCCAATTTCTATTTACCCTTCATAAGGACCCTTTTCATCGAATCCGATCCGACTAAAGTGGGAGAGACAGACACCCGCTAGCCACCTTATGCAACTAGTGCATGTCAGACGGTGGAACCTGTCTCACGTAAGAGTACGTGTAAGGTCGGTCCGGGCCGCTTCATCCCACGATGCCGCCGAATCAAGATAAGACTAGTAACGGTAAGTAAATTGACAAATCGACGCCCACAACTACTTTGTGTTCTACTCGTGCAAGATACTACGCATAGACCGAGCTCATGATGCCACTGTTGGGGATCGTAGCAGAAATCAAAAAAATTCTACGCATCACCAAGATCAATCTATGGAGTAATCTAGCAACGAGGGAGAGGGGAGTGCATCTACATACCCTTGTAGATCGCGATGCGGAAGCATTGCAAGAACACGGATGAAGGAGTCGTACTCGTAGCAATTCAGATCATGGTTGATTCTGATCTAAGCGCCGAACAACGGCGCCTCCGCTTTCAACACACATGCAGCCCGGTGACGTCTCCCACGACTTGATCCAGCAAGGAGAGAGGGAGAGGTTGGGGAAGGCTCCGTGCAGCAGCAGCACGACAGCGTGGTGGTGGTGGTGGAGGAGCGCGGGACTCCAGCAGGGCTTCGCCAAGCACTACGAGAGACGAGGAGGGAGAGAGGTAGGGCTGCGCCAAGAGAGAGAGGTCAAACCGTGTGTTGGGCAGCCCCAAACCTCAAGTATATATAGGGGGAAGGGAGGGGCTGCGCCCCCACCTAGGTTTCCACCCATAGGGGGCGGCGGCCAGCCCTAGATCCCATCTAGGGGGTGGCCAAGGGGGAGAGGGGCACTACAAGAAATATGTCAACTTATGACCTTTTGTTAGTGACCCTGGAAGAATTGGTCATAGATCTATGACCATTTCAGACCAATTGGTCAAAAGCTGTTCGGGGGGCTCCAAACCCTAAACTATAATGACCATTTTGGTCATAAAGGTCATAATTTCCTTACACGAAATGGTCACAAAGCAGATAGCACTGGTTCGCTGCCTTATTTCTAGCTGTTCATGACCAATATAGATGGTCATAACCTTGAAAATTGTGGCGGGTTGCTACGACTAGGCGCCACCTCATCAGTTTTGCCTATGTGTCATGTCCATGTGGCAGTTTTTGCCCTAGGTTGTGAAGCAACCTATATTTCTGTCATTCCCAAAATTCCCCAAAAAATCTCATAAATTCTTTGGGTCATATCTTCGTCAAATATGTAAAAAACCTTCCTTGCCTAGTTCAAAAATAATTCAAAAATATTCATTTTCCTATTCTGTTCAAAAAACACTTTGTGAAGGAAGTACCACTTTGGCATGTCCAAATGGTATCCATTTTCTACAGTGCTTACCTATGCCCAAATAACTATCCTCCACCAAATGCCAACTCAATCCATTCATTATTTTGAGCCCATCTTCAACATTCGTATTTATGTCCAGTGTGGTACTTTGCAAAGCAAGTACCACCTAGACTCCTCCTTTTGAGCTGAAAATTTGTGAAGACGGTCTTCTTAATAACTGATCATCCTCAACCAAAACTCACGCCCATTAGCCATGTGCATTTTCCGTACCGCTAATCAAACACTTGGCTGCTAATTCATGTTTGAGCATCGATCGGTCTCCTCGTGAGAATCTTATGTTGTAATTTTCTTCCTAGCACCTACCTGGGGAGTGGACAACCCACTAGACATACCTAGGCCGCCCAGAACACATGGCAACGCCACAGTCACGCGGTGACCACGCAGCGGGCATGCGAGTTTACGCGCTCTAGAGTTGGGGCCCTCGACCACCGCCCAAACCTCGACATATCGCCACCAAACCATGTATTTATGATTAAATAGGTACTTATGTACCTAGAAATGATTTTTGGAAAAAATAAATAGCAAACTATGAGGCAGCCGCAGTTCAAATTTGACCCGCTTCCAGCTGAATCGGCGGAAATTTGTCTTTTTCACGAGAGGTGGATCAAAACTTTTTACACCCAACCATTTTGTCAATTATGCATTAAATATGGCCTAGTATTTTAGAAAATTTATTTGGTCCAATTTTGCAACAATTATTTGGTAGGTCCTTCACAAAAAAACTTCCTTTTGGGCACTCGAAAAATGGAAAATGATTTTTTCGTCCAAAGAAAGTGAAAACTCCCTTAGGCAACATTGTTTGCCATTCCAAGATGCACCCTTGTGCACAATATGAGATCATTTGAACAAACTATGCCATGAATGTGGCCATAGGATTGATCATTTGGCTTGAAAGCCATGAATCTTCACGCATGATAGCTCATTTCTGAGAACACTTTTTAAAAAGAATGACCGTATTACAAGTTTATATTTTTTTTCTGGTAACTTGGTCATATATAATGACACAATGCAAAGGTGTTCCTATTTTTTGATTTTTTTTTGAATTTTTTATGCCCGTTTCAAAATGCGGTCAAAACGGTGGGAATGACCGTTCCTAGCTAGTGGTTGAATCTTGGTATTATTTTGGTGTTTCTCTGATTAAATAGATACTTATGTACCTAGAAATGATTTTTGTACAAAATAAATAGCAAACTATGAGACAGCTACAGTTCAAATTTGACCCGCTTCCAACTGAATCGACCGAAATTTGTCTTTTTCACGAGAGGTGGATCAAAACTTTTTACACGCAACCATTTTGTCAATTGTGCATTAAATATGGCCTAGTATTTTAGAAAATTGATTTGGTCCAATTTTGCAACAATTATTTGGTAGGTCCTTCACAAAAAAACTTCCTTTTGGGCACTCGAAAAATGGAAAATGAATTTTTCGTCCAAAGAAAATGAAAACTTCCTTAGCCAACATTGTTTGCCATTCCAATATGCACCTTTGTGCACAATATGAGATCATTTGAACAAACTATGCCATGAATGTGGCCATAAGATTGATCATTTGGCTTGAAAGCCATGAATCTTCATGCTTGATAGCTCGTTTCTGAGAACACTTTTTAAAAATAATTACCGTATTACAAGTTTGTTATTTTTCCTGGTAACTTGGTCATATATAATGACACAATGCGAAGGTTTTCCATCTTTTTGATTTTTTTGAATTTTTTATGCCCGTTTCAAAATGCGGTCAAAACGACGGGAATGACCGTTCCTAGCTAGTGGTTGAATCTTGGAATTTTTTGGTGTTTCTCTGATTAAATAGATACTTATGTACCTAGAAATGATTTTTGGAAAAAATAAATAGCAAACTATGAGGCAGCCGCAGTTCAAATTTGACCCGCTTCCAACTGAATCGGCGGAAATTTGTCTTTTTCACGAGAGGTGGATCAAAACTTTTTACACCTAACCATTTTGTCAATTGTGCATTAAATATGTCCTAGTATTTTATAAAAATGATTTGGTCCAATTTTGCAACAATTATTTGGGAGGTCCTTCACAAAAAAACCTCCTTGTGGGCACTCGAAAAATGATTAAAAATAGCTAGAAAGATCAGAAATGCATACAAATTTGTCCTTATCGATAAAATATGGTCTAACTCTAGTGAAAATTTGTATGGTACCCTTTTGCAAAATAGTTTTGATAGCTACTTCATAAAATCCCTCTAGTTTTAGTACTTAGAAACTCTTTTAAATCATTTGTTTTCTGAACCAATCAGAACCATTCCCACGGATCGATGACATGGCGCGCATCCATCCATGCATCATCCCACATCCATCCATCCATCCATCCATCTATAGAAAACAAAAAAAAAACAAAAAAAATGAAAAGGGTGGAAACCCCACGGCCCCACCCCACCCCGATCCCAAACCCTACCCGTCGCAGCGCCGCCCCGATCCCATCCCTCCCTCTCGTCTCCCACCCACCCCGATCCCATCCCTCCCTCTCATCTCCCTCCCGAACCCTACCCAC
>LR738712.1:738905554-738916347 GCA_902687465.1 Secale cereale
GTCGCAGCGCCGCCCACCGACCGCCTCGTCCCCCCCCCCAATACTCTGCCGTCGGCTCGTCGCCCCCGCGCTCCACTCGACACACTCCGATCCGGACAACCGCCGTTACTGCCAGCACTCGAACGGATCCACCCGGCCTGCCGGCAACCATGGAGGAGGAGCTGCACGCGCTGCTCCAGGACCTCGACGCGCTCAAGCAGCAACCGGACCCCACCTCCATCAACTGGGTAAGTCGCTGTCTGCTCCCTCCCTCCCCAGATCTCGATTCTTTCCTCCGGTCACCTCCTCTCCCCTGTTGCCAGATGCGAGATCCCGTGGTGAAGATGATGGGCCCGACCGGCGCCGCTGCCCGCGTCAGTCTCACCGGAGAGAGAGAGGAGATGCCGCCCAGCAACCACGGTGTCGCGGCTGGCTTGCTCGCCGGTGCGCGCGTGCGTGCATCGATGCGCGGCGCTTCGTCGAGCTGGACAGACCGCGGCGCACGCGTGGCCTGCATAGGGCCAGACCTCAGATCGACGAGCTCATCCGTTTCATCTAGACCAAGAGGTAAACGGCCATGCCCCTTCCTTTTCTCTTGTCATGTTGGTGACTATGTCTCTTGCCCCCTTTCTCTTCTCATGGCTACCGATCTGTTGTCTTTGTAGGGATCTATGTCGTTCTTTACCAAGGCTTGCTCCAAGTTCGTTGCCCAGGGTGGAGTCACCAAGGCCCCTGCTGCTGTCAAGCTTGGACTGACTGGTGGTGTTCAATCTCGCGGCTTTTGCAGCGGCCGACGGCCTCCAACAGATCCTGGTCGTACTGTAAGTCTCCCTTTCCATCTCTTGGTAGATTGGTCTTCTTTTTTGAATATGATCTAGGTGATTTGATATGTTGGTAGATTGGCGGTTGTTGGGTGATTTTTGTTCTTGATCTGTTGGTTGATGGTATAAGGGGATGAGGATCGATTGTAGTGGAACTAGAACGATCGATGTACGTTAGATCCTGGTCTGAGCATCGATTGAAGATCAGTTAGAGGGACCTGGACGGTATACTACCATTGTTAGGGGCAATTCTTGTGTTACTTCCCAATCACATCAGTGTATGTTTTCAGTTTTTAAAGACAGATGCGACATGTCAAGAGCTATTCCTCTAGTAAAGTAGAGGTTGCAGTGAATTAATTGTTTTGAAGTTGAAGTCCTATCTATTATCTGTTTCCTGTTGATATATAAAACATATCAGTAGTAATTGTATACACGATTTATCAAAGTTCTGTCTAGAGTTAACTCTGCAGTAGTGGTTTATGGCGTGTTTGCGTGTTCGAACAAGTTGAATCTTTTTGTTGCGAGTTCATGCTCCAAGAGCTTAAGAATGAAGTCTTATATTAAGTTACTGACCCTGACTGTAAGACTAAATGAATGTGTGTTAATGATGGATTGGCTGGTCAGATGATGCTACAACAACATATTCCTGAGATTCTCTTTGAGGAATACAAAATCGAGTTTTTTAAGACTGATGGCCAGCCTATCTAATGTTTGTTTTCTTCTATACACTTGCTCCTTCCAGTAGGCATTGCAAGTGATGTGTTCAAGTGTAGTCCTTTGGTCACATTTTTTAACCAGTACCATATGATTGTAGCATACTACTAGTTTTAGTCATTTAACATCTTAATTTACCTAGAATGATGAAGTAGTTGCACTTGGTAGATGGGCTGAGCTATGCTTGACCAAGCCCACCATAGTTATTGTGAATGTATGAATTTAGTTAAACCTAAGATGCACCCTAAGTTCTCAGGATTCTGGTAGCAGGTTTCTAATAATACACTTGCCTCTTTCATATCAATGTGTTTGCTTTCTGCCCAGATCCACCATACTAAATATTTGGCCATGCCCAAAAAATTTCCCTGGCTTAGGTGGTTACATTTTTTTGCATGCCGTCAACTTTTTTAATACTCCAAGAGAACCACAGTAACAAAAATACCACTGTGTATGAAACTGCAGTTTTTGGTATAGCCAAACGCCTCAAAGTATTCAAAACTACAGTATTTCAAAATCTATGGTATTCTAGTAATGCTTTGAAAATACTTTGCATCCAAACGGGGCCGGCAATTAGCACATAGTTGCGTTGTACAGTTGCTTATATAATCAGATGTTGTATGTAGTCACGTACGCTTTGCAATTTTGATCCAATGCTTGCTTCCTAGCTCACGCGTGTCAGTTTTTCAGATACTTGCGACTCCTTGTGCATCACCCATCAACTAACAAGTAAAAGTAAATAAAATCGCTGTTTATACTCACTCCTTGTCTTCATATACCTTTTCAGTTGGCTGTTACTCCCTCCGTTCGGAATTACTTGTCGCGGAAATGGATGTATCTAGACGTATTTTAGTTCTAGATACACCCATTTCCAAGACAAGTAATTCCAAACGTAGGGAGTACTTCTCTTGTTTTATATTGAGTTTGGGAATTTGGTATTGATGATAGTCCAGTCTGTCATCTGATGCGCAAGTCCATCTTCTGTGATTAAAAACCCCACAACAGTTTTCCAATGTCAGTAGCAACAAACTGAATTTTATAATTATATCTTCTGTGAAGTTTAGGTGCAATGTGTGGCAGTGAAGTATTTTGCAGGACCTGTACTTGTGCAATGAATTTTCATATTGTGTTTCTGTTTTCTTGTATGAATGAGTATCTCATTTTAACTAGTTGGAGAACAAAAAGCATGGTACTACCTGAATTTGTGTTGGCATTCCTAATAACTGTCTTTTTTTAAAGGTCTGCTCATAATATATTGGCTCCAGTTTTTTTGATTTTTTTCTGTCGATTCATGTAACAGGTTGTCCAGTAAAGCTGTCGAAGGAGCTCCATGCTGAAGAACATAACACTTGTAGAGCTTGTAAAGTACCATGTTATTGAACGTGTGGAGCATGTAACTGTGACTTCCACTATTGTATGTTAGGCTGGTGCCAACGCGGGCGGTAGTGGGGGCGGTACCGCCCGCGGTCGGGCGGTAGCGGGGCGAGAGAGGGGCGAGACGAGAGGGGCGGGCGGTGGATCCGTCGCCGGGCGAGAGCGGGCGCTATCGCCCCGCTCTCGCCCGCGTTGGCGGCGGCAGGCGGGCGGCAGTGGGGCGGCAGTGGGGCGGGAGGCGGGGCGGCGCGATGGCGTGGCGGGGCGGTAGTGAGGCGGTAGTGGGGGCGGCAACGGCTAGCTGACGTGGCGCGCTCTGATTCGTCCATTACAGCCCGTGAAATAACTAAATCTGAGGAGAGAGAAGATGACGTGGCGGTAGTCTGCCACTACAGCCCGTGCACTGGCACCGTGATGTGAGAGTGGGGTGAGAGTGGGATGAGAGTGGGGGTAAAAGCTGACGTGGCGGGGCGGTAGTAGGGCGGTGCGTTGGCACCAGCCTTAGAGTTATTTGTACAGCTTGCTACACCTGGTGAAGAACATAACACTTGTAGAGCTTGCAAAGTGTATGTTAGAGTTATTTGTACAACAGCAACTCTGTATTGATTGGTAATATTTGTACAGCAGCAACACTGGCTGGTAATATTTGAAGTATTTTGTGTGTTTTCTGTGTTAATTTAAATATTGTGTATTTATTTACGTTAAATTGGAAAATGAAGAATGTGACCCTCACAAAAAAAGAAAAAAGGAAACTGTTGAGACAAAAAGGCCATGGGCCAAAAATAAAAAGGCTGCAATTAAGGCCATGGGCCAAAAATAAAAAGGCTGCAATGTTGGGCTTGGTCCATGAAGCTGACAAAAAATTCACAGAAAAAAATATATAAATGGGCTGAATTAATGGGCTCGGCCCATATAAACACCGAATTGGACCGGGCTGATTCTTGTGCCACATTAGCTTGCCACGTTGGATTCCTACGTGGCGTGGAGAGGTTGCTAGTGACCAAAACACGACAGTAGGAATATTTTGGTCATAAACGTTTTTGACCTTCTCACAGAGAAGGTCGCTATAGTCAGTTTATGACGGCCAGCTTTTGACCTTATGTTTTTGGTCACAAAAAGGTCACAAATGGAAATTTGTGACCATTCAGTGACCAATAGTGGTGGTCACAAGTTGACATATTTCTTGTAGTGGGGGGGCGCACCACTAGGTGGGCCTTAGGCCCACCTGAGCCTAGGGTTTCCCCCCTTTTCTTCTCTCTTCGCCATGGGCCCTGGTGGGGGGGCGCACCAGCCCACCTGGGGCTGGTCCCCTCCCACACTTGGCCCACGCAGCCCTCTGGGGCCGGTGGCCCACCCAGTGGACCCCCGGGACCCTCCCGGTGGTCCCGGTACGCTACCGATAGCGCCCGAAACTTTTCCGGTGACCAAAACGGTACTTCCCATATATGAATCTTTACCTCCGGACCATTCCGGAACTCCTCGTGACGTCCAGGATCTCATCCGGGACTCCGAATAACTTTTAGTAATCGCGTACATACTTTCCCTATAACCCTAGTGTCATCGACTCTTAAGTGTGTAGACGCTACGGGTTCGGGAACCATGTAGACATGACCGAGACAACTCTCCGGCCAATAACCAACAGCGGGATCTGGATACCCATGTTGGCTCCCACATGTTCCACGATGATCTCATCAGATGAACCATGATGTCAAGGATTCAATCAATCCCGTATACGATTCCCTTTGTCTATCCGTATAGCACTTTCCCGAGATTCGATCGTCGGTATACCGATACCTTGCTCAATCTCGTTACAACAAGTCTATTTACTCATTCCGTAACACATCATCCCGTGATCAACTCCTTGATCACATTGTGCACATTATGATGATGTCCTACCGAGTGGGCCCAAAGATACCTCTCCGTCATGCGGAGTGACAAATCCCAGTCTCGATTCGTGCCAACCCAACAGACACTATCGGAGATACCCGTAGTGCACCTTTGTAGCCACCCGGTTACGTTGTGACGTTTGGCACACCCAAAGCATTCATATGGTATCCGGGAGTTGCGCAATCTCATGGTCTAAGGAAAAGATACTTGACATTTAGAAAAGCTTTAGCATACGAACTATACGATCTTGTGCTAGGCTTAGGATTGGGTCTTGTCCATCACATCATTCTCCTAATGATGTGATCCCGTTATCAACGACATCTAATATCCATGGTCAGGAAACCGTAACCATCTATTGATCATAGAGCTAGTCATCTAGAGGCTCACTAGGGACATGGTGTTTATCTATGTATTCACACATGTATCTGAGTTTCCTATCAATACAATTCTAGCATGGATAATAAACAATTATCATGAACAAGGAAATATAATAATAACCAATTTATTATTGCCTCTAGGGCATATTTCGAACAGTCATCATGTTGCATACTAGTATCATCAGATTTATATGTTCATGCCATGCTCATATTGTTCTAGTTGTATCATGTTCATGTTGGTCATGCTATGTTATCCTGATGCTCTCATGAAAATTCCTGATTAACCTGTAATTGACATGTTGTTGTTTGTCTTGAATGCTTCTGGTTATTGTGAGCTTGCAAGTACATTCAATGTACAGACCTGGCGTGTTATGCCAGCTTGCAGGTCGTGACTAGATTGCTTGCTTGTTTGGTGTTGTTGCTGTGTTCGCGATCTAGGATAAACGTTCTAGCCAAAGTCCCTGCGGATTGGAGTCCATCATCGTCGTTCGTTGTTCTGCTGCTTGTATAGAGCAACCATGGCAGGCGTAGTGTCGCCGTGCCAATGTAATCCCCTTGTAATATCGGAGACCTTGTAATCATATTCGTGTAATAATAGAAGGCTGGTTTGTTCTATGCTAAGCAGTGTCGTATTTCAGAAGACTTCTCCTCGATCTCTGGGCTGGAATACGGGGCGTTCCAGTTCCTCTGAGCCAGGGTGCCACACTGCACCTCCAATCCTAGAGGGCATACGACCTTCTTTGTTGCATACGTACTGTCGGGCAATTCGTTATCCTTTGGAAGCTTCTTCTTCAATATTTTCAGTAGCTTCTCAAATCCTTTGTCAGGCACACCATTCTCTGCCTTCCACTGCAGCAATTCCAGTACGCTACCGAGCTTTTTCTTGCCATCTTCGCAATTGGGGTACAACCCTTTTTTGTGATCCTCTAACATGTGATCGAACTTCAGCTTCTCCTTCTCACTTTCGTACTGTCTCTTTGCATCAACAATGACCCGGCGGAGATCATCATCGGGCACATCGTCTGGTTCCTCTTGATCTTTAGATTCGCCCGTTGCAGCGTCACCGTAATCAGGGGGCACGCAGTTGTCATCATCCTCTTCTTCTTCGCCGTCTTTCATCATAACCCCTATTTTTCCTTGCTGGGTCCAAACATTGTAGTGTGGCATGAAACCCTTATAAAGCAGGTGGGTGTGAAGGCTTTTTGAGTTAGAGTAAGACCTCGTATTTCCACAGCTAGGGCATGGACAACACATAAAACCATTCTGCTTGTTTGCCTCAGCCACTACGAGAAAATTATGCATGCCCTTAATAATCTCGGAGGTGCGTCTGTCACCGTATATCCATTGTCGATTCATCTGCGTGCATCATATATAATTAAGTGTGTCAAAAACCATGATAGAACATCATGAATAGATATGTGTGACCAAATTAATAGATGTTCATCATCACATTAAAACCAAAGTATACATAAATAGTTCTCCAGAGCATCTAATTAAACCATACATTGAAACTATGTAAAACATTTCAATGCAACAACAAATGTGATCATAATTGCAACCAAGGTAACAACTGATCCAACAACATAATGATACCAAGCCTAAGTATGAATGGCATATTTTCAAATCTTTCTAATCTTCAAGCGCATTGCACCCATATTGATCTTGTCATCATCGACGACATCTGCAACATGCAATTCCAATATCATCTTCTCCTCCTCAATTTTTTTTATTTTTTCCTTCAACTAATTGTTTACTTTTCGAACTAAATTTAACCTCTTGACAATAGGGTCCATCTTTATCTTGTGATCATCGACGACTTCCACAACATGCAACTCCAATTCCATCTTCTTCTCCTCAGTTTGTTCTAATTTTTTCTTCAAGTAAATGTTTTCCTTTTCAACTAAATTTAACCTCTCCACAAGAGGGTCGGTTGGAATTTCAGGTTCAACTACCTCCTAGATAAAAACATCTATGTCACGTTGGTCGGCATAATTGTCATAAACACTAAAACAAATAGTTATAAATTAAAGATAATATACCACATCCGAATCATAGACAGGACGAGGGCCGACGTGGGCGGATACCAAAACCATCGCACTATATAATAACAAGCAATAATAAAAGTAAGAAAATTATACAAATTATACAAATATCTTTCTAAATCATACAAGTAAGAATTTTTTTTCTTTTAGAAAGAAGATAAGAACAAGAGGCTCACCACGGTGGTGCCGGCGACGAGATCGGCGCGGGCGAATAACGGCGTTGAGGAAAGGGATGGGACAGGAGAGGGACCGGCAAACCTCGGCAAATCTTGAGGAAAATGGAGCTTGGACAAAGAGCTTGGAGAAGAGAAAGCTTAAGTAGTGTGGCTAGGGAATTTCATTGAACACTTCGTGTGCATAGGAGGTGAGCTAGAGCACCACAAAGCTCTCCCCTCGCCGGCCGGAAAAGACAGAGCAGTGTGGAATGCTCTACTGCGGCGATGGGGTATATATAGGCAACTCATTGGTCCCGATTCGTGGCAGGAACCAGGACTAGTGTCATGATGCTATGGTGAATGGGGATATCCAGGATTTTCGGCTTAACAAACATGCTCCAGGTATCTCACATTTATTAATTGCTGATGATAGCCTCCTATTTTTTTAAGGGTTCTTTGGAGCAAGCCCTGACCATTACGCGAATTTTGACGACTTATGAGGAGGGAACGGGTCAATTTTTAAGCCTGGATAAATGCTCCATCTTATTTGGTAAAAAGTGCAGGCTGGAAGATCAAGTGTCTATCTTGGTGATTCTCAAAATCACTTCAGATGGTTTTGAGGATAAATATCTTGGTTTACCTGTAGCGAAAGGGTGAATGAAGGCCAGCAAATTTCAGTCTAGAAAAGATAAAGCGCTTAAGATGGGTTTCAGATTGGAGAGAAAAATATGCTTCGAGCGGAGTGAAGGGATTACAGATTAAGTAAGTCGTTCAGGATCTTTCGGTCTATGCCATGGGTATTTTAATTTTTTGCTTCTCTTTGTAAAGAGTTATCCTAAATCTTTAGGAATTTTTGGTAAGGTGACGAGGTGAATAGGAAGAGAACACATTGGCTGGTGGGGTATAAGATGATGAGACCCAAAGGAGTAGAAGGTATGGGCTTCCGAGATCTGAGTATTTAATCAAGTGCTTTTGGCGAAACATGCTTTGTGATTATTGGTTTTTTCAGACTCATTATGTGCAAAGGTGGTGAAAGCAAATTATTATCCTTATGGGGATATGCTGGACACGGTGTTCCATCAAGTGACGTCGACTCCTTGAAAAAGTATTATGCATGGTCTTGAGCTGCTGAAATAGGGTGTCATTTGGAGATTCTGTGATGGGGCAAATATAAATATTTATAGGGATAATTGGCTTCCTAGAGAGTTGGGTCTATAAATCTCCGCAAAAGATAATAGAACCATACGTAAATATGTGTTTGAGTTATTCCTCAGTGGATCAAAAAGGTGGGATGAAGATCTTATTAGGCATCTATTTTATCCCCATGATGCAGAGGCAATTCTGAAGTTGTGTATTCAGAATTTGTGTGAGGGAGATTTTATCGCTTGGCACTACGAGAAAAACGGGATGTTCTCGGTTAAACGTGCGTATAGGCTGGCGCTGAACCTCGGGCTAGGGAGCTCTAGTGCTGCTATAAATGGGGAAATGAAGCTATGGAACATTATTTGGATGGCTCAGGGTCCCGTAGAAGTTTCGGATTTTTGTGTGGTGTGCTGCAACACGCTGTCTAGCGGTTCAAGTGAATAGAGTGAAACATCAACAAACAACCATTGGGTTATGTTCTATTTGCAATGTTGAAGATGAATGTGTGTTTTGTGCTATGGTGAACTGTCCCAAGGCTCGAGCGCTGCATATGGAAGTAACGGAGGTTTGGAACTTACCAGGTGAGGAGTTTTTATAAAAAGTTGGGCCGGATTGGTTACTTATTTTATTGGATCAAGTCAGGTCACCGGTGTGTCAACAAATTATATTCATGTTTTGGGGAGGATGACACCTGAGGAATGATTTCATATTTAGTAAGGTAAAGGAAACTATCTCTGCCTCTGTGAGTTTTATTCAAAACTATTCGGCATCCTTCTCGTGTTGTCATTCCAATGTGAAGATGAAGATTAGAAACAAAGGTAAGGAGAGGGCGGATGGTTTAACTTTTACTAATGATGATGTGCATGAGACTTTTGTGGCTTGGCAGCCTCGTGCTAAGGAGTTCATTAAGATTAATGCTGACACAAGTTATGTGGAGGCTATGAGTTCTGCGAGTGTGGGTGTGGTGGTTAGGAACTATGCTAGAGAGGTTATCATTTTGTCACGGGATTATATTGAGCTGTGCAATAGCGTGGATGAAGCAGAACTGGGATCGACCCTTGCGGGGTTGTACATCGGTATTACTCTCCACAAGCCCATCATTTCAGAAACTGATTGTTTTTTTTTGTGGCATCTTCTTTTCGAAATGATTTTCGAGAAAAATCTTCCCTTGTTGATCTAAAGATAGGAGCATTGAGTATTTCCAAGTTGATGGTAAATTGCAAGATATCCAAGATTAACAGAAGAGCCAATAGGGTGGCGCACAAGATTGCGAAGTTTAGTTTTGAAAATAGGTCTGACGGTGTGCTTCTTAATAGTGTTTCTCCCTACGTGGCTAAAGTTGTAATGGATGATTGTATGAATGTTTTATATTGATTAATACTATATTGGAGGGGTTTCAAAAATCAAAAGGGCGGTCCATGTCACTGTTGTTGTCAGTGGTACGCTAATGATGTGGGATCATACTAGTACACCATGTGCCATAGACGCATCACACATGCATGATTTAAATCAACTCGCTCAATAGTTAAATGTTGTGAAAAAGAGCACATAAGGGTTGAGCATGCAATGTAATTATTGCTGGCCCTTTTCAGAAGCTGATCTCTGAAAATTGGATGTAAATATAGAATATTTTGGAGAAAATGGATAACTGTGAGTTGGTGAGTGACCAATGGGTTGGAAGTTTATGGGGATTGACCGATTGAACGACCTTCCTAGGGTAGGGTAATTATAAGTGACGCCCAATGGCTTTACTCAGACAACACAACATGCATCAAATTACTCATCCATGGGGGTTTCACGATCTATGATTAGGTGAGACTAGATGCATGACCTTCAAGAAAAGTGTATCACAATGAGTGTGAATGGCCGATGTCTCATCTCGCCGCACAATTGTGTTGTCTGGCCACTATGTGCCTGCTTTTCTCTTTGAATATTATGTCCTGTCTTACGTAGTCAGCATCGTCACAATTCTTTCTGGTTCGACCAGGCTCTTTTTTGGTTTATATGCATAAACAGTTTTATAAGGTGGACAATACCGAACAAGATTGTTTTTTTGCTAGGCAGTCCGGTTTCTGGTCCTTGCATGGGAGAGGGTTGGGGTCAAAAGTATCACCACGGCTAGCGGCGATAGTAACTAGAGTTACCTCCTAGAGCCATGACTTTGCAGGCCAGGTATGCGTGTCTTGTTGATCGAAGACCAAGAGACATGTGCTGTTGTACATGTGAGGTACCAAAGCACGGTCAAATCAACAACAGACATATGTGGGGAACCAGTGGCGGAGCTTCTTGGAGGCCAACCTGGGC
>LR738712.1:738916412-738943772 GCA_902687465.1 Secale cereale
AAGAAAACATGTATATATAGTAAGCCTTATTTTCATTAAAATCAGCTAAAATAATTATGTTTGCCCCCTCTCCAGCCCTAACCCCCCACCCCCATTAATTTCGGCTCATGCTCCGTCACATTATGCAACCATACATCATATAAATGTAATAAAAAAAGAGAGCTACCGAACGATCCTCACACGAACATGAGACCTCTGCAACCATACATGCCTATAAATGCAAGGAAGTGAGCTACCGGACCACCTTCACATCAAAATCCTTAGTCAATAAACAAGTTGCATTCTTATTCCCTTATGCCCATTTCCTCTAGTGATGATGAACATATGTCATCCATCTGTTAAAGAATTATAGACCGTGTCTTACATAAATGAGTTGCATAGGGTTGAGAGGTATGGGGGATAATTCTACAACAACCAGGACAATAAGTGCAAGCAATTATCTCCATCGGCCTTTTTCATAGAAGCCGTATGGGCCTATCGTGCTTACATGATCAAACATCACACCGCAACTCTGTAGTGCACTATGGCAATTTGGTCTCATGGTATCCTCGCACGTCCAGGATGTGGTGTGATTTTCTACTTTTGTTGTCGCAGCACAACAGTATGTCCTGATTAGCCTTTTCCTTATCTTTAGACTCAAGTTTTTGGGCTAAGCAAGTGAGCCTCACAGGCATAGTACCAAGAGGCCGTCGTAAAACAGCTGAATGATTTATTTTCTTAGTTAAGTCACTTCATTAGCATGCTAGATGTTTTCTCCAACAACCTAAAACAATATTTTTGTATCTTGATTTTGCAGCCTTAATAGCTTAACGGGTCTCATCATATCGATTATTGTCATCTTAACGGCTAATATTACCAATGATACATCAGGCTGACAGGAATATGCTTACAAACGTATATTCTCATCTCTTCCAAGTAGGTATGCATGCGCCTAACAAAATATTTCAGGGTGACGATATAAACAATCTAGCGAGGTAGGGCCGGGAGACATGGAAAAGTATCATGGATACCGATTCTTACATGATACCATGGTAACAACAGTTGAACTATAGGACTATCTGCCTAAAAAGCCTCACTGGCCTTGAAAGTTACAGTTGTACAGTAGCAACTAGGGCACGAGATGAGAAGATTTTTGGTGCCGCGGTGCCACACAATGTACAACACCAAATGCAGCAAGAGTTTGGCCCCTTGCCCAATTCGATCCATGGACAGACAGATTTATCTAACACGATATGACTCCGTTTCAAATCGGTTATCATGTTTCCTAGGAATTCAGTTTTGCTCCAACCTTTTTCTATGAATCTAAGTAGAACCAAATCTCTCACATCTTTTCTCAACTTTGAGTCTGCGATGGTTCTAATACTTGGTAATTAAAGTGGTAATTGAAAATTTAGAGCATCATGAGTCATGACACCAGCGAGGTGAGGCGGGTAGAGATAGTGCTCTATGTGATAATAAATAATGGTAATTCAGCTCACCATCAAATCTTTGGCAACGTACACATACTCGATTTGCTTGGTCGGACTTACTGGAATTAACAGTATCAGTTTGCCTTTCCTAATTTTTGGCAACAGAACTGGCATTCTAGTTAACCAATCAACTTATATGTGTGGATTTTTATTTATTAGTATTTGACAAAAACTAGCAGGAGCTGTGCTTATGCATTAAGATTGGGGGAAATACAGTACATCAGCTAAAAACACCTTATAGAGGGCTCACCAGGAGCAATAGGAAATGGGAAAAATCAGGGGTGAAGCCCTGCCAACAGGGATTACTCGTGAACATCCAACATGTGCCGAATGTCTTCTGTGATCTGCTTCGCCACACCAGCAGCGCTGCACGGTTTACCTTCAAAGGTTCTTCTGTTTTCTTTCCGTCCAAATGTGCCACACAATATAACAGGCAACTGAATGTTAGCATTCCTTCTGTCTGTAGGGATTTAAGTACTGATTGTACTTAGCCAGCCCGTGATGGAGTCTGCGATCAGTACTGAGTCAGCCGCTTACGGGTTGGCGGAACTGAAGGAAGCCCAGACGGCTAGACCTGCCGCCCAAACAGGTATGATATCATCAAGTGAGCCGTAGACGGTCAGGGGGGACACACAGGGCTGCTCTTGAGGCTATTCCCTAAGAGTGTGACCTAGTGGTAGCTCTGGCGTCATGATCTGTCCGACCAAATTGTTCGGCCGCTGAAGTGATCTAGAACGATCGTTTCTGAGAGCAGACACGCGACGGATGATGATTCGGCATCGACGATGACCATGCACTGCCATGTGGAATGCCTGCCTCGGAGAATGTGGACTCCGGAATCTTTCAGTCCATCCGTCTCCGGAATCTTTCAGTCCATCCGTCGTTGGAGACTGGCTGTGGTCGCCGACCATACAAAACAGAACAGTGTTCCAATTTGGCAAATGGGACAGTTTTTCTTCTTCCAGACGAGATGAAAATGACGAGCCATAGGTGCCGCTTCCCACCAAACCCGGACATTTTGATCCGAGCGTCCCTATCCAACACTGTCCGACTGAGAAACCTGGCCACACCCTACATATATGGTCTGTTCCCGTGCCACGGAAAGGGACGCCGCCGGCGAAGGGTACACTACATACCGTAAGCCGTATCAACAGGGCCAGCTCTGTCCCCGGTTCCAACAGACACCTCACCTGGCTCACGAGCTCCACGGGCGAGGAGTCCACACCCAACCAAAACACCACAGGCACCCCCGCAAAACGCCACCATCGTCAACCACAGCCACGACATCATGCACATGTTCCATCAACGGCACGCCCTACTACCTCCGGCGGCTGCACTGGCACTCCCCCACCGAGCACATCATCATGTTTCTTAATTTTGGCTCTTTATTTCATTTACCTTTGTTTCTTTGTATCATTGGTTGCCCAACCAACAAGATAACTTTTGCTTCCCTCTACGTTCCCCTATTTTGATTAACCAACCAGTCTTAACCTTGACTGAAGCTAACATGCCAAGTTGCCAACATGGGGATTAATTAAGCTGAACGAAAGCCAACATGGCAGCATGTGGCTTAATCAAAGTTCAACTAGACCCAACATGGCAACCTCCTCATGTAAAGCTGCAAGATGCAATTTATAATTAACACGCAAAGGTGCTAACTCTTGATGTTACACTTAATGATCAGTTGGAGCCATACCTAGAGATGATAGCGGATCAAAAGGACAGGGAGGAGAAGATGGGCGTGATGGATCCCAATGGTGTTAGGGGCAGGGCCAGCGTGTATTACCGCTATATGGGCTCCCTCACAAGTCACAACCCGGCCCTTAGCAGAAGGGGTCATTTGGACCATCGTCTTCACGCCTCACGTAGCTCGCATCACTCACAATCAACATCTACCAAGTACCGGTAAAATAATTCATTTCTGGACCATCACATAACATACAACCTGCAAATTACTAATAAAAAACATTCATTTCTGGGACAAAGAGCCTTCCTACCGGTTTCAGTCAGACCCATGCACAACTCCTGGTATACACTATGCTATGGTTGGTGACTCGTTGTTTCCCTGGTTTAATTTTTTTTTTTTTTTTGAGGAACCGGCAGGAGCACTGCCTTTTCTTATAGAAGGGAAACAGAAGCGCAATTTACAGGGGGGCGCACGTTTTTAGGAAACATGGCAAAAACCAAAAAATGGCCCATAAGCATGAACCATGTAAAACCTAGCACATACTCAGCCTATGCCGACAGATGGCAAGGCCCCAACAAAAGCCATATCCCGTTGCTTAATGGCCTCGAAAGCTAGTAGAGCAACCTCGCGATGAGTCATCCGTTGTCCTGTGAAAACGCGTCTGTTCCTCTCTCTCCAGATAGCCCAAATTGTGTAGATGATCCTACCGCTCCTTCGTCTCCGCACTTGGGATGGTTCATCTACTAGCATCTTGTCCCACCAGTCAGAAACAATGCCTGGCTCAGGCAAGAAACCTGAGATGGCGAGACCCTCGTTTGTCCAGGTGTTTACCTGGTTCCAAACCGCGACCGCGAAGGGACAGTCCTTGCAAAGATGGGTTGCCGTTTCTGGCTGCTGAAGACATAGCTGACACCTTGGGTCATGTGGCCAGCCGCGAATAGCCAACATATCTGCGGTGAGGATTCTACCATGCAGGACTAGCCACGCAAAGAATTTGCATTTGGGCTCAGCGTAAGCAGACCAGACCTTTGAAGAGTCAAATCTTGGGTGTGAGCCAAAGAACTGCGCCGCATAGGCCGATGCGGAAGAGTAAGCTCCATTAGTGGTCAGGTTCCAGGAGATTGTGTCATCCTGATCTGGCAACAGAACTGTCTGGCTAATCCATCCCCATAGAGTGACAAATTCCCCCAGTTGTTGCAGAGATCGAAGGCTAGCGACTGCTCTGATCCAGTTATCATTTGTTAACTCCTGATGCACGGTCCTATTTTTCCTTGAACCTATTTTGTAAAGCTCCGGCGCAAGTAGCGTTAGAGGGCCCCTTCCACTCCAGTTGTCATGCCAGAAAAGTGCCTTGCGGCCATCACCCAAAGTTATGGTTGTGCTTGCGCGAAAAAGGTTCATATCAGCCTGGTCGCATGGCAGGTCAGTGCCCACCCATGGCCTCTCCGGGTCCGTCCATTGTAACCAGGGCCAGCGAAGGCGGAGGGCGCGGCCAAAACGCTCAAGGTCTGCGATTCCCAGGCCGCCCAACCTCCTTGGACGACAGACGGTCTTCCAGTTAACGAGGGAGTGCCCTCCAGAAGTTTGCGTTTGGTCCTCTTTCTGCCATAGAAACCCACGAATGATCTTCTCAACTTTTCGCAGGATCCATTTCGGTAGGCTGAGAGCGGAGATGTGGAAAGTCGCCATAGCCGTTAGAACTGATTGAGCCAGAGCGACCCTGCCGGGCTTATTTAGTAGCTTTCCTTTCCAACCCGGCAGTCTACCCGCAATCTTGTCGATGAAAGGTTGGAGGTCAACCCTCCGGAGCCGACGATAGTGCAATGGAAGTCTGAGGTAGCGTCCTGGGAAGCTGGCAATCTTGGCGGGGAAGACGGTGAGTATGTCCTGTAGGTCAATGTCCCCGCACCGTATCGGAAAAACCTCGGTCTTTGACAGGTTCGTGATTAGGCCACTAGCCTCCCCAAAGGCTTTCAGTATGGCCGAGATCGCCCGCAGCTCCTCCTTATCAGGGTTGGCAAAGATGCCTGCATCATCCGCAAAGAGAGAGATTCTACATCTGGCGGAACGAGCGCGGATGGGCTTGAGGATGCCCTGCTCAGAGGCGAGACGAAGAATCTGCTGCAACGGGTCTATTGCCAGAATGAAAAGCATCGGCGACACCGGGTCTCCCTGACGCAGGCCCTGCGCGTGCCTGAACGGCTTGCCTGGGTTTCCATTCAGAAGGATCCTAGATGACGAGTATGCCAGGGTCATGCAAGTCCAGTCCCGCCAACGTTGGCCAAACCCCAGGCGCTGAAGAACCTCAAGAAGGAAAGCCCAATTGACGGAGTCAAAAGCCTTCGATATATCAAGCTTGAGGAAAAGACCTGGGATGTTCCGGCGATGTAGGTCCTTGATTAGGTTCTGAACATGCATGAAGTTGTCGTGGATGGAACGTTTTTGGACGAAAGCACTCTGGCACTTGGATACAAGAGTAGGCATAACCGGGGCTAGCCTATTGGCCAGGAGCTTGGAGAAAATCTTGGAAAGACTGTGGATGAGGCTAATTGGCCTGTAGTCCCCAACAGCCCTAGCGTCAGCTTTCTTGGGCAACAGAATGATGTTAGCCGAGTTGACGAGAGAAGCGCAGTTTCCCCGAAGGTTCGCAAGTTGAAAAATTGCCTCGACGACATCCAGCTTGATTATTTCCCAGCAAGTCTTGAAAAAAGCCCCAATGAACCCATCAGGGCCTGGTGCCTTGACGGAAGGAAGCGAAAAAATCGCGTCTTTGATCTCGCTCTTGTCAAAAGGGGCTTCCAGGTCTGATAGGTCATGCACGTGTAGACCCAGGTTGTCCCAAATGAGCCCCTTGGTCCTGGGCGTCTGCGTTCCAAGGTGGCTCTGGAAGTGCGAGAAAAGCGCATCTTCCTTGTCTTCAGTAGTGACCGCAACTCCATTATCCGTCTGAATCATCTGAATGTAGTTCTTTCGTCTGCGGCCATTCACCTTGGCATGGAAGAATTTGGAGTTGACATCACAAAGCCTAATACGAGTGAGGCGGGAACGCTGTCGAAGTTTGATTTTTTGGAAGGATAGAAGGCCGAGATAGGAAAGCTTCAGCCTTCGTCGCAACTCCTGCTCCGCAGGGAAGAGAGGCCTACCCTCCTCAGCAAGGTCCAGTCTCCAGATGACCTCCTTGGCAATCTCTATCTGGGTTTTTAAAACCCCCACGCTCTCGCGCTGCCATTTCTTTAGAGCCTTGGCTGCCGGGATAGCTTGATGTGGATCCTCCGGATGGTGTTGGTCGCATGGACCGGCCGGTCCCAGGCCGCAGCGACAGTATCTTTGAAGCCCGGGAGGCGAAGCCAGAACTCCTCGAACTTGAAAGATGGCTTGTGGCGCACCTCGTTGTCCCCCTGGAGAAAAAGTGGGGCATGATCCGAGCAGGCAGAGGAGATGGCCTGTAGATGCGCATTGGGAAAAAGCAAGTCCCAATCATCGGTATGGAAGAAATGGTCGATCTTTGTTAGCACCGGGGTGTCTTGAGCATTTGACCAAGTGAACTTGCGTCCAGACAGCCGGATCTCTTTGAGCTGGAGGTGGTCGAGAGCGCCACGAAAACTGCCAATAAGGCGTCGATTGATGTTTCGGTTGTTCTTGTCAGCCGCTTTGGTCAAAAGGTTGAAATCACCAAGAATTAGCCAGCTCGGCTTGACTAAAAATTTTAGGCCCCTGAGCTCATTGATGAAGAGCAGCTTCTCTTGCTCTCCTTGGGGGCCGTAGACACATGAGAGGGTCCATTGAGTGCCCTCGGCCAACATGGTGATTGTTGCGGATATTGATCCCGGTGTAGCATGGAAGTCCGACAACTTGAAGAAAGTATCCGAGACAGCCATTATCATTCCCCCCCTAGAGCCAGCAGCCGGAAGGATGAAGTAGTTGGTGGCGAAGGGCAGCACCAGCTCGAGCTTCTTCGGGAGGCCGTCTATGATGTAAGATAATTTTTTACCTCTTCCGTTTCTCGAATCCATTTCGTGAAAGTGAAGTCATATTCTCCTGGTCACTGCACTCAACCCTTATCTTTCATCACTTTTAAATCTTGAAACTCATGCCGGGCGGTAGAAATCTAAAGGACTAGAATGCAATTTCGTCGAGCTCAACCGTGGACTAGCATTAGTCAGCCCAAAGAAAGAAAAACTTGAACTGGTTTCTTCAATTTCACCGTGCTTGTTTACCGTGGAGGACATGGAGAAGAGCGTGAGAACCTGTCACAAGGTGAACATGATGCCTGGGTCCGGCCTATGACGGTGCCCTCCATGTGTTCAGCGTCGTCCATTGTGTTCTATAAAAAAACTGAGTGTGTATTTCACAAGTGTTCAATCTGCATTCGGATAAATATTCATTGTGTACCTCAAAATCTTTTACCATGTATTTAAAAAATAAATATGTATTTGAAGAATAATTTAAACAGTAAAAACCGAAATAAAACCTGTAGAGAAAACTCATAAATGAAAGAAAAAAATGAAACATTCCTAGGGTGGAAGGTTCCTAGTACCGGTTCCATAGATGATTCCCATAACGACTCCTACACAGCTGCTATTAGGCCAGCCTACTTGGGCGATCTTTACAAGTTAGCGCTACTACCGTCTCGCAATAAGCAAGCCATACAATTTGCACATAAGATCAGTGGTAATTCCTATTTGAGGTCTTCTACGTCAAAATGTCGCCCTTTAGCAGAAACGTGGTGAGCAATTTCCACACACCCTCCGGCGACGCAAGACGCATCATCGGAACGGGGCATAGATGGGAAGAACCGTATTCCATCTTAACGGAGCCGCCACCGCCTCATCGTTATGAGCAGGACACAAACCCTAAACAAACTCTCAAAATCACCTGAACACGTAGCAATATCCCTCCAGCCGGCATGTGCCAGGGTCCAGCACGCCTCCATGGCCCTAAGACTATCAGAGACGAGTCGCATCGGCAGCGGCGCCGGCAGGAGGGAGGCCGACGAACCTTAGCTTTTTGGGGGAGGCGGCGGGTGTGTCTAGGTTCTGAGCATTAACGGGGTTTGTTAATTCAAGAATATTTTCAAACTACATGTTTTTTAATTGGAGAACATTTTAAAAAATATTCTCCTAAATACATGAAGTTTTTCAAAATTAGGGAACACTTTTTGAGAACCTGGTAATTTTTTAGAAAACTTGAATTTATGTACTAAGTCTTTGCGAAAGGAAAGTGGACATGACAATTCTTCAAGAATAATTTACAGTAAATTTGTGCTTAATCTACTAGGTAGAACAATGGATGCCATTGTGAAGAACATTACAAAGGCTTATAGGCCAGAACTCCCCCAGCTCTTCCAGGCTCAATACCTCTTCCAGGCTCCGGCCCTACTTGGATCCAAGGGACTTATTTTAGTCTGACTAAAAATAGTCTCTTTAAGAGGCTAAAGTTCCAAGCACCCCTGACTAAAGAGGGTCTAAAACTAGTCTTGAGACTAAAACTTTTTAGTCAGGGGTATCCCTACTAAAATGTAGATTAGTCCTCTCTCTCTCCTCATTTAACACCTCTCCTTTAACACATGTGAGTTCTAGATTGGAGGGCTTGAAGGATAATAAATGCTCATTAACTTGATTTTAGTCTCTTTAGTATTTGGATCCAAACATGAATGAGGCTAGCAAGTTTTAGTCCCACTACTTTTAGTCATGAGACTAAAAGGTATCCAAGCACACTCTCAATACCTTTGGGATACGCACAATAAACGTGCTCCCTTCCCATAAGCAGGCCAAGCACTACCGATCACCTCCTTCCCACATACTTCTCCGTTCACTATTATAAGATGTTCTTGTTTTTAATTCGGTGTCGAATGAATAGAAACGTTTTTTAGTGCATTTGTTTACTCATTTAAGTCTATATGCAATTAATATTGAAATATTTAAAACATCATATAATTTGGAACGGAGGAAGCATATCCCAGTAAGAGTGGGATGATGTTGCTGGGCCTACCGGACGGTGGCCGCTGGAGACGGGGAAACCGGAACAACAGCACTGAATTGCCGGCCATAGCCAAATACCCTGAACAACAGCACTGAATCCCCGTTTTCCCATCAATGTATTTTGTGGCTAGTCACAATTTCATACAACAAAAATCGTGCTAGCTAGGTGGCAAAGACGTGGTGTTAAACTCATGCTAGGAACCAACTAATAACCTTGGCTTGGCAGCCTTTGCTACGCGCTAGGTGAGAAGATGCTGATCTGTGCTGGTGTGGTTGCTGGTGCCTTCACCACGATCAGCGATGGATGCACGGATTTTTTTTCTTTTGATAAAGCGATGGATGCACAGATATGGAGCAGGAGTTGCTGTCAATGGGTACCGCGAAATGTACGTGCATGCATGCGTATAAGAGCATCTCCAATAGCCGCCGAACGTGTCGCGCGCAAAAAACTACTTTGCCGCGCGTCCACCGCCTGGTTTGGCGCGGCGGGCAGCGCTGGCCCCAGCAGCGGCGCTAAAATGCAGCGCGCGCGACGCGCACAAACAACATATGCATTCTAAAACACAAGCAAGAAGATCAAACACTAACAAAATAAATCAACAATAAATAGTTCAATTTCGTTATTACAACTCATACAAACCGGTGAGGACTCCTATTGACAATTTAAATTGTACACAAAAAGATCGATGATGGTCAATGCATTTTTAACATCATTTGAAAAGTACTACAAAATGAACTCTGATAATGTTAAAAGTTGGCATGGTATCATCATTTCACCCACATAGCATGTACAAAGGCATTGCATTTATTTGAACTGGATGCACTTCGCGTACAAACTGGACAATCTCTTTCGAGGTATCAGAGTTTAAGATGAAAACTCATATGTTACAAAGGCATTGCATTTTTTTGAACTTATTTGAACTCCAAACTTTTTTTGTGTTCAAAATGCACCATTCAAATCCACATCATAAATTATCAACCCTTTCTGAATTCATTTGGTATTTTTCTGAAAAGGGTCTAATGTGAAGCACATTAGTCCCGGTTTGTAACAGAACCGGCACTGTGCCGGTTCCAACGGCTAGGCGGGTGGAGATCATTAGTACCGGTTCGTAGGCAACCTCTAGTACTGGTTCATGCCACGAACCGGTACTAATGAGGTTGTGTCAGGTGTTGTCAGGCTGGGGGCCCACGAGAACCTTTAGTACCATCGACCAGGGCCGCCGCCCCGGGATCCAGGCCAAACGTCGCCACCACCACCGCCACCGGCCACGCCAAGCCCCATACCCATCCTCTGGCCGATCTCCACCTGCACCACCACAAGCACCGCCATCGAGAGCTACCGCGCCACCATGTACCAAGGGAGAGGTGGTGTCTACTATGCAACTTGTATTCTTATAGACTCTGTTGGGCCTCCATGCGCAGAGCTTTCTCGGACAGCAACAGGTTTCCCAAAACTGGATGACGTGAGGTTTATCAATCTGCGGGAGTTGTAGGATGAAAATCGTCTCTCTAAAACAACCCTGCAATCAAATGCAAGAAATCTCTTGTGTCCCCAACAAACCCAATAAAGTCGTCAATTCTATATGTCCACTTGTTCGGCGAAGAGATGGCGATACAAGTGTAGTATGGATAATAGATATAGGTTTTTGTAATCTGAATAAGAAAAACAGCAAGGTAGCAAGTTACAAAAGTGAGTAAGAATGGTATACCAATGCTTAGAAACAAGGCACAGGGTTCATACTTTCACTAGTGCAATCTCTCAATAATGCTAACATAATTGAATCATATAATAATCCCTCAACTTGCGACAAAAATCACTCCAAAGTTCCTATCGAAGAAAGTAGGATGAACACGTGTATCAACCTCTATGCCTAGATTACCCCAATGTCACTACGGGAATCCGCAAGTTGATTACCAAAACATATATCAAGTGACTCAATAGAATATCCCATTGTCACAACGGGTATCCAAATGGAAGACATACATCAAGTGATCTCAAATCCAAATATTCAGTCCGGTAAATGAAATCTTAGAGAGCAAGATTCAATTCGTCACAACAAGATAGAGAGGTCAGAACACCATATGATCCAGCTATATTAACAAAGCCCATCGTACTTCAAGATCGTGCCCTATCAAGATCACGAGAGAGAGAGAGAGAGAGAGAGAGAGAGAGAGAGAGAGAGAGAGAGAGAGAGAGAGAGATCAAACACATAGCTACTGGTACATACCCTCAGCCTCGAAGGTCAACTACTCCTTCCCCATCATGGAGGCAGCAGGGGTCATGAAGAAGCCCTCCGATGATGACTTTGCCCCTTCGGCAGGGTGCCAGAACGGAGCTTCGGATGAGATCCCTTCGGAACATAGGCTTGCGGCAATGAAAAAACTCATCTAGGTTAACTTACGGGGTTTCCTAAATATAAAGGATTTTTCAGCATTGAAACCACACCAGGAGGTGCCACGGAGGTCCCACAAGACATAAGGGCGCACCTACCCCCCCCCCATGGCGTGCCGTATTGTCTTCTGGGGGCGCCCTGTGGGTGTCCTGGTACTCCCTCGAAGCTTCCTGAGTCACTTTCCTTCCAGAAAAATAGTCAAAAAGTTTCTTCACGTTTTGATTTCATTTGGTACAGATTTCTAGAAAACAAAAAACAAGCAGAAAACAACAACTGGCACCCGACATTAGGTTAATATGTTAGTCCATGAAAATCATATAAAAGTGCACCAAAACCAAATAAAATTATTATAAACATGGCATGAATACTTCATAAATAATAGATATGTTAGAGACGTATCAAGAGGCCACGTTCCCACGGATTCGGCAACCTCGCCGCCGTTCGATTTGAGAGAATGAGGAGCAGCCCTCCACCACTGTCGGACAATGCACATGCATTGCTTGTGCTGACCCCAGGCGGTGACGGAGGGGAAGGAGGGGAGTCATTGTGCGCTAGCAGCTAGGATTGGTGCCTCGCATGTCGCCCGCAAGGTGTCGACGCGAGAGGGACAGTTCCACTAGTTCAATCTAGCACATATCATAGGTATACATATAATGGTTCAAGTTATGCTTCCATTCACCGCGACGAATCCCGTGTCGCTCATCCTATGGGTGCCTCGGGGCTGACCCCTAGCCGCAAGGATATCACAGATCCCGTCTCTCCTCTCGTCGCTGCCGGCGGGCGCCGCCGGGCAATGCCCACACAGCGGTGGTGGCAGGCCCTTCCTTCTCTCTATCATGAGGAAGGTGCGCAACACGGGGCCATCTAGCGAGCAGAGTAGTGTATCTTAGCAGGGCACACTTGGCACGACGGCCATGAACAGGGGCAGTGCAGTGCTGCCGCATGAGGCGCATGTGCGTTGTGCGCTTGGAGCCACATGGTGCCGGAGCTAAGGATTGGGCAAAGGTTCGTGGGGCGCGGGGATGTGGCGTGGGAGACCAAGGGCGCAATAACTGCTAAGTTCAAAATGTATGATAATTTTGATAGTTATTTTATGCCTAGATGGTAGGATTTTTGGAATTTTATAGCGTTCTCGCATTACTTAGGATTGATCAAATCCAAAACATGAATGATGCTCTCTAATGAAGGATCTACATGTCCCTATAAAACCAATAATAGGAAATAGGCCAGTGCCTAAGATTTCACCTGCAGTTGTGACATGTGCTCAACATACAGACTAGATAAACCAACATGACACCTGTAACCATTGTTACATGTATCTTGTGCACCAACTATGTGGAAGATACGTCCAAATAACCCAAAGACCGTCTGCTGCTAAATTGAGGTTCTATTGCCAAACCGAGGCCCTATCTGCACAGGATTGCCTCGGTTATTATGAATAACAAGACCAACACATTGGGCATATAATGACTACATTGTAATTACCCTCGGAACATGATTCGGGCAACCATACTAATCTTACTGTCATTGCCATTCAGTATAGCTTTCCTCTTCTCTTAGCACATACCTCTTCTTATTCTAATATTCGGTTTCTTGGGTACCCGTGAGCCTACTGATCGAGGTAGAGACAAGCGAAATAATTGTTGCATAACACATAAAAATAATGTTCTCTCAAAATAAACCAACAACCCATTTATCCGTGTACATGGTGTTGTAAGCTCACACATCGCGAATAAATCACAAACAATAGACACCATAGACAAAATTACATGTAGAGGAATAATTGAAAGTCTTATAATTGCATTGATCATGATGTAATACCAATTACAAGTAATTAAACTAATGGAGAAGGAGGCTATGGTGGTGGAGATGATGATGGTGGTGGCAATGGTAAGGACAGCTGGAAGGGAAAACTTCTGGCTTCAAGGACCCTCTTGCCGTAGGATATTTCACTAATTAGATAGTGCAAATGGGTGGAATAGGATTTTGGGGCGCCTCTCGGTTTTGAATCAGCCTCGCGTCCATTTGCAAAAGTCGTCAGGAATACAATGATCATCGTGCCCATTGTATTCCATATATGGCTTCGAGTTCCACCTAAAATCAGTCACTTCCACAAGCAACAAAAATAAACAAGGGCATTTACAATCATTTGCATTATTGATCATTAGGTGGCAAATTGAAGTAATTATGTCAAAAATATATGAGAATTCTGGTTTAAACATGGGTAAAAATGAATGAAAATCCACTCATCAAGGCCTAGCTAGAAACAAAGCTAGTTAGGATGGGGCACCCGGGGATTTTTAAAGGGTGGCTTCAAAGGACCTTGTAATTTGGGTTTTCTTAGAATTTTCTGTTTGTCTGTGTTCCATTTCCGTCCGTTCTAGCATTCTTTATTTAATTTATCGGTAAAGTTGGACCATAGACCATTTGCTAAAACAATAATAACTCATAAAAAGAATATATTTGAGATAGAAGTTTTCCAAAAAACCAAGTATAGTACTATGTACTTCAAGCTTCACCACATGTGGCTACATATATGCTTGACCAGCTTAACATCTTTCTCCACAAACCAATCTAGCAAGAGAAAGAGAGTTCATCTAGCAAAACTTCCATTATATACCAGCACAGATACAAACTAGGAATGCTAGCTTTAAGATTAGGAGACAGCAGGATGTAGGCACTTAGGACGAGCATCACTCATAGTCGTCCACCGCTTACTAATAGGGTGTCACACCATTCTCTACTAGTTGTAGACAATAATGAGATGTGCTAGTATGGAAAAAAAGATAATGACGATATCCCTGAAACTAGCTACGATGTGTGATATCCAATCTTTCTCTCTTCAAGATTGAACTGCCACTGCTCCTGCTGCTTGGTGGAGGCTGACAATAATATGTTGCAATGCACACACGCAAGAATAGCCAACAACTATATTTTCTTGTATCTCCAAGCTTGATGCAACGTTTTAGTCAATAAAATGTTCCTTTACCAGACAAGCAACTAGAAAACCACATTTTCGAAATCAATTGGCCTAATTACACGCTTTCTTGTATGCATTCATGCGTGTGCACATGATTTTGATTATCACTCGGCTAGCAACATTATATACCAGCACAAATACTAAAGTAGAAACGCTAACTTCAAGATTTAAGAGACATCGGGAAGTAAACACTTAGAAGACCATCAACATCACCATTGTCCAAGGGTTATTGCTCGTGTGTCACGATATTCCATACTAGCTGTAGACATTGAGATACGCTAGTATGGCACAAATTTAGTGGTGATATCCCAAGTACTAGCTAGGTTGCATGATATTCATGCTTTCCACACCTTGCATGGCTCGTGGTCGTGCTCTCCCGAGGCTATCAAATATGTTGTAGTGAGTGTATCGCCAAAGTTACCAGGAATTATCAGCGAGCTTGATGCAAGATTTGATTCAATAAAAAGTTTCGTTATCAGAAAAGGAACTGAGAGAACCCACATATGAGAAATCAATAGGTCTAACTACACAAGTTAGATGAGGAAGCAGAAACTGGCATAGGGATGTCATGAGAAGATTCTGGTGTCACTTGTGCAACAACTCCTAATGCATCTATAGAATTTGGCCTCATGCCCAACTCGATGCAAGCAAAAACCAACTTGTCCATCATGACAGGACTATATTTCAGCACAGTTAGCAAGTTCCTAACAATCTCATACTGCACCAACTTATTTCCTAAATATGAGTGGGAATTAAATTTCTTGTTGTTTCTTACCAACATGTTATCTTAAAATCTCTCACCTATTTCATCTAGTCTGTAGGTAGAAATATTTAAATAAGTCCTTCACATCTACTTTGAGTTTGTTGAACTTTGAATGATGACGCCTCTCCTCACGTCCCCTACACCGCCGATCACCGTCTTTCACCTCCATGCTTCCAGAGCAGCAGTTCGTTTACATGTACGTATCTCCCTGTCCTACACGGACTAGATCTACTTCACCTTTTATTTAATTTTCATTCCAAGAAAACTAGGAGATGATGTTGGATATTTTCTTTGTCCCAGTTGTGCTCGAATGATAATGTTCAGGGGGTACTTTGAGTGATTGTTTTTAGAGAAAAGGCATATGTCCGACTTTATAAATAAATCCATAAGGCAATCAAAGAGTCATGCGATCACAGCCCAGTGACACAAAGCTTAACAGCGGCACCCACGACAGAAATAACGAAGATAAGGTATGCAAGCCAACTACCTTTGACTAACAAATAAACAGCTAAAAAAACTAGGAGAGCCAGCACATCGCCCAACTACACCGGAGCTGGATCATGCTGACAGAGAGATATCATCGTAGTCCGGACACGCGAAATTAGTAGCTTAGAGTGATTGTGGTGTGTGAGCAATTGAGCAGTGAATACTTCGGTTCAGTCGTGTACCAAATTATCCATGATTGGCTCTACTACAGCATGTTGCATGTACGAGATGGCTGAGAACATGTCTTTTTTTAGTTGGAGAACGTGTTATCATAATTCAGAAAACATTCCTCTATTGATCCCATTATGGTGTGTGATGCCAGCCTAGATGATTTGAATTCCCTGAAGCATGCACTTTCGAAGTGCGAAATCATGGTTATTATGGTTAAGCTTGAAGTTGATGGAGAGAGAGAGAGAGAGAGAGAGAGAGAGAGAGAGAGAGAGAGAGTAGTGATTCAGGTATATATATATTTCTATAATAGTATTATAGCGGCATGAAGGATGAAGATATGTTTCTCTTTTTGTTGACCATTCATCTTTGGTTAACCAACCTGCAAAGAGCAAACTCGGCTACTGTATTTTTGTTTCATGTGGCCTGGATTGTAATTTCTGACACCCCTTCCATGTTCTTCAAGTTAGACATCCGGAAGGCTTTTGCCTAGGTGCAATGGGATATCCTGGACCATCTTTGGCATTTGGGTTTCAATGACCACTTCCGGGATTGGATTGCGGCCCTCCTATGTACATCTTCGTCTCGTGTTCGTCTCAATGGAATCGCGAACCTTTTTTCATATTTCTTGAACTATTTGTCATATCTGCAAATATTTATTTTCATATTTTTGGACTAATTTTCAAATTAATGATTTTTTTAACCGTGAACTTTTTTGAAAACCGTGAACTTTTCATAAAATTTGTGACTTTTTAAAAAAAATCCGTGAACTCTTTTGCCAAATTCATGATTTCTTTTCAAATTTGTAAGGTTTTTAAAATTCACAATTTATTTTAAAATAACTTTTTCAAAATCACAAACATTTTTTCAACTCTGAAAATTTTCTTATAGTCGGCAGTCTTCGATTAATAACCCATGGTCAATGGTCATGAGTGCACATATTTTTGTTTGTTTTTTAGCGTGGCCATGAGTGTCATATGAGCGAGTGCGACCGACAAGAAAGAGTTGGAGCGCTATTGGATGTTGGCCAGCATTGCTTGTGCACGAGCGTTCATTAGAAAACAGGCGCTCAAGGCACCAATTAGGACATCTCAGTGTCACTTTCCTCTTTCTTCTTATTGATATATGGGCTAGATGATGTTGTTGGGCCTATACCGGGCAGTGGAGATGTGACTACTAAAGAGTGTGACTTATTTGTTCAGGTTGGTTTGTCATGGGATTAGACGTGTGCAAAGAGATGATGTAAAATCAATGAGTAAGTTGCTAGAACTATGCTGCTCAAGCTAGCATGTAACACACCATGACAGATACATCTAAATTGGACTGCAAAACGATAGGGTAGAAGAGTGGAAGGTTGCATACGATGAATTACAAAAAATAGTGAAAATAAACACTATGGTAATTCAAAAATGGAAGATGTTCATAAAACATGTGGTCAACCTTCTAACCTTGACAAGAAAAATAATATATAATAATGGATGGGCCAAAATTTATAAGATTTGCGCATAAATTATATCCTAAATTATCTTTATTTTAAAAAGAAATTGAAAATTTAAATTGCTACACTTCATTTTGTCTACCTTCTCAATATGGATAAATTAATTTTTAATTCATTTATCAAGAAACTTGGTTCTCCTATTTGAAAGATCATATGGAAATTTAAACGATTCCTAGATATCTAATCTCATATAAATATAGTGTTATAATTTTCTTGAGTCAAAGTATGTGTTTAGTATACACACACACGCGCGCGCGCGCGCGCGCACACACACACATATAATAAGTTGTTAAATATTCACTAAAACACATATGATCAGCATAACAAATATAGCAATGCTATAAATTCTAACAATAATGTCATAATCAACGGTACACATAATATCATCTATCCCCTTTGGACAGTAATAAGAGTACTGAAGTGTAATTTATTTCTAATTGTATATATCTTTGTAACTTTATCCAAACAATATTGGTGAACCCTCATTATTATGGATACATCAAATATACAGATTTCAGTAAGTGTACAAATAAAAGTAACGACCAACAATTTATGTTCGATCATCATGCACTCATCTATCGTAATATACTGATAATGGTTATTCTCGCATCTGAACATTAGTTTTATGCACTCATCTAATGCTCTGTAAAGGTAACAATACATGTATTCAATAAGTAGTATGTTGGTCTTTGGAAAGGCATAAAAATTTGTCACCCAAAATTAAAGATGAATATTCCCCGCGTGATATATTATTTAGCATAACATTTGAGGTTGCTATAAACCACATTATATACCATTACTGGTATACCATTATTGCTGTCCCCCATTTGCGAGGGACATTGTGCTAGTTTTAAGTAAAAGTGGTTGAAAATTTAAATGAAAATGGAAACATAAAACTGAAAGAAGGTATAGAAAAAACCAATAGAAAACAAACCAAAACCAAGAAAATATAATGAATGAACCCACACACGAAGTCGCTCTCTAAACAACCATCGAATAGGATCTGCTCAAAGCCACACACTCAGTGTTTGCCATGCATTTTGATGTAATAAGCGTCCAACAGGAGAGGCATATCTATGTCACACATCATGCAAAACGGGCTTTCGCCTTGCCTCGGGGATGCACTGTAACGGGTGGGCACATTAATTGTTACATTCAATAGTTCTTTTTTTTGTTTTCTTTATTACATATGCTTTTACATATTTTTGATGTGATGTCAACGTTGTTAATAAATATACTCGCAGCATAATTTACTTTCCTTAATTTTTAACAAACATCACCGCATATTATTTGATAAAATCTAAAAAAATATGCCATTCAAAATATGTTTGTGAAATTTAAAAAGTGTTCACATGTTTTTTTGTGCGTAATTTGTAAAAGATACTCAATCCATACAAGAAATTGTTCATCACATTTTAAATTATTCACATGTTTTAAAACAGGATGATGATATAAAAAAACTAGAAATGTAAACATTTATTTACTAAATTGTTATGAACAGTGTGTACCATATAAAAAATATTTCTCCCATTTTTAAAATGTTCATGCACACTTACGAAATTTTCTCATGTTTTACAAAAAATACTAATGACATTATTGAAAAATATTCAGCGTGTTTTTAGAGCTGCCCATTGTGTTCTATAAAAAATTTGAGTGTGCATTTCAAAAGTGTTCAATGTGCATTCGGATAAATATTCATTGTGTACCTCATAATCTTTTACTATGTATTTAAAAATAAAGATTTATTTGAAGAATAATTTAAACAGTAAAAAACTAAAATAAAACCTATAGAGAAAACTCATAAATGAAAGAAAGAAAATGAAACATTCCTAGGGTGGAAGGTTCCTAGTACCGGTTCCATAGATGAATCCCAGAACGACTCCTACACAGCTACTATTAGGCCAGCCTACTTGGGCGATCTTTACAAGTTAGCGCTACTACCGTCTCGCAGTAAGCAAGACATACAATTTGCACATGAGATCAGTGGTAATTCCTATTTGAGGCCATCTACGTCAAAATGTCGCGCTTTAGCAGAAACGTGGTGACTTGGGCTGGTTCATATAGATGGCTACTAATTTCCACGCAATTTTCTACTTTCGTTGGAAATATTTTCCTGATTTGTCACAAAGGAGTAATGTGGTTCAACTCGGGTTTCTATTTTTTTTTTGTTCGCATGAGCATTACTGGTTTTCTGTGGTTCTATTATTGATTACTAAATATTTATCGTTTTCCCATTTTTCTCTTAAATTCTTTTTTTTTTTGCAAGAGACTTCCATTCTATTCATCCATGGCAGTACAAAGAACAGATAAATAACAAAAACAACATCTATGTCCATATACCACTTAAGCGATGACTATAAGCACTGGAGCAAGCCGAAGACGCGCAACTGCCATCACCCCTCTCTCACTAGAGCCGGGCCAAACTTGTTGTAGTAGACTGTTGGAAAGTCATTGTGCTAAGGCCTCATACGATCAGCGCACCCGAACAACAACCGTCGCCGGTGAAAAGAAGTATAGCTCGAAAAGATCCAACCTATAGACACATAAACGAGGACGAATAAAGATTGGATTCAAGCAAGTTCACCAAAGATCGACCCAACTAAATCCCACGATACCTATCGGAGACACATCCCTACACGCCCTCTGGCGACGCTAGACGCATCATCGAAACGGGGTATAGATGAGGAGAATCTTATTCCATCTTCACGGAGCAGGACACAAACCCTCAGCAAACTCTCAAAATCACCTAAACACGTAGCAAGATCCCTCCAGCCGACATGTGCCAGGGTCCACCATGCCTCCATGGCCCTAAGACTATCAGAGACAAGTCGCACCGGCGGCGGCGCCGGCAGGTGGGAGGCCAAGGAACCATAGCTTTTATGAGGAGGCGGCGACTGTGTCTAGGTTTTGAGCATCAACGGTCTGAAAAAAATATAGACTTAAACTGTGTCTAGGTTTTTCAGAGTGGAATGTTTAGAAACGTGTTTTAATGTGTTTGTTTACTCATTTAAGTCTATATGCAATTAAAATTGAAATGTGTAAAACATCTTATAATTTGGAACCGAGGAAGCATATCCCAGTAGGAGCGGGATGGCGTTGCTGGGCCTACTGGCAGGTGGCCGGTGGCCGGTGGAGATGGGGAAACCAGAACAGGAGCACTGAATTGCCGGCCATAGCCAGATAACCTGGACAACAGCACTGAATCCCTGTTTTCCCTTCAAAATGTATTTTGTGGCTTGTCACAATTTCATACAACAAAAATCGTGCTAGCTAGGACGCAAAGCCGTGGTGTTAAACTCGTGCTAGGAACCAACTAATAACCTTGGCTTGGCACCCTTTACTACGCTAGGTGAGAAGATGCTGGTCTGTGCTGGTATGGTTGCTGGTGCCTTCACCACGATCAACGATGGATGGGTACTGCGATAGGGATTAGCGAGCAGGAGTTGCTGTGAATGGGTACCGCGAAATGTACGTGCGAGCATGCGCATAAGCACACGTCAGCGTTGAGAGAGAGACCACAATGTACGTACGAGTAGGACCTGTAAGCCGTAGCGATCCATGAATTGAAGGCCAAACCAGCCTATGGCAGCAGCCCGCGGTAACTGCGGCCAATCATGGTAGTAGCATTCTTTTCATTCTTTAATGATGATCCAATCGATCGTACGATGATGTTCTCCGCTGTGCATTCCCGATTCCCCGTGCCGTCAGCCAGCCATGCCCGAACGCGACGCATGATGAGTGTGTTTGGTTGGAGTCCACAGTCCCACACCGTCGCTAGCCTGGCCTGAGACGTCCCTGATTTCTGCTTGAATTTTGTTTGGATGGTAGGTACCCCGATGGAGAAAAGGACTGCGTGGGTTGGTGGACCCTAGCATCATGGTTAGCCTGGCTTGATTAAAAATATCGAATCAAATAATAGTTCCAAACCCAGGCAGTCCGATCAGCCTGGCCCAGGCATCCTGTTTTCAAGGACAAATGAGCAGGCGAGGAAGGGAACCAAACAAGCATGCACGAGGCTAGTCTGGCCAGGCAAAAGATGTATTGCATCTCAGGCTTCATCCAGTCCAGGCACTATTTTTTTCCAGGCACATTGTCCAGGCCTCCAACCAAACTGGCCCGATCTCCCGGGCAAGGACGAGTTCATCCCCACTACCAGGGAGGCAGGGACCAAGGCGGCTATCACGCGCGGCCCGCACACAAAGCTTTCATGTGGGGTCGGTGGGTATGATTGGCGCATGCCGTGTGGTTATGGTGGGCTTTGTTTGGACTTTGACAACTTTGCCTTCTACAATGGCGTCCCCAAACATTTGTGCATATCGTACTACTATGGGTTGTACCAGTTATGTTGCCTTGCACTATTCTCTTTTTAAGCATATGCGCTCTACACAAACGTTCCTGCATTCAAGACGGCCCGCCTAGAGTTTTAGGGGGTGTTTGGTTGCAGCTGGCAACCCTGAAGAACGTGTGTGAGCTTTTCCCTTGTCTAAGTGTGCCCTGAAGTTGTACTAATCACATAGACCTCCTATTTGATCGAAGCAGCGTTTGGCTGATAACCTGAAACCACGCCTGAACGGATACAACCCACACACCGACTTTAGCCCATGATTTTGACTAAGGGTGCAACAAAGCAGTTATCACACTAGGGTAAAATCATGGGCAAGTGAGTACGGTTATTACACTCACGCAGCAAGGAGAGGAGACAGAGCGAAGCTTCGGCGTCTGATTTCATATGCGTGAGTCAAGCAGCTTTGCACATGAAAGGTCCCATATAGGCTACAAGCAAAGGGGTCCAGCTAGGTTATCGGGATTGGTACAACAACAAAACAGACCCTTAGAGCAAAGTTGACAGCAAGATCATGCAAATAGTCACAACATGCGATCACTCAGATGCGCCACCTTGAATTGTGCTCCCATGCTTTTATTAATGGCGCATCTTAAATATATATGGAATACACAACTGTCTCAGCAAAGGTAACACACCCATGAGAGTTGTGTACTAACAAATAGTGCAACAATACATTCAAAGATAGTTGTTATATATATAGCTAGTTGGATGTAACTCAAGTCTCACGCCAGATACTTGAGTACACCCGGAAAGTGAACCTTGTAGAAATAATCATCCCAGCCGATTGTCTTGGGATCGAAATCAAAGCAATATTCTCCTCCATCACTATTTTGCTCCATCGCCTTCCTCAACTTCTCGAGGTTCATGTCATCAAAGCTTCACAACATCGAGGTCGAAAATCGGCTCAGAAAGAACGTTCTTTAATAAAATAAAAATGCAAAACATTTCATCTAGGATTCTTACCGCCCTTTGAATAAGGTGTAAGGCGCATAGAGCTCGATCAAATGCATGGCCAATCTGTATTTTCCACTGAGCTCATTGTAGTGCCCTGAGAAAACACCACATAGCCCTACGTTCACCAGATGAAGGATCTGCCCAAGTTTACTCATAGGACAAACACATTAGTCTCATTCTCATCTGTGAAAACAAAATTTACTCAAACTTCAAATCTAAATAGGGCGAACCTCAAGAGGGAGCTTGTACTTGATGACCATATACATGCGGAGCCTTGCAACCGTGCTAAAGAAGCGCATCTTGTTCAGCCGGATGGGCTCGCCGTTCTCCCCTCGCGGAGGGTTGTCCACAAAGTAGCGGTGGGCCGACTCCCGGAGAGTCATGTAGGACGCCGGGTTGCTCATGGACGACGTCACATGGTAGATGGTCTGCGCTTGTTCCTCTGAGTGCGCGAGCATGGCCACCATCATAGAGTTCACCACCATGTCCCCCGGAATCTGTCCAAACTCAGTCTTGTCTTGTGAGTTCAAAGTATGTAAATTATCTCTCTTTTAAAGTTGTGAATGTGACGTTGCAACTTACCACGTCCATTATGGTATTGGGGTCTACTAGAAAGAATTTCAAGGCTTGCTTGGCATAACCCAAGAAAACCGAGTCAATAGTCATGAAGAAGAAGAAAAATGCAAGTTAGTGTCACGAGAATCTGAACAAACAATCTATAGAGATGTCTTTTTTTAATTCCATTACCTGACTCCTTCCATCCATCCGGGCAATGGCTCCTTCAGGATGTTATGATGCTCGGCCGGATGATGACGACCGGAAGGTCGCCTCGCAGGTGTCCCAGCAGCATCTCGCCATTGCCTTGGTGAAAACGTAGGTGTTTGGCCACCCGAAATGCCTCGCTCTTGATTCACATGTGTAACAGGAAGACATGTTACAACCAACGAAAAAAATAGCACGCTACAAAATATAGCGAGACCCTTCTCCAGATGCTACACGAGTTATAGCGCGCTAATAGCGTGCTATATTTCAAAATAACGTTTGCAAAAAACACAAAATATATTCAGAAATAAAGTATTTCAGCAACTAAATATTAACGAGCAACACATGCACAAGGGCCAAATCCAAGGCATAAAAAAGGAATGCCTGTTATCCTATCGTGGACAAGCTTCACTTCAGTACAGAGTATAATTATAGAGAGTATAGGCTATAGACTATGGAGTATAAACACAAGCTACAGTTCAATAAAGAGTATAACACAAGCTACACTTTACAAAGAGAAGAAAGAATCAAAATATACTATACTCCATGCATGTTTTCCACTGTGTACAATTACAAATTCAGAGCAAACTTGTGGCTCGACAACTCAGCTAGGATGGAGTCGAGCAGGAGGACGGAGCCACTGCGACAAGATGACGCCGCTGCCGCGAGATGGTGGTGCCGCCGCTGCCACTGCCTCCGCTCACGACCAGATTTTGCCACCGCCGCCGCCGCCGCTCATCTCGACTGGCAAGGGGATGATAAGTCGAGAACTAGGGTTACTGGTTTATGTCCTTGTCGTGGGAGAAGGGTCGTGGGTTGGTTTCGGCCTTTTGGGCCTCGATGGGCTGTGGTTATCTTACTTGTGCCTCCTGGACGCTAAAACATGTAACGCTACAACGTTATAGCGTGGCTTAGCGCGCTATATACACGTTTAGCGCCGTAGCGGCTGAATTTGGTAAAATGTGACATCTCCCTTCCAAATATGCTATAACGGTGCTATAACGGCGAAATAGCGCGCTATTTTTTTCGTTGGTTACAACTGCTGCAGAAAGGTGTGCACATGTAAATTTAAGTCTCGTTTCACCTCTTGAGACCAAGTTCCTTCATGGTTTTCCTCTCAGCCTTGTCTGTAGCACAGTTAGCTTTCAGTTCCATCTGGGTATGTTTGATCAGATTTAGCTCGGACTCGATGTCTAAGCGTGTGCCCTCCCGTAGTGTGTCCCCCATCATAAATGGCTTCTCTAGTATTAGTCCTTCTTGTTCACCACATACGTTGGCTGTTTAAGTCAGTTAATCACTTGTCAGTTAATCACGTGGTCATCAACTTGTCCAAGGAACCCAGTTGCGCCGGTGATGAGGATACTCTTGCCCCTGAAGTATGCTGCGACCTGAGCAGCATCCATTCCGCGGATCACCATGGGGTCCGTCGGCCGCAGCTGAGCTCGTGAGATCTATGTCTCTCGGTCTAAGCCAACTTGCAGGCTGTAGGTGGTAGTCCGATAAAGGTATATATCACGACACGGCTAGTTAAGATTCCGCCAACCACGACACGGCTTGCGCAAGGATCCATCCATTTCGGCTTTTTTCTTTTAACATCAGTACAGACACAAGCGCTCATATACACACGCATGCACTCACCCATATGAACGCACACACGCACATCCTACTCCTATGAGCATCTCCGAAAGACTGAGCCGGCATATCATCTCTGTATGCGCGTGTTAGCAAACGTGTGTACGCGTGTGTTGGACAACTGTTCCTCCGTATAATACAATAGTGTCACTAAAAACACTTCCTCCCCTCCTCCTCTCTGTCGTCCCCGCAGGCGACGGGGGAAACCCTAGGGCGCCGCTGTCCGAGGCCCCTCTCCCTCGCCACCGGGCGATGCTCGTTTCGTGCCGGCGGCAACGTGGATTCGTCTCTCCGTGCTCGGGCATGGGCCACGCGGGGGACTTGCTCGGGCGACGGCGCTACCCTTACGGAGGGTGTGGCGGCGTGGCTACGCGCTCCGACGGCGGGGTTGCTCATTCGTCGTGGTCTAGGTTGTTTCATGCCAGCGCCTGGTCATCTCGAGCGCCGGTCCGTCGGTGAGTTGTCTGGGCTGGCCTTCGACCCCTCTCATCGTCGCCCGCGCGCTACATTTGTCGTACGGTTGCCTCTCTCCCCGCTGCGGTCCATCGCTCGTCTCGCGCCCGGTGCTGCAGGACGGAGCGAGCTTGTCTCGCGCCGACACCAGGACCAAGCTTGTCTCGCGTCCGGCAGCCAGACCGAACCCATCTCGTGCCCGGTGCCGCAGGACGGAGCTTGTCTCGCGCCCTTGTGGGCAACACGAAGCTTCACGAGCGCAACAAGATACATGGATTGGATGTATGCCCTTGTGGGCTGACAAGAGCGCTACACGATACATGGATTGGATGTATGTCCTCGTGGGCAACACGCTCCGGGAGCACAACACGATACGTGAATTGGATGTATTATTATGTCCTTGTGGGCAAGCTCGTCGGTGTTGGGGCATCGTCGACTCAACGACTAGTCCGATGAGATGCACGATTGAAATTTTGGTGTATGGGAGGAAAGAAAAAAAATAACAACCCATTGACGAGTGGGTCTCACGTGATGAAAAAAAAACTTGATGGTGCAATTACAAACAGTTTATTTCAACATAGTATTTCAGCTGCGTATAAATTTCAACATAGACAGACCCGTTAGTTATATTGCCAATGGATAAAATACCTCAACTTTCTGAATATGCATCTGACTTCATTTTCTTTATTTTCATGTTCATGATGTGTTTGAGATTCTACTAATTAGACTTGACGGCAATATCAGCTTAGGTTTCAGCATTCTCACCGACTCGAACAACAGCAGCGACGGGTCATCCTGAGGTCAGAAGCAGGTAGAGCTAGCCACGGAACTGAAATTCCTTTGGTCCTTGCGCAAGTACACTAGCAGTATAAGAAACCCATGTGGCTTGAGAGTGACTGACCATGCGGTGCAGGAGGTGCGGCTGATGAGGTGGTGGCGGTGGAGGAGGCGCTGGACTCACTACCAGAAAAACTGGGGTTGCCGACGGCCCCCGTCGGCATCTAGGGACCTATGCCGACGGCCAAGGATAGGCCGTAGGCGTACAAAGGCCGTTGGCATACATCCATCTATGCCGACGGGGCCGTCGGCATAGACGAGGCCGTCGGGACCGCACGAGCTACGCCTACGGGGGCCGTCGGCATAGGACAGGCCGTCGGCATAGCCCTGGCCCACCTTCCCGGTCAGCGCTGACCACCTGACGGTGTTGATCCTACGCCGACGGGTGGTAACGGCGGCCGTCGGCATATCTGTGGCAGAGGTATGCCTACGGCCTTGCCGTCGGCATAGGCCCCTCTGCCACGTCATAGATCTGTGTGCCACGCCACGTCATCTATCCGTGGGACAACCTTCGTGTGTGCACAGATATGCCGACGGCCTCGCCGTCGGCATACATTTATTTTAATTAAATTTTTTTATTTCATTTTGGTTATCTGTGGCAGAGGTATGCCTACGGCGTAGCCGTCGGCATAGACCCATTCGCCACGTCATCGATCCGTGTGCCACGTCACGTCATTGATCCGCGGGACAACCTCTGTGTGTGTCCAGATATGCCGACGGCCTTGCCGTCGGCATAGGTGTATTTTACTTTATTTTTTTATTACTTTGTTTTGTTATTTTTACTTTATTTTAGTTTTTGTTTTTGCATAAGATAATTATGCCTTATCTAAAAAAATTCCCGATGGTATATCGATTGCCGCCCCCCGTAACGAACGTCGCTATTGCCGTGTCACGGAGGGGGGAAACGGTCGACACGGAAGGAATTCTGCTTGGTGGGGGGGGGGGGGGGGGG
>LR738712.1:738948108-738966403 GCA_902687465.1 Secale cereale
GGAGGAGGAGGAGGAGGAGGGGGAGGCAGGCGAGGAGGAGGGTGGTGGCGGGGATGATGGTGGTGACGGGAAGGGGGTTGACAACAAGGGATGGCTGCGTGGTAACGCAAAGCTGCCAAAGCAGGTTCCTGCTACTGAGGAGCAGAAGTGGCTCATTGAGCCCACGGGAAAAGAGTAAGCGCCACTTTGTAATAATTTCATTATTTTGCTTGTCACATGCTTATTCCGGTTGTTATTTATTTTGCTTGTCACATGCTAATAATTCATTCTTTTGCAGCAACTGGATATATTCTAAAGGGGTCCGTATTCCCAACGGCCTCATCACCGTCTTGCTGAAGTTATACTGGCCGGGGTTGTACTGTCCGGATCCAGTCAGGCAGCCGGATCGTCGGGTTTTGGCCACGAGCTGGGACCACTGGGAAGCGGCCCACCACGCGGACCATGAGACCCATGCCAAGGCCGTGATCACTACTTTCTGGGTGAGTTCTCTTCAGAAGCACAAGTCCATTATAGTTTCATGAATGATTTAACTCATGGCTTCTTCCATTCTTGTTTCATGCATGTTTGTAGAAATTCTATCGAGTTCTTCCGGAGCATAGGGCTAGAGCGGACCAGATCGTGCTGCGCCAATGCAAGAAGAAGGCCCGCCAGATGCAGTACGAGGTGCGCTATGTGGCCATCTCCACATACTACCACGACGTTCTTGGTGTGAAGATGACCAAGGAAGATGCGCGGAGGATGGGCATTACCTTGGAGAAGCCCGAGTTCTTGGCAGTAAGTATAAAAGATTTTTCATTATGCTTTCATAAATTATGCTTTCATTATGCTTTCATTACCTTGTGGTACATTATGCTTTATGCTTTATGCTTCCATAACACCAATTTGGACACACCTATATGCCATTATGCTTTTATTATGTAGGTGTGTCCAAATTGGTGTTATGGAAAAGACGAGTCCTGGGCGGCATTGGTGGATCTTTGGTGTGATGAGGCTGGAGCCTGGGCGGCTATGAGAACCAAAAATAAGTCTAACCGAGGGACGGAGGGATTACATGCTCAGGGAAACCGAAACCACTATCTCCACAAGGCAGTTAATGTATGACTAACCCCATTAAACATTCTTCTTCTTCTATTTACCATCACTTTCTTATGTATGACTAACCTCTGTTTGGTGGTGCAGGAGGAGAAACTGAAGCGGCCGCTCTCAGACATGCAGGCGTGGGAGATCGCCCATACGCGGAAGGACCCCAAGCCTGGCGAGCACAAGTACTACGGCAAGAAGACCGCGGGGAACAGGAAAGCCTACTCCGAAGCGTATCTGCAGTTGCATCCTGACACACCTGACCCCATTGCGGCGCCTCTGCACGAAAGGGCGGTGGTGAGCATGGGGCCCAAGGAGCACGGTCGGGAGGCGGTTCTCGATGCTGTGATCACTCCTAGTATCTCCTACACACAGCTTCGTCGGATCGACCCGAGCCTGAGCCAGCGCACGAGCCAGCCAGTGACCAGTGCACAGTCCCTCTTTCAGGAGCAACAATATGTAAGTATTTTCCCTCTTTTCTTCATTGCTCACTTTATTTTCCGCATTTAGTAGTTTTATGAGTTCCATCATGGCATACCGTAGGCCTACCTGGAGTACACACGCCAGGAGACCATGGCGTGGCATAAGAGGCTTTATGAACACCAAGTGTAGAGGGATTGCCAGATGCAGCATGCTTTTCAGGAAATGGCGGCCGGCAGGTGTCCTTAGTTGCAGCCAGCACAATGCCCTCCAGCGCAACCAGTGCTGCTGACCTTTGACGAGTTTGTGGCACAGAACGCTGGCCCCTCGCCGGTTAGTTCATCCCCAATCTATTCACCCAAAGCATGTCATGCCTTTCAACACAATCATATATCCCGTTAATATGTCTTTTCAACATCCAGGGAACAGGTGGATCTACCGTTGGCGGTGGTCTTCGCAGCACTCCGGAGACACGGAGCCCGACCACTCCGATCCACGGAGGCGGAGGCGGAGGTGGAGGCTTCGGCGGTCTTGGCGGTAGCGCTGCCGCTAGCAGTGACGACCTGGGCTTCGGCGGTCTTGGCGGTGACAATCTCCGTGGTGCTCGATGATCCTTGTGTGTGGTGATGATGCTTGACAGGACTTGTGTGTGGTGATGATCATTTAGATGACTTGCGTGCTTCTCTATATGCTTATGTTTATGTTGGTTGTGATGATGATCATTTAGAGACTTGTGTGTGATGATGCTTAATTATGCATATATTGTTGTGATGGTCCGGATGATATCCCGTTCTGTTTTATATGTCTATTCCATCATATATATGTGTTGATATGTGCTGTTGTTTGAATTGAATTCATTTGAAAACAAACAGGAAAAAATAGCAAAAGCAAACTATGCCGACGGCTAGGCCGTCGGCATAGGGCTGTCGTGAGCTCCCAGTAGCTGACACGTGGCGCCTATGCCAACGGCCTAGCAGTCGGCACAGATTTTAAACTAAGCCGACGGCCTGGCCGTCGGCATAGCTGCGATGTGTCAGCTACTGGGAGCTATGTATGAATGAATATGCCGACGACCTCCCCGTCGGCTTATTTTCATACTATGCCGACGGCCAGGCCATCGGCATAGCCCTGGTCTACGAGCAGCGGCTGGTCACCATGTGGCACCCCTATGCCGACGGCCGGCCGTCGGCATAGCCCTGGTCCACGAGCAGCGACTGGTCGCCACGTGGCACAGCCGTCGGCATATCCCTGTGCCACGTGGCGACCAGTCGTTGGGCAAACTTAACGGCCCTAGCCGCCGTTAGGCGTGGTCTTTGACGACGGCCCTTGCCGTCGGCATTGTTGTACGGTCCCCGTCGGCATAGCATATATGCCGACGGCTTTTCTATGCCGACGGCCAACCTGGCTATGCCGACGTATATGTTGCCGACGGCCCTATGCCGACAGGGGCCGTCGGCATAGGTCTGTCCCGACGGGACTCAGGGCTATGCCGACGGCCCTGGCCGTCGGCATAGGGGGCGATTCTGGTAGTGACTATATATAGTACAAGAACGTGATTCAACGACAACGTGTGGCTCGACAGGCACTGTTTCAACAGAGGTAGACATTTACACCGCAAGGGGAGATGCTCACTGAGGAGATTAGCTTGTTTTTTGCTGTTTTCAGATTAGCTTGCTATGTTTGATTCTTTTTATTGCTTTGCCTTTTCCAGTGTAGTGGTTTGGAGTGAACAAATGAATTCTTGAATTCCCATGTGCTGTTGATTTGGAGGGCGTGAATGGAAGAATGAATTTCTGAATCATATAAACTTGATTTGCGTCCTCTTTTTCTTTTTTTGATGATGGATCATACATGTTTGAATGGCCAACAGTATGTATATATGTATGTATGAATGTTAAGGCGATGGACTGGAGGCTGGCATTTAGAAAGAAAGAAGGAAATCCCTCCTGTTATATATTGGTTTTGTGTGACCATCATACACTATGTAGATTTTTTATGTCTGACTGTTCATCATCACTCCTTATTCTCCCCTCGCAATATAACTATGTTAGACCATTACTGAAAATTTTAGCCAATGTACTCCCTCTTCCTCGTCAAACAAGGAAAATGGTTGGGGTTCATGGTTTGGTGCTGTTTGCATTCATGATTCCAAGTGTAGAAACAAGAAATAGACGGGCAAACAAAATGCTAGATAGATGGTATGCACATCAAGATGGCAACGGGGACGAAACCCATCGGGTTTTGCCTTCCCAAACCCATCCCCACGAGAAAATCGTAAACCCGTCCCCGTCCCCGTCACCATGCGCGGGGCTAGTTTTTTGCCCGTCCCCTAAACTCATCGGGTTTCGGGGAACCCACGAGAAAATCAAAATATTTAAACAAACATAGTGGCAACAAAGAATAACGTGTGAGCATCAAAACAAGCACATTTTAGCAGCATAACTTGAGCAAATTTCAACAAAAAACAATAGTAGATGGTTCAACACCTATATAGAGTGTATTTCAGCAAACATGATACCACATTTCAGCAACAAAGATGATCACATTTCAGCAACAAAGATGATCATATTTCAGCAACAAAGATGAACACATCAAGGCTTCTAAGATTTCGGGGGTATGACGACTACGGTGGTCACTTAAAACTCTACCACTTGTGTTGAATGTGTATTTAGACGGGTTTTGCCGGGTTTCGGGTTCAGGGACTATTGAAACGGGTGTAAACCGACAAAATGTGTCGGGTTGGATAATGTGCCCGTTAACAGCCCCGTAGGGATGAAAAGGTGCCCATCCTCGTCCCCTAATAGGGTAAAAACCCGCGGGGACGCGGGTTTCGAGGCCCCATTGCCATCTTGATATGCACATATTGTTTGCTGCTGTTTTGGATTCATGATGATTGACAGCTATCAATTAGATTAGATGATACAGTACTTGATTAGATGGTTTCCAGAGACGAAAGTGTTGATTGTTAGACAACGTTACCATGGTGCCAAGGTGGTGCGGCTAGCTAGATATTCTGGCTCAACCGCATATAGGCTAGATTATTCTCTGTAACAATATATCTCTTCTCTAGCTTATCCCTTGTACTCCAAGTAGCTTATCCCTTGGACCTCAAGTCTGAATCTCAACAACCTGTACGCTATCAGGGAGTCGCGCCCCTGCCTATATAACATGCAACCGTCGCCCTGAACCGGGTACGACGTTTCCCACATGGTATCAGAGCCTAACTCTTCCATCACATCTAGGTTTTGCTCCTCCACCGAAACCTACTGCCATGGCCACCTCGAGCTCCTCCAACCCTACCCTCTTTGGCCAAGTCACCGAGCGCCTCACCCGCACAAACTACATCCTATGGCGTACTCAGGTCACGCCACAGCTCCGTGGCGCTGGTTTCTTCGGGTACGTGGACGGGAGCATGCCGGAGCCAGCAAAGGTCGTCGTCTCCAAGGACAAGGATGGCAAGGAGGAGACCATCCCGAATCCTCTACATCAACTTTGGATCAGGGAAGACCAGCAGGTACTGGGTTATCTTCTGAATAATCTATCCAAAGAAGTGCTCGTACAGGTGACCGCGATCACCCACGCACAAGACCTCTGGATGGCGTTGGCGAGGATGTTTTCGTCAACCTCGTTGTCCCGCATAAACAACATCCGCGCCGCCCTCACGAACGCGCAGAAGGGGACACAATCGGTGGCCACATACTTTGCGCACATACGCTCCCTCGCCGACGAACTTGCAGCGGCGGGGCGGCCACTTGACCACAACGAGTCGATCTCCTACATCCTCAACGACCTCGACATGGACTACCTGCCGTTGGTCTCTGCCCTCGACGCCCGCACCATCCCGGTCACCCTTGATGAATTGTTTGCTCAGATAAGTAACTTTGATCAAAGGGTGGCCCTCTTCCAAGGGGCGAGGACCGGCGGCGGCTTCAAGTCTTCGGCGAACATCGCCACACGCGGCCGCGGCGGTGGTAGCTCTCGCTACCGCGGACCTCCTCGCAACAAGGGCAAGAGCTTTGGCGGGGGCAACAACAACAGCCAGAACGGCAACGCACGCGGCGGCGGCGGCCGCCCCTCCTTCACCAACAATAGGGGCCGGCGCAACAGCTCCAACAACAACAGATCACGCCCGGATGTTGTTCGGTGCCAAATCTGTGGTAAGCTGGGACACTCAGCAAAAGATTGCTGGTACCGGTTTGAGGATGATGATGATGCATCGTCCCAAGATGAAAAAGTGGCCGGGGCGGCTGAAGCCTCATATGGTGTTGACACGAATTGGTACGTCGACAGCGGAGCCACGAACCACATCACCGGTGAGCTAGAAAATGTGACCATGCGCGAGAAGTACCGTGGCCAAGATCACATCCACACCGCTAGTGGAGAAGGTATGAAGATTGGTCACATTGGTCATTCTGTTATTAAAACCCCTCATAGAAAAATTCATCTCAGGAAAATTTTGCATGTTCCTAGTGCTTCCAAAAGTCTTCTTTCCGTTCATCGCATTGCCATTGATAATCATGTCTTTCTTGAATTTCACCCCTTCTTCTTTTTGATCAAGGATCAGGCCACGAAGAAGGTGCTATATCGAGGTAGATGTGTTCGCGGGCTTTACCCATTGATTCCGGAGATTAGAAGACCCAATAAACAAGTTTTTAGTGCCACCAAAGTCTCATCAACACGGTGGCACGATCGTCTAGGACATGCATCCTTTTCTTTAGTCGAGAGTTTGCTTAGGAAAAATAAGCTCCCATATGTTGGAGAGCGTGATATTGAAACAATTTGTGATTCCTGCCAAAGAGCTAAAAGTCATCAGTTGCCTTATCCTATTTCTACAAATATTTCTACCAAGCCTTTGCAACTTATCTTTTCTGATGTATGGGGACCTGCTCCCTCATCTGTTGGTAGACATACATATTATGTGAGTTTCATTGACGACTATAGTAAATTTTCCTGGATCTATCTTCTAAAGAAAAGTTCCGATGTATGCCAAGTTTTTCTCAATTTCCAAGCTTTAGTTGAAAGAAAGTTTGACACCAAAGTCATCAGAAGCTTAACTCGTTTTTCCAAAAACTTGGCATCTCCCATCATGTGTCTTGTTCCCATGCCCATCAACAAAATGGGTCTGCTGAACGCAAACACAGACACATAGTTGAAGTTGGCTTTGCCCTTCTTGCTGGTGCCTCCATGCCCTTAAAATTTTGGGACGAGGATTTTCTCACTGCTGTTCATATCATTAATATGCTGCCTAGTCGTGTTATAAACAATGAAACTCCCCCTGAAAGGCTTCTCCATACCAAACCAGACTACACTTCTCTCCGTGTGTTTGGATGTGCATGTTGGCCCAATCTTCGCCCTTACAATGATCGAAAACTCAGTTTTAGATCCAAACAATGTGTGTTCATTGGCTATAGTGCTCAACACAAAGGTGTCAAGTGCCTTGATGTTTCAACCGGACGCGTCTATATCTCACGAGATGTCGTGTTTGATGAAACAAAATTCCCCTTCTCCACTCTTCATCCCAATGCCGGTGCCCTACTTCGCCAAGAAATTCTTCTTCTTCCATCTAGTCTTACCGGTCTCGATCAAAGGGAAAATAACTGTAATGATCACATGTTGACTAATCCTCCTCACCGTGCACTTGAGCCTTGTGATACTGCAGGTAACCATGAGGCAGGAACTGGCGAAGAAATCATAGAAAATGGAGCAGAAATCACCCTAAATGCTTCACATTTTATGTGTCACCCGGCGGGGGACAAATCTTCCTCGGGATCGGCGCTCCAGCAGTGTGGCAGCAAATCTGCCACGGGATCTGCGCCCCAGCAGGATGGCAGTGCGCCAGATCCCCTGTCGCCTGCCAGGCGCGGCGATTGCGATCCAGAGGCGGCCACGCGGCTCGCCTCCACTGGGCCAGAAGTGGCGTCCGGCCCGCGCCAATCCCCGGAGGCCACGCGGCGGGAATCTTCGGCCCGCTGGCCCGCAGGCGGACCCCGCCACTACATCCTCTGCCAGCAGCCGGGCGCGCGTTCCAGCGCGGATTCGTCCCAGCCCGCGACAGGCGCCAGATCCGAGGCAGATCCGGTCAGGCCCGAGTTGTCTGCGCGGCCTGGATCTTCTGCGCCCGTCGACACGGCTCCAGCGTCACCCCGTGCCACAGAAGATCCTGCTGATGCAGCGACAAGCGCGGCTGGTGCGTCGGGAGGATCTACCTCAGGATTGCTAGGTCCTGACGCTGGATCTTCTGCGCTCGACAACAACTCTGCTTCGCCTGTTCAACCCCGTACACGGCTACAGAAGGGAGTAATTCAACCAGTTAATTACAAACAAATAACCAAGTTTGGCTTAGCGTGTACCACAGGTGAACCCAATACTCTTGATGAAGCCCTTAGTGATGCACGCTGGAAAAAGGCCATGGAAGAGGAATACATGGCACTTCAGAAAAACAATACGTGGTGATACGTCCAAAACGTATCTATAATTTCTGCTTGCTCCATGCCTCTTTTGTGTGATATTGCTATGATATTTATGCACTTCCATACACTTTTGATCATATTTGGACTAACCTATTAACTCAGTGCACCACAGTGCCAGTTCCTGTTTTCTGCTGTTTTTCTATTTCAGGTTTCCCCCATATTAAAAGTGCCCTAAAAATTCCGGGAAAAATACAGGAAAAATCAGCGTACCGGGGGCTTCAAGAAAAACCAAAGCAGGGCCAGAGGGGAGCCACGGGCAGCCCAGGCGGCCAGCCCAGGAGGCCCCACCCCTGGCCGCCCTAGGGGGGCGCCTGGGCCCCCCTCTCCGCTTCTGGTGACCCCCTTTGGCATATATACTCCTCGTGTCCCGAAACCCTCGAGGACGGAACCCTTTTTTATGATCTCGCCTCTGTTCCACCGTCGCCGTGCTTCCAAGATCGGGAGCACGAGGAGAACTCTTCCCGGCACCCTGCCGGAGGGGAGAACCACCACCGGGAGCTTCTCCACCACCATGGACGCTTCCCGGATGAGTTGTGAGTAGTCCTCCTTGGACCATGGGTCCATGACCAGTAGCTATGTGATGTTCCCCTCCCCTCTTTGTTCTTCATGGTTTAGACCTCGTGAGCTGCCCTACATGATCGAGGCACATATGTAATCTTTATGCTGTTGCTCTGCTGAGTTTGCTGGGATCCGATGGATTATGAGATTATGTTCAGATTGTGTGTGAGTAATATATTTGATTCGCCTCTTTTATATTTATGTTCTTGAGTAATTTTTGCATGTTCTCCGTTGTTGTTTATTGCTTTGGCCGAGTAGTAGGTAGTAACTCCAAGAGGGAACGTTATGCTTGATTGTGGGTTCATGCCCCCTGCTGACTAGCTTGAGTGACAGAAACATGAGTCTAGGGGATGTGTTGTTGCCACAAGGGGGAAAACAACGGTGCTTGTACTTGCGGGTGCAAGGATTGTTTACTTTACGCAAAGTTCTTTTAATGTAGTTGTCTGTTGCTTTGAGTTTACACTTTGGGTGGGACTCGCAACTTAATACCAGCGAGATGTTCTGGATAGATATCTCAAGGTGGATGATTAGTAGTAGATGCAGATGGATTTCGGTCTACTTGCCTTGGCGTACCGCCCATGCTTTTGAGCCTCTACCTTTCTTTACAGCATAGTTAGCATTGGTTTGCGCACATAATCCTGTCAATTGCCCAGCTCTAATTTGTTTACCTCGCTTTGTTGTTTTATCGTATTTTGGGAGAGAGATATCACTAGTGAACATCATGGGACCCCGGTCCATATTACCATCACTGATCACACCCGCTATTTACTTCCTGTTCTTATTTCCTAGTTGCAGTCATACCTATCACTATTATCTCTTGTGTTTGATCCTTTGTAAACGACAAGGCCGGAGGGATTGACAACCTCTCTGTACTCGTTGGGAGCAAAGTTATTTGTATCTGTGTGCAGGTCCTGTCAACCGCTAAGTATCTGGCGCCGTTAGCTGTTGACACCTACTTGTCGACCCACGGAGTCTCACGGGATTCGATCCTTGGTATCTTTGCCAAGGGAAACTTGCCGTTACGCTACATCTCAAACCTTCCACTTGGGGTAACCAACGAGGGGCGAGAAGCCATGAAGCAAAGTTTCTGGCGCCGTTGCCGGGGACTCCACTCTTCAAGATAGGGGAGTTGCACGCTATCTTTTATCTTTGCTTTTTAGTCTTGTTAGTTTACCTTTCAGTTTTTGCTTTAGTGTCCCTTACCAAAAATCACAAAAATAGTTATCTTACTTTTAGTTGGCATTATGTCTGGTCCTTTTGCCTTTGGTGAGGCAGAAGTGCTCACCTTTAAACAAACAGGTGGTGAGAGTCTAAAAGATGCTTGGTATAGAATTAATGATTCTCAAAAAAGAGCCACCAAGAAGCAATCTACTACTATCCTGCTTAGAAATTTTTATGTTGGAATTACTTCTTGGAATAGGTTTATTCTAGATTCTGCTATCAATGGAAATTTCCTAGAAGCTCCAGTTTGGGAATCTCTTAGTATTATCGAAAATCTTGTTGGAAATCCCCCTGTTGTTAGCATTCAAGAGGACATTACCCTAGCTCACATTATGAAAAAACTTGAAAAGATAGAGCTAGAGATGCCAAGCATTAATAAGATAAATGAGTTAGACCGTAAGATCCAAGGGAATTTGAATAGGCTTGATAGCTCCATGCATAAAATTCTCAAAACTTTGGAGACCATCAAATACCATGACTTGGATTCTTCTAGGATAGACAAGATTGAGGAAATCTTCGACACTTTAGGAACTACTTTCTCCTCAATCAAAGCCAAAAAGGTAGAAACTCCGGCAAAGAAGGAACCTAAGTTCGGTTACGTTCCAAAGGCTCCTCGTTCCAAAAGTAATCCATCTATTGCCAAAGGGGTTGAAACTGTGAAAACTTTGGAAGAAATACCACTCTTTGATAAATTTATAAATGAATCTCCCATTGACTCTCCACCTTTTGGTTTTCTCCCTAGAAGTATCTTTACTAGGCCTTTATTTGAAAGTCCTCTTAAGACTAGTTGTACTATTGAAGAGCTTTTTGATGATCTTGATGATGGTTCAATTGATACAACTTGATCTCTTTGCATCATGCCTAGCTTAAAGGCATAAAAGAAAGCGCTTTTGGGAGGCAGCCCACAACGAATTAGGTTATATTTTGCTTTTGTTGTGTCTTGATGTTTGTTACTACAGTAGCATCATCATTGTATCTTTTCTTTTCAGCTTTGTGCCAAGTTTAGTCTTCGATTGCAAGAAAGTTCAAAAGTTGTGACGTGCAGTCCAGAAAACAGATTCTGTCCTTGGACAGAAAAATTCATATAAAATCACCAGATCATCTTTTTGATCTGAATTGTTTTGACAACGTGCTCTATACAATTGGCTTTCGGGCGTCTGTTCTGAGTTTTTTTATTTGAGTTGCAGAAGTGCCCCGAAAAAATTATTTACTACCTGCTGGTGTGTTTTTCACAGATTCTGTCCTGTTTTGCCTTTTCTTCGTTTTGCAAACCTTGAGCTTGCTTTTTCTTTGCAAAAACCTTTTGGCAATATTGAGAAACAGTAGCTCTTCAAGATTATCCTTATTTCTAGCAGGGAAAAATTATTTTATTATGGGTACTAACCTCGCTAATCAGATTATGATGAGTTATGTATGAAGGGAGTTTTCAAGTGTGCGAGGGAAGATGATAAAAGAAGATCCAGGAGGGTCAAACGCTCAAGCTTGGGGATGCCCCCGTGCACCCCCAAGAAATATTCAAGAAGACTCAAGCGTCTAAGCTTGGGGATGCCCCCGTGCATCCCCTTCTCCATCAACAATTATCAGTTCGTCTTTCATTCCACTATATTCTTATCACTTCATGTGTTATGTGATATGCTTGGAGCGTCTTGCGCTTAGTTTCCTTTTTAGTTTTCTTTAGCTTTGCTTGCTGTTCATAACAAGTTAGAACCCAGCTTTCTTTGTGTGGGAGAGAAACACGCTCCACTTCAACCTAGAACACAACATAGGATTTTCATGCTTATCTTTGCTGTGTGTGTTCTTTGTCTTTCCATAGCTACTGTCATGTTTAGCTCTTAGTTTTCATGCTTTTCTTTTTAAAGAGCTTTTGTTTAGTTGGTTGCTGAACTCTCTTGAGTTTTCATGTTTATATTGTTAAGAGAGTTTGCCTGTTGCACTGAGTTGTGTGTCTTAACTTAAAGTAGGTAATTGAGGTTGCTATTTCATTCTAGTAGTAACTTGCAATAGTTTTGAGGTATTGCCATGAGTAATGTCTGAACTTTTGGTGTCAAGAGCTTTTGCCTATTAGTGATAGATGACGTATTTTGGGCAATCCGTGTTTATTTTCGAAAACCTACAAAATAGTTGAGAACTTTAGCTACTAAATGGATCACTAATCTTTGGAGGGATCAAATATTAGAGTACACTCACGTACCATGGTTCGAGGATGCGCAAGGGTAACCAAACCCCCCTACACACCTCCTCGGGGTACTTGTCTCTTTGTGAACCTCCTAATTAGATTGAGAGTTACCGATAATAAGTGCATGAGTTCTTCGGACTAATGTGAGTATTTGAAAGTTGACACTTCCACCTAGCCATATTTTTCTAGCCTCTTCGGTACCGTGCATTGCCCTTTCTCACCTCGAGAGTTGGCGCATACTTCGCCGGTGCATCCAAATCCTTGACACGATACGCTCTGTCATCATAAGCCTCATTATATCCTTCCTCAAAACAGCCACCATACCTACCTATCAGGGCATATCCATATCCTTTCCGAGATACATTGCCATGCAACATCCATCTTCTCATGACTTGATCTTCATGTCATACATGCTTTTTGCTTGATCGATGAGCCGCATGCTAGATGGGCCTTGCCCTAATCATTGCTACATGACGCACTAGTATCATTGCATATCCTGCTACACTCGCAGAGGCATACATTTGCATACATCATGATAGTTTCATTTTCTTTATGTTGAGTACTTTTGTAAAGTGTGAAAGATCTTCTATACTTCTTGTAATACATAGAGTTTTGCCCCTAAAGTGAAGAAAAGATCCCAAAGAGGACAAATCAAAAGATCCCAAAGAGGACAAATGAGAGTTAAATAGAAAGAGCCATTGAGGCCACAAAAAAAATAAAAATAAAATATAGAAAAAAAAGAGAAAAGAAATAAAAAGAGAGAAGGGGGCACACTACTATTTTCTTTTGAGAGATCCACACTCGTACTCCATCTTATACCTTGTGCTCCATAGAGATTATCATTCATGCATATAGCTATGTGGGGACCTTCACACTATAGAACTTGGCTTGTATATTCCAATGATGAGCCTCCTCAAAAGAGCTCTAGGTCTTCTTGAGCAAGCAAGTTGGATGCACCCCCACTAGTTCCATTGGAGAGCTTACCTTAGCTCATATGTGCATCCGTTGCATGGCAATCCCAACTCCTCACATCATATCTATCATTTGGCTTTCTCTCGCCGATGATTGTCCTCATTGATGTGAGCCTTTCACACCTTTTTTGTCTTCCCCCTCTATCATTCTTCTCTATTTGCCATCCTAAGTGTCGACTTTCTTGCCTACGCTCATCCATTGCATGAGTGCTCAAAATATCGAAAGGGAGTGGATCATTTTGACTTGTACCTGGCTGACGGTCTGGGGATGAGTCATGATAAGATTCCAAAGAAGACCAAGTGTGAAACTTTAGTAGATTAAGTTCTCAACAATACAAAAACTATGTTTTACTCTCTCATATATCCATATCCCCTTTCTTGCATGCAAACACCATTTGGAGACATTCGAGTCACGGACAGCGAGAGCTCTTGCATCTTTATGTTCTTATGTTACTTGTTACAATGCTAATATAGACTCTTGCTTGTTATGACTTGAATTGAATTACATGCCTTGATTGCTTTACTTAAAATTTCTTATATGGTTGATAGCATGTCACCACAGAAATTATGCTTGTTATCATTTACCTACTCGAGGACGAGAAGGAATTAAGCTTGGGGATGTTGATACGTCCAAAATGTATCTATAATTTCTGCTTGATCCATGCCTCTTTTGTGTGATATTGCTATGATATTTATGCACTTCCATACACTTTTGATCATATTTGGACTAACCTATTAACTCACTGCACCACAGTGCCAGTTCCTGTTTTCTGCTGTTTTTCTATTTCAGGTTTCCCCCATATTAAAAGTTCCCTAAAAATTCCGGGAAAAATACAGGAAAAATCAGCGTACCGGGAGCTTCAAGAAAAACCAAAGCAGGGCCAGAGGGGAGCCAGGGGCAGCCCAGGCGGCCCCACCCCTGGCCGCCCTAGGGGGGCGCCTGGGCCCCGCTCTCCGCTTCTGGTGACCCCCTTTGGCATATATACTCCTCACGTCCCGAAACCCTCGAGGACGGAACCCTTTTTTACGATCTCGCCTCTGTTCCGCCGCCGCCGCGCTTCCAAGATCGGGAGCACCAGGAGAACTCTTCCCGGCACCCTGCCGGAGGGGAGAACCACCACCGGGAGCTTCTCCACCACCATGGACGCTTCCCGGATGAGTTGTGAGTAGTCCTCCTTGGACCATGGGTCCATGACCAGTAGCTATGTGATGTTCTCCTCCCCTCTTTGTTCTTCATGGTTTAGACCTCGTGAGCTGCCCTACATGATCGAGGCACATATGTAATCTTTATGTTGTTGCTCTGCTGAGTTTGCTGGGATCCGATGGATTATGAGATTATGTTCAGATTGTGTGTGAGTAATATATTTGATTCACCTCTTTTATATTTCTGTTCTTGAGTAATTCTTGCATGTTCTCCGTTGCTGTTTATTGCTTTGGCCGAGTAGTAGGTAGTAACTCCAAGAGGGAATGTTATGCTTGATTGTGGGTTCATGCCCCCTGATGACTAGCTTGAGTGACAGAAACATGAGTCTAGGGGATGTGTTGTTGCCACAAGGGGGAAAACAAAGGTGCTTGTACTTGCGGGTGCAAGGATTGTTTACTTTACGCAAAGTTCTTTTAATGCAGTTGTCTGTTGCTTTGAGTTTACACTTTGGGTGGGACTCGCAACTTAATACCAGTGAGATGTTCTGGATAGATATCTCAAGGTGGATGATTAGTAGTAGATGCAGATGGATTTCGGTCTACTTGCCTTGGCGTACCGCCCATGCTTTTGAGCCTCTACCTTTCTTTACAGCATAGTTAGCATTGGTTTGCGCACATAATCCTGTCAATTACCCAGCTGTAATTTGTTTACCTCGCTTTCCTGTTTTATCGTCTTTTGGGAGAGAGACATCACTAGTGAACTTCATGGGACCCCGGTCCATATTACCATCACTGATCACACCCGCTATTTACTTCATGTTCTTATTTCCTAGTTGCAGTCATACCTATCACTATTATCTCTTGTGTTTGATCCTTTGTAAACGACAAGGCCGGAGGGATTGACAACCTCTCTATACTCGTTGGGAGCAAAGTTATTTGTATCTGTGTGCAGGTCCTGTCAACCGCTAAGTATCTGGCGCCGTTAGCTGTTGACACCTACTTGTCGACCCTCGGAGTCTCACGGGATTCGATCCTTGGTATCTTTGCCAAGGGAAACTTGCCGTTACGCTACATCTCAAACCTTCCACTTGGGGTAATCAACGAGGGGCGAGAAGCCATCACGTGGCATCTAGTTTCTCCACGAGAAGGTAAAAATTTGATTGATTGCAAGTGGGTTTATAGGATCAAAAGAAAGTCCGATGGAACCATAGATCGCTAGAAAGCCAGACTTGTTGCCAAAGGTTTTAAACAGAGGTATGGCATAGATTATGAGGACACTTTTAGTCCTGTAGTCAAAGCCGCCACTATTCGTCTTGTGCTGTCTATTGATGTTTCCAGGGGATGGAATCTTAGACAACTAGATGTGCAGAATGCGTTCCTTCACGGTGTTCTGGAAGAGGAAGTATACATGAAACAACCTCCTGGTTTTGAGAACAAGGATAAACCCTTCCATGTGTGCAAGCTTGACAAAGCTCTATATGGACTGAAGCAAGCTCCCAGGGCATGGTACTCTCGTCTCGGTCAGAAATTACAAGCACTTGGTTTTCTTCCTTCTAATTCTGATACATCTCTATTCATCTACAACAAGTTCAAAACATCTATTTTTGTTCTTATCTATGTTGATGATATTATTGTCACAAGTTCATCCAATGAAGCAGTGACAGGACTGTTGAAGGACCTAAGTGCTGAGTTTGCTCTTAAAGACTTGGGAGACTTACATATTTTCCTAGGGATTGAGGTAAAGAAAAATGAAGATGGTCTTCATCTCTCCCAGGAAAAATATGCTGCTGATTTGGTAAGGAGAGTTGGCTTGCAAGGGTGTAAACCTTCCTCAACTCCTTTATCTAGCACAGAAAAATTGTCACTTGAAGAGGGAGATCTCTTGAGTCAAGAGGACAGTACTAGATACAGTAGTCTAGTAGGAGCACTTCAGTATCTCACCCTAACAAGGCCAGATATATCCTTTGCTGTTAACAAAGTATGCCAGTTTCTTCATGCACCCACCACTGTTTATTGGACTGCTGCCAAGAGAATTGTGAGATATGTGAAAAATACTATGAATCTTGGTCTTACATTCAGCAAATCTTCATCAACTCTTGTCAGTGCTTTTTATGATTCTGACTGGGCAGGATGTATAGATGACAGACGCTCCACTGGTGGATTTGCAATTTTCTTTGGACCAAATCTAATATCATGGTGTGCAAAGAAACAGGCTACGGTATCACGATCTAGCACTGAAGCTGAGTATAAAGCACTCGCGAATGCTACAGTAGAGATTATCTGGGTTCAGTCCATGTTAAGAAAATTGGGTGTGAAGCACACTAAGGTCCCATGTTTGTGGTGTGACAACCTAGGTGCTACTTATCTATCTGCTAATCCAGTTTTTCATGCAAGGACAAAACACATCGAGATAGATTTTCATTTTGTCAGAGAAAGAGTTGCCAAGAGACAACTGGATATTCGTTTTGTGCATTCACAAGATCAGGTTGCAGATGGTTTCACCAAAGCATTGCCTACAAAAACTTTTGAAGAGTTCAAGCGTAATCTCAACTTGACCAAGTTGTGATTAAGGGAGGGTGTTATACAACGTTACCATGGTGCCAAGGTGGTGCGGCTAGCTAGATATTCTGGCTCAACCGCATATAGGCTAGATTATTCTCTGTAACAATATATCTCTTCTCTAGCTTATCCCTTGTACTCCAAGTAGCTTATCCCTTGTACCTCAAGTCTGAATCTCAACAACCTGTACGCTATCAGGGAGTCGCGCCCCTGCCTATATAACATGCAACCGTCGCCCTGAACCGGGTACGACGTTTCCCACATTGATCACACTTGATTGATTCAGGAATTGACGACCTTCTAGGCACAGTCAGCATGCAGTTACGGTTTACTTATAATCGTCAATGCCCAAACCAACACTTATGGGAATAGATGTTTCAGTTAGATCAGCTATATTTTTTTATATTTACTAGTCACAGAAGGTGGATTCCTATAAAAAATTATAGAAAGTGCACAATGTTCCTTTTTGGCATTCAAGTTCTTTGCGGATCACCATGCCTGTCGCAGCAACCTAACCTTTTGGTGTTATACGACTTGTCGTTTACCTAGGGGCATGGACATGCTTTCAGTTTTGGAATCAGCTTTCTGCTCGATAAGATTGTGTTGTTTCTTGAAGTCGAAACCATTTAATTCTTGACCCTTTGTGTTTGTGCTCAAGATGAGTGTGAGACCAGCAAACTACTTTACATTTGTTGGCTCTTTTTCTCTGTCGGTGTAGTTGATAGTGTTTCTGCATATATGTTCTACAAAACGAACATCTCCTACCTTCTTGAATTTATTTATCACAAAATGCGCCTTGCATGATGTTGCCTAGCTCTCCTGTACGAATGTAGGTCGAGCGATCCCATGCTGAGATGGATGGCCACACCCACTTAGCGATGGAGTGGAAGGAGAAGAACCCAGTGCCGAAGATCAACCACAGGACGGCGGAGTGACTGGGGGCGGTCAATGGGCGAGCAGTTCGGGGTGAACAAGCCTAGGATGAGGAGCTCATGTAGTACATGAGTACCTTGATTTCTCATCTCTGAAACATTGTTTTTGGCGCTGACTCCGGTGCTTCACGGCATAGCTGGTTTGTTTCCCGTTCTCTCCTCTGCTCTCTCCCCCTCACGCTCAATTGGATTCGATCAATCACTGCATCTACTATCAATTAGATTAGATGATACTTGATTAGATGGTTTCAAGAGACAAAAGTGTTGATAATACTAGATTAATTCAGGAATTGACGCCCTTGTCAGCACAATCAGCATGCAGTTACGGTTTATTCATATTCGTCAATGTAGAGGGTATGCCCAAATCAACAGTTCTTATGGGAATAAATGTTTCAGTGAGAGTAGCTATGCTTTTTTGTTATATTTACTAGTCAAAGATGGTGGATTCCTATAGAATTAATTATAGAAAGTGCATATTGTTTTTCTGCTGCCCAATTGCGACCTATATTTTCTTTCCATTGGTGACCAGAGATTTTCCTTGCAAGAAGAATCATCTAAGAGGATATCCTCATGTCCTGCCAAGTTCAGCTTCTTGTGTGCGTGACGAATCTCAGCTGCATCTTGCAACACCAACCAACCCTGTCCACCGATGGAGGCCCTCTCTTCCGGATAGTAGTTGTAAGCTCAAGCCCTTGCACCTGCCAAGGAAGAAGCAGCAACCCAGGAACTGGAACTTGCTGCAGCATCATCTCCGCCCCCCCCCCC
>LR738712.1:738966510-738993787 GCA_902687465.1 Secale cereale
CCCCCCCCCTCCCGACAGGCTGCAGGTCTTTCTCTGTAACCCCATGGAAATAATCCATCTTTGTAAAAAGGAGGGAATGTACAGATGTATATGTATGTGTAGTTAGCTTTTGGGTATTGGTGGTCTAGCTGGCTATTGCTCTACCATTGAGGAATAATCTATCTTGGCATTGTTACTACATTAGCATTTTCTCATGTTGCAAGTTCAGTAGCTTGTTCTTCTTTAGTTGATGAATTCCGAAAATGCAATCTCTCATTGTTGCCATTACATCATAACAGCGGGACCTTGCTGTCGACTTCCATGGGTTGGACCTGCTTTGATGCCTTGGATTGGATTAAATTCTCAGGGTTACGAGCTCCAGCGTGATGGACATGGACAGGTGATGCTCCTTTCTTTCTGCATGGTTCACCTCCCCTCCCATGTTTTTCTTTTTCCACATATTTCAGCTCAAGATTATTAATCTTGCTGATTTTAATACTATTCCTCTCTTGACATATGGCTCATGTTTATCGCACCCAAAGTCTGAAACAAACACGCTCTTCTTCACACTAAATACACAGCACATCCCAACATATATCTCATTGTTTGCATGTATGGCAGCTCAATTTTAAATTATACCTATCAGGCGGGGTGGACATTATTGACAGTCATTTTTCAGTTTTGGCGTAATTATGTGTCACATGCAGCTTCTCAAGTATTTAAGAATCTTGTTGGTTTGGTCCAGAAACGATGTTGTTTTGCTGGAATTTCGTGCAAGGAAACCCCATAGTTTTCTATGCTTTACATCCATGTGGAGTTACCCACTGAAACACAACGGTACGCCAGCATTACAGATGATACTAGTAGTATCCGTAAGCTACTAGCACATCACAACTTACTATTTCAATCCATGCCGCGGTAGCTTGAACCTGCTGGGTTACAAACAGCTGGTAGTTCTAATTAGGGAATTAATTGATTCCATCCGGTCCTTGTGAACCGCTCGGTAGCCGTTTCCTCGGACCGACAGGTGTCCCTGGGACCACCCATGTTCTTAGCATCTCCCCATACGTATCCTCGTTCGCTAGCAGCTCTTCTTCCCAAATCGTCTCTTTTCCCATCTCCTTTTTCTCAGCCCACCACTCCACCGCATGATTTGCTGCTGCAACCCAGCACTGCTGCACCTCCCTCCCACCACCGCTCTGGAAGGCCACATCTCCACTGCCGCCGCCGCTGCGTGACCCTTCATTGCAGCAACTACCATTGTTGCAAGCCAGACAAGGGCAACACAATGCCGACCACCGCAGCAGCAGGGGGAACGACGGTGTAATAGCAAGGGTCACGACGTTGGCAGCATGCAACAACGTTGGCTGCTGCGACGACGGAGTGACCGGCAGTGACGCCGGCTGCAGCGACGACGGAGTTGCTACGAGGGCGCTTGTTGGAAGCATCCGATGATGCGAGATTAGTGAAAGGTATGACGAGAGAGCGTCGGTGCTACGACAACGGAGTTGCAACTCCGGCGCAACGATGTTGCGATGGAGGACCAGGTGATGCTGCGAAGCCGATGGAGGTTCTACGACGGGGGCGGAAATGTTTGTAGGCTGTACCGGAGCCATGCGCGCGCTGGATGATGACTTGCTTGCTGGCATCAGTTGTGCAGCAGGGACAGGAAGACCATGTTGATCCGAGAGACGCGCTATGTTGCGTGACGTGCGGACGATGAGATAAAATGTCCATCGCTGCACATCTAACGGCTGTCAAGGCGGCTGTTGCTTCCATCCGCTATAGTCGGAGTGCCTAGCTCACCCCTTCTAATTATTGCAGTTAACTCATGTAGTACCCCCTGTACAATACTCTACTCTGCTACTAACACACATGATTGAGTTCCATGTTGTCTCCATTTATGAAGGGATCCAGGGTGCCAGTTTGAAAAAAGTTCTGCTCTTTTTTTTTGAGGAAAAGTTCCATTCTTTCTGGAAGAAACAGTAGATTAAGAAAAAATAGTTTACTTAATTCGCAACTACTGCTTGTCCTGTTTTGATTTCTTAGGCTTGGTTCACTGATCAAGTTCCTAACGCGTACAACCCATGAAGGGTTCCAGTAAGATTTCACTACTGTGTGATAAAAATAAAATACATGATATCGACCTACTGTTGTGCCCAGATTAGAACTATCTACTCATGTCAGACCATTCGATTGTGAACTAATGGTTCCTTGGAATGCGTTAAGAATTTTGTTCACTAAAAAAAGGCAGTTAGTCTCGGCCTACAGAAACTAACACTTGCTCTGGTTTTTGTTCATAGCACATCTTTTAAAAGATGCCTTTGGTTTCTATATTAAGATCTCCTATAATCTTTTCCGCACCCCCTGATGCCTTACCTTTTGGAACTACTTGTGCACTGCCCCAATATTTTTGTTTTCCTTGCTCCTGCATCACTTTTGTGTCAGTGTGGAGTTTGATGGCGATCCGGCTATGGTAGTACTTTTGCGGCCACCAGCTTGAGAAAGATGATGATTTAGTTGCCCACTCGCAACACTTGGGTGTATGTGACGGCCCGTCCTTATTTTCGCTAGCTTATGCACAATGGATGTGGTTACTTTGATTTCCTCTCCTTTCGGGTTTGAGCAAAGAATGGTGTTATATTTTTCATTCAATATAAACATTGAGTTTGTGAAGTTGCTTTGGTTTGTTGGGTATGATGACATCACAAACTGAGTAGGTTTCAGAAGATAACTCTTGCTGTTCTTTTGCAACTATATTGAGAATAGTGATTCGATTTTCCCCTCTAAATTTCTTACTTCTCTCTTGTCCTCATGTAGCACGATTCGGTACAGCAGAGGAGAAGGGCTTCATTTCATCGTGCCAGGCAAGATGCGCCCGCTGTCGGTTATTGAAATTGTTTCTGTAGGTTGTCTGATCTGTATTGTAGCATGAATTTCTTGTACTTGGCTTTGTTTTGCTCAGATTCCTATCATTTTGAGCAGCTTATTCTGCGTTTTACTTTAGCCACCATGATGGGTTGGGTATTTTTAGCTCTAAAGTGGTTTCATGTTAGATTAGTTTACAGCATTGTTACTCTTGGATCACTCGAACACTTTTCCAACATAACAGGTTTTAGTATAAACATTGCATTATCATTTGTGGCTGTCTTTCCTTGTTTCACACTTGAGATTATCTTCTTGAAAGGATGATTGGATACAAAGAGCAGAGGGTAGATTGTGGTGTGTAGCAACGAGATAAGGTGATATGTAATGCGGTTGTATACACACAGATGGTCTTTTTGTTTTTTGCACTTGCATGTGTACTCGATGCTGTTGTTTGTGTTAGTTACTGATCCGTGGCTTGTAGCATTAGATTCTTGTTCTTGTTATGGCTTTCCTCAGATTCCTAGCATCTGGATTAGCTTATCGGGCAACTACATGTAGCCAGCACGATTGGGCGTTGATTGGTCTTTTTTAATTTCCACTGGAGTCATTCTAAATCCATTTACAGGAGTTTTAGTATGAATGTTGATGCATAACATTATTCTGCGCACTTTATATACACTCTGACATGGGTCCGCCGCAAAAGATGGTGAATTCTGAGATTGGTCGTCAGGTTATTTATGGTTTGTAATATCTGGCTAAGATGATGCCTGATGCGACTTTACACACGGGCGGACATTCTTGAGTGGGAGCGTGGAGCCGTTCGCCTTGCCGGCCCAGCAGGTCGTTGAGGGACCGCTCGAGGTCGCCGGCCGAAAGGAGGGAGGGAGACAGAGGCACCTGTGTGCATGGTTGCATTTTGCAGGTCTAGTTCTTCACCGCGTTAGGTGGATAATCTCTTATTAAGTCCATGTGGAGGTCAAGTTTGGTCTGACTTCTGACAAGCATTTTCTTCTTCTTCCAGGTTGAGCTTTCTATTTCTTTTGAAGCTGCAAAGAAATGCCACTCTGGGAATAGAGGATGCTCTTTACTAGGCAAGTTTAGGACAAATTCTGCACTTCCAGGTTTGAAGTGCTAGCTGGAGTATATCTGAAAATGAATGGAGGATTCGAAACTGACCAATTGTTTTACCTTTTGCAGCCATTCTTTACGCCTATGGATCAAATGGAGTTGATCTTGATTCTTATATATATGCATGTGAAGTCACTCTAACCCATGGTAGATTCCGTTGGTCGACTTTGAGTTACTCACAAGACTGTAACCCTATTTTCACTGCGCGCACATGATCTTAATTTGATCCTAATGACTGTAATTGTATTCCTAATTAGCACATTTATTTATGTGTTGATGGTAAATACTACTCCCTCCATTCCATAATTATTGTCGTGGTTTTAGTTCAAATTTGGACAAAAACCACGACCATAATTATGGAGTGGAGGGAGTACTAGGCTACCGACGCAACAGCCGTGTACGAGATGAAAAAGAAATAAAAGTATTGAGAAGAAAATAAAAGAAAGAGCAACATCTTGTGTGAAAAGAAAACAAAATAAAAGAAAGAAAATACATTAAAAAGAAAATAAAAGAATGACCACATCCTCACTCCATCCTGGAGCCGCCGGAGATTCTTCCTTTTCACGCTTGTTATCTATTACGCCCTCCATAAACTAATATAAGAGCGTTTAGATCACTAAAGTCTAAACGCGCTTATATTAGTTTATGGAGGGAGTAGTATTTAGAGTAACTAATTACTGGCACATCCTCTTCTCCTTATCATGCATATTAGTAGTTAATTACTGGCACATTAACCAGCTAGTATTTAGAGTAAACTATTAAGTTGATTGCCTTTTACATGACCTGTAATGTAGATTAAAATGGTTGTATTTTCAAGTATAAATGATTTAGTAGAACAGCTTGACTTTTGTGAAAGAAAATTACTTCATGCATGGAGCATCCTTCTGATCACTTAGGGGCCATTTCACGGGGCAAAGCCACTCGACTTTTTTGCTCGTTCATGTGTTTCTTGTTGGTTTTTGATAAGTTGTCCAATTTGCTTTTCAGTGTATGACATCACTCGTTGAGAGACGTTCACAAACTTGATAGATGCTCGTCGGAAAAAAAGTGGACTTGGTTTAGGTGAGTCCTTGGTCGATGTGTTCTATCAGAAAAACAAGGTGTATGTGGCGATTTCTCTGGCACGTAAAATCGGATGTTAGGATCATTGCTCTGTAAACATCCAAATTGATCATTGATGTGTTCCCACTACTGGCAAGATGCTTGCTATGAAGATTACCATGATCATTGATGCTCTGGAGATCGTTGGATGCCAATTACTCATATTACATGTAGGCAAAGAAGCATTGGCTGGATAGGGTTAAGTTGATATGAAGTAGCTAGGGTTCTCTACATAAATAAGAGAATGCAAGTTGTGATACAATACTGGTAAAATTAAGATTTTTATGGGAGTGATTTTCCAAGGGTGTTTGTTAACTACCGCTAGTGACATCGCTATATCAGAGTATGTTAACACGCACAGAGGCTTTGACCTTGATTGGTTTCTTGCCTTGGTCTAACTATTTTCTTGCCTTGGCAAGCGAACAAAGCTTAGGATGCTTGGTCTCTCCAGCGATCACTTTTCTGATGCCATCCCTAGATTGCAAGTGCTTCCTCCGATGCTCACTCACACCTCCTGCCCTGCCCCTCCTGCTTCCGCTTCTTCTTCAGCTCCAGCATAGGTAAGTTGTGTACTTGAAGGAACAAAGCAGCAATCTTGGTTTGCTTCAATCTAGTTCATGATTGTTGATCCCACTTTTTGGAACAATGCTGCCCGTTTGTTTCCTCCTTTTTTGACTAGATGAGGCTTTTTGGATTATTACTTTTATTATTCTTGCAACTTTTGCATCATATTTTACTCGATACAACCATCAACTCTGCTTCTTTTGAGAAAACGAGTATTTGGTCTATTCTAGTTCGTCTGAGCATTGTAGATTGATAGGTAGCTCCAAGAAAACATGATTATTGTATGTTATTTGTGCTTGCCTTTTTTGTTCTGTGAAGAATAAATTACTTTACTTGTTACTTGAGAATCTGATCATGTTTGATCCTTATTTTATTTATTATAAGTATGGGTTCTTGAATAAAGAGATATGTTGGTAGACCGATGTTGCTAATAGTTGCATGCACACCATGTTACATTTTCAGTAGAAACAACCCTTTAGGTGCTTGCCTAGTGCACGGAATGGCGGTGATCAGGTAGGGCCAGTGCGGTGGGTCTCAGGTGGGGATGGGGTTCAGCGATGTGTTCTATATATAGATGAAGTGGTGTAAGGTTTTTACATATTCTTCAGAGGTATCCCAGGCTTTTTTTTTTGAAAAATTGAAATCCCTCCATTCCAACGAACAAGGCGCGCATGCATCTGGAAATTCAACTTAGACCACAAATTAGACCAACCAAACATGGGTTATATGCGATAAAAATATACCATTGAATTCGTACTAAAAAAAAAAAGAAGTTTCCAACGGTATAATTTTTAAGTACCAAACTATATATTAGTGATCTAATTTAAGGCCAAAGTTAGATTTTGGGAATTGTACGCGCCTTATTCAGTGGAATGGATGGAGTATGAGATACATATTAGTATATATCTGAATGTATCTGGGTATCCAGGCTGACACACTGGTTTTGGGCCTTATCCATGTTTCCAGGCCTCGAATGCATGATGTCTGGTGTACATACATATGTTTTGATTCACACTAATCCAAATTAAAGAGTCCATGCCCAAAGCATTCCCAAAATGACAAGTTATGGGAGACTTGGGGCCTCTTCCATCCGTATCTATTGTCTTTTCTTTAGTTGTATCTGGTGCCATTTGTAGAACACATCTTAGCCTTAGCCCTACATACATTTGAGCCCTGTATTGAGATGTTGTGTATTTTATCTACAGGACCTTCCTAATGACATGTTGGCTCGGGAGAAGAAATTGGAAGAATTAAAGTGACAGCAAGAGAGTTAGACTCAAGAGGCGATGCAACGAACATTACAGTTGAGGGATACAAAGATAAAGTTTTTTGGTCGGTATTCTCTTATCTGTGTTCATATTCATTTCGAGTGTCCTTTGTGACAGTGTCTGTCCGTATGATGTGTTTGTTCTAACTTCACATAGAGGCGAAAGATTGAGAGGATGATAACGTGCCTTGAGAAACAGCAACGCTCAAATGCTGATGATGCCAGCAAAATTGCTCGAAAATCTCGAACATGTTAGAGTAAGATCACTGCAGCCCTTTCTCTTTTTTCTGGGCCATTCTTTTGGCATGAGGTTTAGTATGTTTCTTTTGGACTAAAGAGTATACTCAGTCTCAATAATTGCTGGTACTTGTTCTAGAACGATTGAACCTGCTTCTATTTTCAGCTAAAGTTTACTTATCTTTGTACTTTTTTCCAAAGAAAGAAATATATTTCCCTTTGTTCATCGGGGGTAATAACCCAGATACTGTGGAGAAAAGGAATAGACGGCATAAACAGGTCAAGGAGAGTCTCATCGCTGCTGCAGCAAATGGAAAGGGCTTAGAAGGTGCATGATCCTATTGATTAGCGTTTAATTACCGTTTTCTAGATTATGATCTTCAACCTTCATCTTTGCATTGAAATATGTGCCACATGTTGGCTAGATATCTACTGTCTAAAGCACTATTTTTTTCCATCACCAAACAGAGACAGCCAGTGAAGATGACACCATGGATGTGAGTAAAGATAACTTCTTTATGTCTGGAATGTTCAAGTGACTAAGAGGCATATGACGAGCTTACTAATAAAAGTACAAAGTATGATTCACAACTCTTGGGCATTGTACTTGCTATTATGATCCCAGTGGTATATCATGCAATTATAGTTTGTTACTCTGAAAACATTACACAGGGTGGTCAATTAATCTTTAGTTTGGCATATATTAGTGTGTACAGTGTGCTAATGAAATCAGGTTATCCAAAATCTATCTCTGAATGATCATGATATATCTTTTTTGACATGCCTAGTGTTCTGCAGGCCCATGGATGCTTTAAAATTTGTTGCAAGTAGTTACAACATTTTCATGCATAGTTACAACTTGTGTAGAGCTATTCCCATGTGTTTTGGCATATCTTTTCTGACATGCCTAATGTTGCTTTGGCATACTTGAACTATTCCCATGTGTCATATTGTGTGCAAGTGAAGATAGTAATGCAACTGTTTCACTGATGAGATTTACATGTTACTTGCCACACTCACTCACCCCTCCTCCCCCCTTAGTATGATTTGCTCTTCTTTCCTGATTCACCTTCCTCTCTCATGTGCATAAGTGATCGCAGTGTCGTGTGTGTGTGGGACAACATCACCAACGAGTCCGTTTGCCGGCGTTCACTCCAACGCGCCTCTGTTGTCCAGTTCTTTTTCGGCTACTGCATAGGTAAGCTGATGGTTCCTCCCCTCTGCTCTCTGTCATTCTCTGTGTGCACATGGCCATCGATGGTGGTAAACTTCATTACTGTACATCAATACAACATGAGGAATTTCTGGTTCCAAGATAATTCATTTGCTGTGATTTTGGTCATGTACTGATCAGTACAAAGGATGCACTGGTTGTGTGCCAATGGTAAGCGATAAATTAAGTTTGGTGTTTCGTATCATGTAACTAGAGTACTAGACTATACACCTCACTGCTCTTATCACCCAAAATAACTAGACTGCAAACTTCCTGTTCTTCAAAGATTGCTCTTTGTATTCTTTTTCTCAAAGACTTTGGGGTTGAACTCTAAACTCTGCACCTCCACGTACTCATAGTAGTATTTATCATTTGTCGGTGTAGTACATTTAAGCGACTCAATTATACGTTGATAAAGGACAAATAGGTCATTGCAACCCAGGAAAAAAATGGGAGCCCTGCCAGTTATATGCCTGTTCATCTAGCATGATATATAGATACGGTAGCAGAACCAGAATGAGCATACACAGATCTTTTATTGCTCGTTTTGTTAAAACATGTACTTTGTCATTAGATGACCAGTGAAGGAGAAGAAATACACCCAGAAATGTGCAAGTCATGAATGTGCGAGTCTGTTTGTAGTCAAGTCATTCTTATGTTGAGCATCAGGCTTCATTGCATCTTCTTACCTTGGGAGTTGAATTCTTATCCAGAAAAGATCGGCAACTAAACAACTTCGTCAGTTTGATATTGTGATCTGGCAAAGTAAATTGGTACTTGGACCTTGGAAAATGGCGGCAGGGGACTACCGGGCTAGGGAGGGGGTTCGTGTTACTCTATCACTGAAACTAGAGTGGGTTCATGTTACTTTTTCGCTGAAACTAACAATGCTTGCTCAACATGTACTGTCTTTGTATGTGAACTCTGCTAGATGTAGTCGAGTCTCGAAGCATAACCTGGATGAATCATTGCACTCTGCATTAGTCTGTCGGTACACATAGTTGCTTCTCAGTAACAAGTAAGTATGTTGATTGTTTTGTTAATGATGTTAGAGATTTTATGTAATGCTGGTACTGGTAGTTGTCTTCAACTCATGAACTTAATGGGTTCTATATATTTATAATAACGACTCAGGTTGTTGAGATCACAAAGGGAAGCTAAGTGAAATACGAGCTTGACAAGAAAAAAGGACCGATTAAGGTGTGTGTGTGTGTTCTGTTTGCTAAATCTCTTGCTAACAAGTGATGCTAAGCTAGCTAGGTTAAATTTCCTGAGGTGCTATGGTATAGTAACTAATTTAACATGTATATTCTACTTCTTGGCCATGGAAGGATTGGCCTTCAGAGCTTAGATTAGCTGCATATGTGATTCTTGGTCTTGTTTGATAAGATTGAAGCAAAGTGGATATTCTCTACTTTATCTTTTACCGAGTGTGAGTTGTGATTTTGATAGGATTTTCCTTTGTGAGTTGCTTCCTTGTGATACCCTGGTTCCTTGGCCATTAATTAATCTATCCAACATGTCTGCAGGGTGCTGCCGTCAACCTCAAGTTCTAGTTCGGGAGCAACCTTAGTAGCAGCGACAAGAAGAACTACCTTTGTCCCAACAAGAACTACAACCTCACGTCCTAGGTCGACGGGTGCGAGCCTTGCTGGGGGTGCCTCATCGACGCTGGCAGGACGCTGACAACTTTGGAGCCGTCGACCTCACCATGGTCGGCAATGTCTCCTTGCAGGTAGCAACTCATCTCCCTCTCTCTCCGCTCACTTGTTGATTTCCATGCACCATCAAAACATCTCTTTAGGCTTTAACCATCAGCTGCTGTAAATCCCAACTATTATAAATCAAGTTACTGTAAGATGATGCCTCATCACCACTCACTTGCCAGATTAACTAATGCCTTGTTCTTCTAGTACACACTAGTGTTGTATGATGGAATAATGAGCCAGACATGTATGTGTGCTGTGATATGAAACTTGTCCTGATATAATATCAATACACATCACGTTTTGGTTCATTTTTGTAAAGAGTGGAGTAGGACGCTAGCCCATTGATCTAAAAAAACTAATCGCGAGCAGCTCTACCAATGTATCGAATCAATGTATATATTCTTATGTGTAATAACTTTGGCATCTTCCAACATTGCCTAAACCCTGTCAGTTTGGCCCTTGTGTGTGGTTGTTTCCTAATCAGAACCATTCACATATAACACATTTTCTTTTTATTAATTTGTGTGCAGTCCTTTGTTCTTGTTCATAAACAAAGTTGTGGTTGTTTGATGTTTTCCCAGGACAACTACAACCATGGAGATCATCATGATTCTGTTTGACACCCAGGACCAGGACGTATGGTGTGCACCAGAAGCCGTACTCGAGCGGCTCGAGGAGAGATTGATCGATCAATCAATCTACCTGGCTCCCTTGATGGTTGTGGACAACTACAACCATGCAGATCGTCATGATTCTGTTTGACGCACAGGACCAGGACGTATGGTGTGCACCAGAAGCCGTACTCGAGCGGCTCGAGGAGAGATTGATCGATCAATCAATCTACCTGGCTCCCTTGATGGTTGTGATGATCTATCAGGTTGTCCGGGAAAATACCAATTTCGAGTGAAGAGTGGATCCTCTTTGCTGCAATCTTCAGTACTTACTGGAAACAGAGTGTTATATCTTGCTTTTTTAGACATTTATATCTTATTATGGACATGTGCATAGATGTAAACGTCAGCCAATTAAAGTACTGGTAGCAGCATTGTTATGGACATGTGGATAAATGTAAACGAGTCAGCCAGAGAATGTAGGTTGATGAGAATAATTGTATGCCATTCCATGTTGCTACTCCCTCCGTCCCGTAGCGTAAGACGTGTTTTTGCTGTCTAATATAGCTTGCAAGAACGTCTTACACTAGCCTTTTTGATACCACTTTGGTGTCAAAAACGCTCTTATATTATGGGATGGAGGTAGTATGTCTTTTGGAAGATGCAATAAAACAAAATGTTTCGAACTAGTTGTTGATCTAAAGGAATCGTTGATCACAGGTGTATGTATAGTTTGTCCTTGTTGAAACATATACTTGCTTGTCGTAATTCTTGTGAAATACTACTCTGTATAAAAGAGGAGAGAAAGAGATTGGCTTGAAACGTAAAATACAACAACCTCTTGAACAAACTGAGCTTGTCCTTTTGACATCCATGAAGAAACCAGAATATATAGCGAGCTATACCAGCTTGAAAAGTTTGTTAAAAAGAAAGAAACTTGAACATTATTAGAAACATAAAAACGAGAAACTGTATAACATTTGAGCTTGTCTTTTTTTTTTGACATCCTCAAAGAAACCATAATAGATAGTTTGCTTGGCTTAGAAAGTTTTCTAAAAAGAAGGGGGAACTTGAACTCGATTAAACATTCTTGAGGCTGTAAAAGCCGTTAGAACCCCGTGCCACCTAATAATTCATGTTCCTGGAAACGAAACGGATCATCAACGTCATCATATGGCATTAAACACCCTAGCTAGGGATGCCCAACAGCCATCCAGGATTACGCCACCTCACCTATCCGTGGCACCACGGACTCCACATTTTTTCCACCATACCTCTATATATACTAGGAAGAGTCATCCATCCGCATGCGGGATGCGCGTGTGACTTGGACCTGGGGCTTGGGCGACGGGAGAGATGAGATGGAGACGCACAACCAGCCTGAGCCTGCGAAGCTTCGGCTGTTGAAGGTTCTATTCCTGCGAACGCCAATTCTTTATTCATGGTGCAGCGCAAACGTTGTCGGCGTGGTAAGGCAGGAGAGGTCTTGTTGCTGTTGACGTCCATATCGCCCGAGGTGCTGGTGGGGAGGAAGGAGACGAGGTCGCTCTCGATTTATGGCCGGCCTGTCGTGGAGACAAAGAAGATGGGTTCTTTTTTTTTGGTTTGTGCTCCGTGTATTGGAATTGGAATTGACGGGGATAGAAGAAAAAGGATTGAGCACGAGGAATGGCGGCGCACTGGCCGGCGAGCAACGGTGGAGATGGCTAGCAAAGCTCCGTGGCGCCGACGGCGATGAGTGCATCGCCGTGGATTCGATTTGATCCGTCTGAAAAATTCATTCCCATACGTTTGTGCTCCGGCGCCCAGTGGCGTAGCTGGAGGGTGGACAGGGTGGTCCATGGACCACCCTGTACATCCGTCCGGTACTTCGGTATACGTGTAAGAAAAAAATAATCAGGCCACAGTGCACATCAAAGGTCTAAGCCTAAAAAATATGGATCCGATAACTAGCTCACTCGTTATTTCCTACATTCTAGGTGTACGCTTTATCCAAGAAATATTCCTGCATATGCTTAAAGCTGGTTTTTTGTACGCTAGAGGATGGACTTGATTACTCGGAGTTTCCAACCGAGCACACCGCGGCAAACCCTAACGTTTAGTGTGATAGAAGCCGATGACGCATTGCGCCATGTAGGCATAAGGCGGAGGAGTGCCAGCGAGGCAGATGGTAGTAATGCATGCACATGGTAAAGCTAAACACCGAGGCACGAACTCCACCAACTTCACACCTTTACAATTTAAAATATGATCTCCATTTTCAATTCAAAGTATGATTTTGCTTCAAGGTTTAAGTATGAGCGATTTTTATTGTAGAATTGCTGCAAAAATTAAACTTCCACATACATTATTGATAAATTCCGTACTAGCATGTAATGGTGGAGCAAGACGACAAGTCAGTTTGAATCCTTCCTGTGCTCGCTATAAGTCAATATTGGTGCGTCAAATATCTGCCGCCGGTCATGGGCTTAGAAACCAACAGGAAAAGTTGTTGCGGCTAGGGCGAACCAATAAATTAAATAAAGTCCAAATAGAGGCCAATATTGAAGTCAACGTCAATTTTTTTGTTGGATTGCTCAGAGTGCCAAACCAGACAGATCATATATCTCTTCTCGCGGAGGGCACAAACCATGAGTGTGAAGGCTATAAAATTTCCGATTCAAGTTCCTACATTATTTTTTCGAAAATAAGTTTAATGCTAGGGAAGGGGGGCATTGGCCCCCTCATCTTAACACATAGCTCTTCCTAAATATATTTGTGATTAAGGGAGGGTGTTAGACAACGTTACCATGGTGCCAAGGTGGTGCGGCTAGCTAGATATTCTGGCTCAACCGCATATAGGCTAGATTATTCTCTGTAACAATATATCTCTTCTCTAGCTTATCCCTTGTACTCCAAGTAGCTTATCCCTTGTACCTCAAGTCTGAATCTCAACAACCTGTACGCTATCAGGGAGTCGCGCCCCTGCCTATATAACATGCAACCGTCGCCCTGAACCGGGTACGACGTTTCCCACATGGTATCAGAGCCTAACTCTTCCATCACATCTAGGTTTTGCTCCTCCACCGAAACCTACTGCCATGGCCACCTCGAGCTCCTCCAACCCTACCCTCTTTGGCCAAGTCACCGAGCGCCTCACCCGCACAAACTACATCCTATGGCGTACTCAGGTCACGCCACAGCTCCGTGGCGCTGGTTTCTTCGGGTACGTGGACGGGAGCATGCCGGAGCCAGCAAAGGTCGTCGTCTCCAAGGACAAGGATGGCAAGGAGGAGACCATCCCGAATCCTCTACATCAACTTTGGATCAGGGAAGACCAGCAGGTACTGGGTTATCTTCTGAATAATCTATCCAAAGAAGTGCTCGTACAGGTGACCGCGATCACCCACGCACAAGACCTCTGGATGGCGTTGGCGAGGATGTTTTCGTCAACCTCGTTGTCCCGCATAAACAACATCCGCGCCGCCCTCACGAACGCGCAGAAGGGGACACAATCGGTGGCCACATACTTTGCGCACATACGCTCCCTCGCCGACGAACTTGCAGCGGCGGGGCGGCCACTTGACGACAACGAGTCGATCTCCTACATCCTCAACGACCTCGACATGGACTACCTGCCGTTGGTCTCTGCCCTCGACGCCCGCACCATCCCGGTCACCCTTGATGAATTGTTTGCTCAGATAAGTAACTTTGATCAAAGGGTGGCCCTCTTCCAAGGGGCGAGGACCGGCGGCGGCTTCAAGTCTTCGGCGAACATCGCCACACGCGGCCGCGGCGGTGGTAGCTCTCGCTACCGCGGACCTCCTCGCAACAAGGGCAAGAGCTTTGGCGGGGGCAACAACAGCAGCCAGAACGGCAACGCACGCGGCGGCGGCGGCCGCCCCTCCTTCACCAACAATAGGGGCCGGCGCAACAGCTCCAACAACAACAGATCACGCCCGGATGTTGTTCGGTGCCAAATCTGTGGTAAGCTGGGACACTCAGCAAAAGATTGCTGGTACCGGTTTGAGGATGATGATGATGCATCGTCCCAAGATGAAAAAGTGGCCGGGGCGGCTGAAGCCTCATATGGTGTTGACACGAATTGGTACGTCGACAGCGGAGCCACGAACCTCATCACCGGTGAGCTAGAAAATGTGACCATGCGCGAGAAGTACCGTGGCCAAGATCACATCCACACCGCTAGTGGAGAAGGTATGAAGATTGGTCACATTGGTCATTCTGTTATTAAAACCCCTCATAGAAAAATTCATCTCAGGAAAATTTTGCATGTTCCTAGTGCTTCCAAAAGTCTTCTTTCCGTTCATCGCATTGCCATTGATAATCATGTCTTTCTTGAATTTCACCCCTTCTTCTTTTTGATCAAGGATCAGGCCACGAAGAAGGTGCTATATCGAGGTAGATGTGTTCGCGGGCTTTACCCATTGATTCCGGAGATTAGAAGACCCAATAAACAAGTTTTTAGTGCCACCAAAGTCTCATCAACACGGTGGCACGATCGTCTAGGACATGCATCCTTTTCTTTAGTCGAGAGTTTGCTTAGGAAAAATAAGCTCCCATATGTTGGAGAGCGTGATGTTGAAACAATTTGTGATTCCTGCCAAAGAGCTAAAAGTCATCAGTTGCCTTATCCTATTTCTACAAATATTTCTACCAAGCCTTTGCAACTTATCTTTTCTGATGTATGGGGACCTGCTCCCTCATCTGTTGGTAGACATACATATTATGTGAGTTTCATTGACGACTATAGTAAATTTACCTGGATCTATCTTCTAAAGAAAAGATCCGATGTATGCCAAGTTTTTCTCAATTTCCAAGCTTTAGTTGAAAGAAAGTTTGACACCAAAGTCATCAGAAGCTTAACTCGTTTTTCCAAAAACTTGGCATCTCCCATCATGTGTCTTGTTCCCATGCCCATCAACAAAATGGGTCTGCTGAACGCAAACACAGACACATAGTTGAAGTTGGCTTTGCCCTTCTTGCTGGTGCCTCCATGCCCTTAAAATTTTGGGACGAGGATTTTCTCACTGCTGTTCATATCATTAATATGCTGCCTAGTCGTGTTATAAACAATGAAACTCCCCCTGAAAGGCTTCTCCATACCAAACCAGACTACACTTCTCTCCGTGTGTTTGGATGTGCATGTTGGCCCAATCTTCGCCCTTACAATGATCGAAAACTCAGTTTTAGATCCAAACAATGTGTGTTCATTGGCTATAGTGCTCAACACAAAGGTGTCAAGTGCCTTGATGTTTCAACCGGACGCGTCTATATCTCACGAGATGTCGTGTTTGATGAAACAAAATTCCCCTTCTCCACTCTTCATCCCAATGCCGGTGCCCTACTTCGCCAAGAAATTCTTCTTCTTCCATCTAGTCTTACCGGTCTCGATCAAAGGGAAAATAACTGTAATGATCACATGTTGACTAATCCTCCTCACCGTGCACTTGAGCCTTGTGATACTGCAGGTAACCATGAGGCAGGAACTGGCGAAGAAATCATAGAAAATGGAGCAGAAATCACCCTAAATGCTTCACATTTTATGTGTCACCCGGCGGGGGACAAATCTTCCTCGGGATCGGCGCTCCAGCAGTGTGGCAGCAAATCTGCCACGGGATCTGCGCCCCAGCAGGATGGCAGTGCGCCAGATCCCCTGTCGCCCGCCAGGCGCGGCGATTGCGATCCAGAGGCGGCCACGCGGCTCGCCTCCACTGGGCCAGAAGTGGCGTCCGGCCCGCGCCAATCCCCGGAGGCCACGCGGCGGGAATCTTCGGCCCGCTGGCCCGCAGGCGGACCCCGCCACTACATCCTCTGCCAGCAGCCGGGCGCGCGTTCCAGCGCGGATTCGTCCCAGCCCGCGACAGGCGCCAGATCCGAGGCAGATCCGGTCAGGCCCGAGTTGTCTGCGCGGCCTGGATCTTCTGCGCCCGTCGACACGGCTCCAGCGTCACCCCGTGCCACAGAAGATCCTGCTGATGCAGCGACAAGCGCGGCTGGTGCGTCGGGAGGATCTACCTCAGGATTGCTAGGTCCTGACGCTGGATCTTCTGCGCTCGACAACAACTCTGCTTCGCCTGTTCAACCCCATACACGGCTACAGAAGGGAGTAATTCAACCAGTTAATTACAAACAAATAACCAAGTTTGGCTTAGCGTGTACCACAGGTGAACCCAATACTCTTGATGAAGCCCTTAGTGATGCACGCTGGAAAAAGGCCATGGAAGAGGAATACATGGCACTTCACAAAAACAATACGTGGTGATACGTCCAAAACGTATCTATAATTTATGCTTGCTCCATGCCTCTTTTGTGTGATATTGCTATGATATTTATGCACTTCCATACACTTTTGATCATATTTGGACTAACCTATTAACTCAGTGCACCACAGTGCCAGTTCCTGTTTTCTGCTGTTTTTCTATTTCAGGTTTCCCCCATATTAAAAGTGCCCTAAAAATTCCGGGAAAAATACAGGAAAAATCAGCGTACCGGGAGCTTCAAGAAAAACCAAAGCAGGGCCAGAGGGGAGCCACGGGCAGCCCAGGCGGCCAGCCCAGGCGGCCCCACCCCTGGCCGCCCTAGGGGGGCGCCTGGGCCCCCCTCTCCGCTTCTGGTGACCCCCTTTGGCATATATACTCCTCGCGTCCCGAAACCCTCGAGGACGGAACCCTTTTTTACGATCTCGCCTCTGTTCCACCGTCGCCGTGCTTCCAAGATCGGGAGCACCAGGAGAACTCTTCCCGGCACCCTGCCGGAGGGGAGAACCACCACCGGGAGCTTCTCCACCACCATGGACGCTTCCCGGATGAGTTGTGAGTAGTCCTCCTTGGACCATGGGTCCATGACCAGTAGCTATGTGATGTTCCCCTCCCCTCTTTGTTCTTCATGGTTTAGACCTCGTGAGCTGCCCTACATGATCGAGGCACATATGTAATCTTTATGCTGTTGCTCTGCTGAGTTTGCTGGGATCCGATGGATTATGAGATTATGTTCAGATTGTGTGTGAGTAATATATTTGATTCACCTCTTTTATATTTATGTTCTTGAGTAATTCTTGCATGTTCTCTGTTGTTGTTTATTGCTTTGGCCGAGTAGTAGGTAGTAACTCCAAGAGGGAACGTTATGCTTGATTGTGGGTTCATGCCCCCTGCTGACTAGCTTGAGTGACAGAAACATGAGTCTAGGGGATGTGTTGTTGCCACAAGGGGGAAAACAACGGTGCTTGTACTTGCGGGTGCAAGGATTGTTTACTTTACACAAAGTTCTTTTAATGTAGTTGTCTGTTGCTTTGAGTTTACACTTTGGGTGGGACTCGCAACTTAATACCAGCGAGATGTTCTGGATAGATATCTCAAGGTGGATGATTAGTAGTAGATGCAGATGGATTTCGGTCTACTTGCCTTGGCGTACCGCCCATGCTTTTGAGCCTCTACCTTTCTTTACAGCATAGTTAGCATTGGTTTGCGCACATAATCCTGTCAATTGCCCAGCTCTAATTTGTTTACCTCGCTTTGTTGTTTTATCGTATTTTGGGAGAGAGATATCACTAGTGAACATCATGGGACCCCGGTCCATATTACCATCACTGATCACACCCGCTATTTACTTCCTGTTCTTATTTCCTAGTTGCAGTCATACCTATCACTATTATCTCTTGTGTTTGATCCTTTGTAAACGACAAGGCCGGAGGGATTGACTACCTCTCTGTACTCGTTGGGAGCAAAGTTATTTGTATCTGTGTGCAGGTCCTGTCAACCGCTAAGTATCTGGCGCCGTTAGCTGTTGACACCTACTTGTCGACCCACGGAGTCTCACGGGATTCGATCCTTGGTATCTTTGCCAAGGGAAACTTGCCGTTACGCTACATCTCAAACCTTCCACTTGGGGTAACCAACGAGGGGCGAGAAGCCATGAAGCAAAGTTTCTGGCGCCGTTGCCGGGGACTCCACTCTTCAAGATAGGGGAGTTGCACGCTATCTTTTATCTTTGCTTTTTAGTCTTGTTAGTTTACCTTTCAGTTTTTGCTTTAGTGTCCCTTACCAAAAATCACAAAAATAGTTATCTTACTTTTAGTTGGCATTATGTCTGGTCCTTTTGCCTTTGGTGAGGCAGAAGTGCTCACCTTTAAACAAACAGGTGGTGAGAGTCTAAAAGATGCTTGGTATAGAATTAATGATTCTCAAAAAAGAGCCACCAAGAAGCAATCTACTACTATCCTGCTTAGAAATTTTTATGTTGGAATTACTTCTTGGAATAGGTTTATTCTAGATTCTGCTATCAATGGAAATTTCCTAGAAGCTCCAGTTTGGGAATCTCTTAGTATTATTGAAAATCTTGTTGGAAATCCCCCTGTTGTTAGCATTCAAGAGGACATTACCCTAGCTCACATTATGAAAAAACTTGAAAAGATAGAGCTAGAGATGCCAAGCATTAATAAGATAAATGAGTTGGACCGTAAGATCCAAGGGAATTTGAATAGGCTTGATAGCTCCATGCATAAAATTCTCAAAACTTTGGAGACCATCAAATCCCATGACTTGGATTCTTCTAGGATAGACAAGATTGAGGAAATCTTCGACACTTTAGGAACTACTTTCTCCTCAATCAAAGCCAAAAAGGTAGAAACTCCGGCAAAGAAGGAACCTAAGTTCGGTTACGTTCCAAAGGCTCCTCGTTCCAAAAGTAATCCATCTATTGCCAAAGGGGTTGAAACTGTGAAAACTTTGGAAGAAATACCACTCTTTGATAAATTTATAAATGAATCTCCCATTGACTCTCCACCTTTTGGTTTTCTCCCTAGAAGTATCTTTACTAGGCCTTTATTTGAAAGTCCTCTTAAGACTAGTTGTACTATTGAAGAGCTTTTTGATGATCTTGATGATGGTTCAATTGATACAACTTGATCTCTTTGCATCATGCCTAGCTTAAAGGCATAAAAGAAAGCGCTTTTGGGAGGCAGCCCACAACGAATTAGGTTATATTTTGCTTTTGTTGTGTCTTGATGTTTGTTACTACAGTAGCATCATCATTGTATCTTTTCTTTTCAGCTTTGTGCCAAGTTTAGTCTCCGATTGCAAGAAAGTTCAAAAGTTGTGACGTGCAGTCCAGAAAACAGATTCTGTCCTTGGACAGAAAAATTCATATAAAATCACCAGATCATCTTTTTGATCTGAATTGTTTTGACAACGTGCTCTATACAATTGGCTTTCGGGCGTCTGTTCTGAGTTTTTTATTTGAGTTGCACAAGTGCCCCGAAAAAATTATTTACTACCTGCTGGTCTGTTTTTCACAGATTCTGTCCTGTTTTGCCTTTTCTTCGTTTTGCAAACCTTGAGCTTGCTTTTTCTTTGCAAAAACCTTTTGGCAATATTGAGAAATAGTAGCTCTTCAAGATTATCCTTATTTCTAGCAGGGAAAAATTATTTTATTATGGGTACTAACCTCGCTAATCAGATTATGATGAGTTATGTATGAAGGGAGTTTTCAAGTGTGCGAGGGAAGATGATAAAAGAAGATCCAGGAGGGTCAAACGCTCAAGCTTGGGGATGCCCCCGTGCACCCCCAAGAAATATTCAAGAAGACTCAAGCGTCTAAGCTTGGGGATGCCCCGTGCATCCCCTTCTCCATCAACAATTATCAGTTCGTCTTTCATTCCACTATATTCTTATCACTTCATGTGTTATGTGATATGCTTGGAGCGTCTTGCGCTTAGTTTCCTTTTTAGTTTTCTTTAGCTTTGCTTGCTGTTCATAACAAGTTAGAACCCAGCTTTCTTTGTGTGGGAGAGAAACACGCTCCACTTCAACCTAGAACACAACATAGGATTTTCATGCTTATCTTTGATGTGTGTGTTCTTTGTCTTTCCATAGCTACTGTCATGTTTAGCTCTTAGTTTTCATGATTTTCTTTTTAAAGAGCTTTTGTTTAGTTGGTTGCTGAACTCTCTTGAGTTTTCATGTTTATATTGTTAAGAGAGTTTGCCTGTTGCACTGAGTTGTGTGTCTTAACTTAAAGTAGGTAATTGAGGTTGCTATTTCATTCTAGTAGTAACTTGCAATAGTTTTGAGGTATTGCCATGAGTAATGTCTGAACTTTTGGTGTCAAGAGCTTTTGCCTATTAGTGATAGATGACGTATTTTGGGCAATCCGTGTTTATTTTCGAAAACCTACAAAATAGTTGAGAACTTTAGCTACTAAATGGATCACTAATCTTTGGAGGGATCAAATATTAGAGTACACTCACGTACCATGGTTCGAGGATGCGCAAGGGTAACCAAACCCCCATACACACCTCCTCGGGGTACTTGTCTCTTTGTGAACCTCCTAATTAGATTGAGAGTTACCGATAATAAGTGCATGAGTTCTTCGGACTAATGTGAGTATTTGAAAGTTGACACTTCCACCTAGCCATATTTTTCTAGCCTCTTCGGTACCGTGCATTGCCCTTTCTCACCTCGAGAGTTGGCGCATACTTCGCCGGTGCATCCAAATCCTTGACACGATACGCTCTGTCATCATAAGCCTCATTATATCCTTCCTCAAAACAGCCACCATACCTACCTATCAGGGCATATCCATATCCTTTCCGAGATACATTGCCATGCAACATCCATCTTCTCATGACTTGATCTTCATGTCATACATGCTTTTTGCTTGATCGATGAGCCGCATGCTAGATGGGCCTTGCCCTAATCATTGCTACATGACGCGCTAGTATCATTGCATATCCTGCTACACTCGCAGAGGCATACATTTGCATACATCATGATAGTTTCATTTTCTTTATGTTGAGTACTTTTGTAAAGTGTGAAAGATCTTCTATACTTCTTGTAATACATAGAGTGTTGCCCCTAAAGTGAAGAAAAGATCCCAAAGAGGACAAATCAAAAGATCCCAAAGAGGACAAATGAGAGTTAAATAGAAAGAGCCATTGAGGCCACAAAAAAAATAAAAATAAAATATAGAAAAAAAAAGAGAAAAGAAATAAAAAGAGAGAAGGGGGCACACTACTATTTTCTTTTGAGAGATCCACACTCGTACTCCATCTTATACCTTGTGCTCCATAGAGATTATCATTCATGCATATAGCTATGTGGGGACCTTCACACTATAGAACTTGGCTTGTATATTCCAATGATGAGCCTCCTCAAAAGAGCTCTAGGTCTTCTTGAGCAAGCAAGTTGGATGCACCCCCACTAGTTCCATTGGAGAGCTTACCTTAGCTCATATGTGCATCCGTTGCATGGCAATCCCAACTCCTCACATCATATCTATCATTTGGCTTTCTCTCGCCGATGATTGTCCTCATTGATGTGAGCCTTTCACACCTTTTTTGTCTTCCATCTCTATCATTCTTCTCTATTTGCCATCCTAAGTGTCGACTTTCTTGCCTACGCTCATCCATTGCATGAGTGCTCAAAATATCGAAAGGGAGTGGATCATTTTGACTTGTACCTGGCTGACGGTCTGGGGATGAGTCATGATAAGATTCCAAAGAAGACCAAGTGTGAAACTTTAGTAGATTAAGTTCTCAACAATACAAAAACTATGTTTTACTCTCTCATATATCCATATCCCCTTTCTTGCATGCAAACACCATTTGGAGACATTCGAGTCACGGACAGCGAGAGCTCTTGCATCTTTATGTTCTTATGTTACTTGTTACAATGCTAATATAGACTCTTGCTTGTTATGACTTGAATTGAATTACATGCCTTGATTGCTTTACTTAAAATTTCTTATATGGTTGATAGCATGTCACCACAGAAATTATGCTTGTTATCATTTACCTACTCGAGGACGAGAAGGAATTAAGCTTGGGGATGTTGATACGTCCAAAATGTATCTATAATTTCTGCTTGATCCATGCCTCTTTTGTGTGATATTGCTATGATATTTATGCACTTCCATACACTTTTGATCATATTTGGACTAACCTATTAACTCACTGCACCACAGTGCCAGTTCCTGTTTTCTGCTGTTTTTCTATTTCAGGTTTCCCCCATATTAAAAGTTCCCTAAAAATTCCGGGAAAAATACAGGAAAAATCAGCGTACCGGGAGCTTCAAGAAAAACCAAAGCAGGGCCAGAGGGGAGCCAGGGGCAGCCCAGGCGGCCCCACCCCTGGCCGCCCTAGGGGGGCGCCTGGGCCCCGCTCTCCGCTTCTGGTGACCCCCTTTGGCATATATACTCCTCACGTCCCGAAACCCTCGAGGACGGAACCCTTTTTTACGATCTCGCCTCTGTTCCGCCGCCGCCGCGCTTCCAAGATCGGGAGCACCAGGAGAACTCTTCCCGGCACCCTGCCGGAGGGGAGAACCACCACCGGGAGCTTCTCCACCACCATGGACGCTTCCCGGATGAGTTGTGAGTAGTCCTCCTTGGACCATGGGTCCATGACCAGTAGCTATGTGATGTTCTCCTCCCCTCTTTGTTCTTCATGGTTTAGACCTCGTGAGCTGCCCTACATGATCGAGGCACATATGTAATCTTTATGTTGTTGCTCTGCTGAGTTTGCTGGGATCCGATGGATTATGAGATTATGTTCAGATTGTGTGTGAGTAATATATTTGATTCACCTCTTTTATATTTCTGTTCTTGAGTAATTCTTGCATGTTCTCCGTTGCTGTTTATTGCTTTGGCCGAGTAGTAGGTAGTAACTCCAAGAGGGAATGTTATGCTTGATTGTGGGTTCATGCCCCCTGATGACTAGCTTGAGTGACAGAAACATGAGTCTAGGGGATGTGTTGTTGCCACAAGGGGGAAAACAAAGGTGCTTGTACTTGCGGGTGCAAGGATTGTTTACTTTACGCAAAGTTCTTTTAATGCAGTTGTCTGTTGCTTTGAGTTTACACTTTGGGTGGGACTCGCAACTTAATACCAGTGAGATGTTCTGGATAGATATCTCAAGGTGGATGATTAGTAGTAGATGCAGATGGATTTCGGTCTACTTGCCTTGGCGTACCGCCCATGCTTTTGAGCCTCTACCTTTCTTTACAGCATAGTTAGCATTGGTTTGCGCACATAATCCTGTCAATTACCCAGCTGTAATTTGTTTACCTCGCTTTCCTGTTTTATCGTCTTTTGGGAGAGAGACATCACTAGTGAACATCATGGGACCCCGGTCCATATTACCATCACTGATCACACCCGCTATTTACTTCATGTTCTTATTTCCTAGTTGCAGTCATACATATCACTATTATCTCTTGTGTTTGATCCTTTGTAAACGACAAGGCCGGAGGGATTGACAACCTCTCTATACTCGTTGGGAGCAAAGTTATTTGTATCTGTGTGCAGGTCCTGTCAACCGCTAAGTATCTGGCGCCGTTAGCTGTTGACACCTACTTGTCGACCCTCGGAGTCTCACGGGATTCGATCCTTGGTATCTTTGCCAAGGGAAACTTGCCGTTACGCTACATCTCAAACCTTCCACTTGGGGTAATCAACGAGGGGCGAGAAGCCATCACGTGGCATCTAGTTTCTCCACGAGAAGGTAAAAATTTGATTGATTGCAAGTGGGTTTATAGGATCAAAAGAAAGTCCGATGGAACCATAGATCGCTAGAAAGCCAGACTTGTTGCCAAAGGTTTTAAACAGAGGTATGGCATAGATTATGAGGACACTTTTAGTCCTGTAGTCAAAGCCGCCACTATTCGTCTTGTGCTGTCTATTGATGTTTCCAGGGGATGGAATCTTAGACAACTAGATGTGCAGAATGCGTTCCTTCACGGTGTTCTGGAAGAGGAAGTATACATGAAACAACCTCCTGGTTTTGAGAACAAGGATAAACCCTTCCATGTGTGCAAGCTTGACAAAGCTCTATATGGACTGAAGCAAGCTCCCAGGGCATGGTACTCTCGTCTCGGTCAGAAATTACAAGCACTTGGTTTTCTTCCTTCTAATTCTGATACATCTCTATTCATCTACAACAAGTTCAAAACATCTATTTTTGTTCTTATCTATGTTGATGATATTATTGTCACAAGTTCATCCAATGAAGCAGTGACAGGACTGTTGAAGGACCTAAGTGCTGAGTTTGCTCTTAAAGACTTGGGAGACTTACATATTTTCCTAGGGATTGAGGTAAAGAAAAATGAAGATGGTCTTCATCTCTCCCAGGAAAAATATGCTGCTGATTTGGTAAGGAGAGTTGGCTTGCAAGGGTGTAAACCTTCCTCAACTCCTTTATCTAGCACAGAAAAATTGTCACTTGAAGAGGGAGATCTCTTGAGTCAAGAGGACAGTACTAGATACAGAAGTCTAGTAGGAGCACTTCAGTATCTCACCCTAACAAGGCCAGATATATCCTTTGCTGTTAACAAAGTATGCCAGTTTCTTCATGCACCCACCACTGTTTATTGGACTGCTGCCAAGAGAATTGTGAGATATGTGAAAAATACTATGAATCTTGGTCTTACATTCAGCAAATCTTCATCAACTCTTGTCAGTGCTTTTTATGATTCTGACTGGGCAGGATGTATAGATGACAGACGCTCCACTGGTGGATTTGCAATTTTCTTTGGACCAAATCTAATATCATGGTGTGCAAAGAAACAGGCTACGGTATCACGATCTAGCACTGAAGCTGAGTATAAAGCACTCGCGAATGCTACAGTAGAGATTATCTGGGTTCAGTCCATGTTAAGAAAATTGGGTGTGAATTACACTAAGGTCCCATGTTTGTGGTGTGACAACCTAGGTGCTACTTATCTATCTGCTAATCCAGTTTTTCATGCAAGGACAAAACACATCGAGATAGATTTTCATTTTGTCAGAGAAAGAGTTGCCAAGAGACAACTGGATATTCGTTTTGTGCATTCACAAGATCAGGTTGCAGATGGTTTCACCAAAGCATTGCCTACAAAAACTTTTGAAGAGTTCAAGCGTAATCTCAACTTGACCAAGTTGTGATTAAGGGAGGGTGTTATACAACGTTACCATGGTGCCAAGGTGGTGCGGCTAGCTAGATATTCTGGCTCAACCGCATATAGGCTAGATTATTCTCTGTAACAATATATCTCTTCTCTAGCTTATCCCTTGTACTCCAAGTAGCTTATCCCTTGTACCTCAAGTCTGAATCTCAACAACCTGTACGCTATCAGGGAGTCGCGCCCCTGCCTATATAACATGCAACCGTCGCCCTGAACCGGGTACGACGTTTCCCACATTGATCACACTTGATTGATTCAGGAATTGACGACCTTCTAGGCACAGTCAGCATGCAGTTACGGTTTACTTATAATCGTCAATGCCCAAACCAACACTTATGGGAATAGATGTTTCAGTTAGATCAGCTATATTTTTTTATATTTACTAGTCACAGAAGGTGGATTCCTATAAAAAATTATAGAAAGTGCACACTGTTCCTTTTTGGCATTCAAGTTCTTTGCGGATCACCATGCCTGTCGCAGCAACCTAACCTTTTGGTGTTATACGACTTGTCGTTTACCTAGGGGCATGGACATGCTTTCAGTTTTGGAATCAGCTTTCTGCTCGATAAGATTGTGTTGTTTCTTGAAGTCGAAACCATTTAATTCTTGACCCTTTGTGTTTGTGCTCAAGATGAGTGTGAGACCAGCAAACTACTTTACATTTGTTGGCTCTTTTTCTCTGTCGGTGTAGTTGATAGTGTTTCTGCATATATGTTCTACAAAACGAACATCTCCTACCTTCTTGAATTTATTTATCACAAAATGCGCCTTGCATGATGTTGCCTAGCTCTCCTGTACGAATGCAGGTCGAGCGATCCCATGCTGAGATGGATGGCCACACCCACTTAGCGATGGAGTGGAAGGAGAAGAACCCAGTGCCGAAGATCAACCACAGGACGGCGGAGTGACTGGGGGCGGTCAATGGGCGAGCAGTTCGGGGTGAACAAGCCTAGGATGAGGAGCTCATGTAGTACATGAGTACCTTGATTTCTCATCTCTGAAACATTGTTTTTGGCGCTGACTCCGGTGCTTCACGGCATAGCTGGTTTGTTTCCCGTTCTCTCCTCTGCTCTCTCCCCCTCACGCTCATTTGGATTCGATCAATCACTGCATCTACTATCAATTAGATTAGATGATACTTGATTAGATGGTTTCAAGAGACAAAAGTGTTGATAATACTAGATTAATTCAGGAATTGACGCCCTTGTCAGCACAATCAGCATGCAGTTACGGTTTATTCATATTCGTCAATGTAGAGGGTATGCCCAAATCAACAGTTCTTATGGGAATAAATGTTTCAGTGAGAGTAGCTATGCTTTTTTGTTATATTTACTAGTCAAAGATGGTGGATTCCTATAGAAATTAATTATAGAAAGTGCATATTGTTTTTCTGCTGCCCAATTGCGACCTATATTTTCTTTCCATTGGTGACCAGAGATTTTCCTTGCAAGAAGAATCATCTAAGAGGATATCCTCATGTCCTGCCAAGTTCAGCTTCTTGTGTGCGTGACGAATCTCAGCTGCATCTTGCAACACCAACCAACCATGTCCACCGATGGAGGCCCTCTCTTCCGGATAGTAGTTGTAAGCTCAAGCCCTTGCACCTGCCAAGGAAGAAGCAGCAACCCAGGAACTGGAACTTGCTGCAGCATCATCTCCGCCCCCCC
>LR738712.1:738993910-739003926 GCA_902687465.1 Secale cereale
CCCCCCCCCCCCTCCCGACAGGCTGCAGGTCTTTCTCTGTAACCCCATGGAAATAATCCATCTTTGTAAAAAAGGAGGGAATGTACAGATGTATATGTATGTGTAGTTAGCTTTTGGGTATTGGTGGTCTAGCTGGCTATTGCTCTACCATTGAGGAATAATCTATCTTGGCATTGTTACTACATTAGCATTTTCTCATGTTGCAAGTTCAGTAGCTTGTTCTTCTTTAGTTGATGAATTCCGAAAATGCAATCTCTCATTGTTGCCATTACATCATAACAGCGGGACCTTGCTGTCGACTTCCATGGGTTGGACCTGCTTTGATGCCTTGGATTGGATTAAATTCTCAGGGTTACGAGCTCCAGCGTGATGGACATGGACAGGTGATGCTCCTTTCTTTCTGCATGGTTCACCTCCCCTCCCATGTTTTTCTGTTTCCACATATTTCAGCTCAAGATTATTAATCTTGCTGATTTTAATACTATTCCTCTCTTGACATATGGCTCATGTTTATCGCACCCAAAGTCTGAAACAAACACGCTCTTCTTCACACTAAATACACAGCACATCCCAACATATATCTCATTGTTTGCATGTATGGCAGCTCAATTTTCAATTATACCTATCAGGCGCGGTGGACATTATTGACAGTCATTTTTCAGTTTTGGCGTAATTATGTGTCACATGCAGCTTCTCAAGTATTTAAGAATCTTGTTGGTTTGGTCCAGAAACGATGTTGTTTTGCTGGAATTTCGTGCAAGGAAACCCCATAGTTTTCTATGCTTTACATCCATGTGGAGTTACCCACTGAAACACAACGGTACGCCAGCATTACAGATGATACTAGTAGTATCCGTAAGCTACTAGCACATCACAACTTACTATTTCAATCCATGCCGCGGTAGCTTGAACCTGCTGGGTTACAAACAGCTGGTAGTTCTAATTAGGGAATTAATTGATTCCATCCGGTCCTTGTGAACCGCTCGGTAGCCGTTTCCTCGGACCGACAGGTGTCCCTGGGACCACCCATGTTCTTAGCATCTCCCCATACGTATCCTCGTTCGCTAGCAGCTCTTCTTCCCGAATCGTCTCTTTTCCCATCTCCTTTTTCTCAGCCCACCACTCCACCGCATGATTTGCTGCTGCAACCCAGCACTGCTGCACCTCCCTCCCACCACCGCTCTGGAAGGCCACATCTCCACTGCCGCCGCCGCTGCGTGACCCTTCATTGCAGCAACTACCATTGTTGCAAGCCAGACCAGGGCAACACAATGCCGACCACCGCAGCAGCAGGGGGAACGACGGTGTAATAGCAAGGGTCACGACGTTGGCAGCATGCAACAACGTTGGCTGCTGCGACGACGGAGTGACCGGCAGTGACGCCGGCTGCAGCGACGACGGAGTTGCTACGAGGGCGCTTGTTGGAAGCATCCGATGATGCGAGATTAGTGAAAGGTATGACGAGAGAGCGTCGGTGCTACGACAACGGAGTTGCAACTCCGGCGCAACGATGTTGCGATGGAGGACCAGGTGATGCTGCGAAGCCGATGGAGGTTCTACGACGGGGGCGGAAATGTTTGTAGGCTGTACCGGAGCCATGCGCGCGCTGGATGATGACTTGCTTGCTGGCATCAGTTGTGCAGCAGGGACAGGAAGACCATGTTGATCCGAGAGACGCGCTATGTTGCGTGACGTGCGGACGATGAGATAAAATGTCCAGCGCTGCACATCTAACGGCTGTCAAGGCGGCTGTTGCTTCCATCCGCTATAGTCGGAGTGCCTAGCTCACCCCTTCTAATTATTGCAGTTAACTCATGTAGTACCCCCTGTACAATACTCTACTCTGCTACTAACACACATGATTGAGTTCCATGTTGTCTCCATTTATGAAGGGATCCAGGGTGCCAGTTTGAAAAAAGTTCTGCTCTTTTTTTTTGAGGAAAAGTTCCATTCTTTCTGGAAGAAACAGTAGATTAAGAAAAAATAGTTTACTTAATTCGCAACTACTGCTTGTCCTGTTTTGATTTCTTAGGCTTGGTTCACTGATCAAGTTCCTAACGCGTACAACCCATGAAGGGTTCCAGTAAGATTTCACTACTGTGTGATAAAAATAAAATACATGATATCGACCTACTGTTGTGCCCAGATTAGAACTATCTACTCATGTCAGACCATTCGATTGTGAACTAATGGTTCCTTGGAATGCGTTAAGAATTTTGTTCACTAAAAAAAGGCAGTTAGTCTCGGCCTACAGAAACTAACACTTGCTCTGGTTTTTGTTCATAGCACATCTTTTAAAAGATGCCTTTGGTTTCTATATTAAGATCTCCTATAATCTTTTCCGCACCCCCTGATGCCTTACCTTTTGGAACTACTTGTGCACTGCCCCAATATTTTTGTTTTCCTTGCTCCTGCATCACTTTTGTGTCAGTGTGGAGTTTGATGGCGATCCGGCTATGGTAGTACTTTTGCGGCCACCAGCTTGAGAAAGATGATGATTTAGTTGCCCACTCGCAACACTTGGGTGTATGTGACGGCCCGTCCTTATTTTCGCTAGCTTATGCACAATGGATGTGGTTACTTTGATTTCCTCTCCTTTCGGGTTTGAGCAAAGAATGGTGTTATATTTTTCATTCAATATAAACATTGAGTTTGTGAAGTTGCTTTGGTTTGTTGGGTATGATGACATCACAAACTGAGTAGGTTTCAGAAGATAACTCTTGCTGTTCTTTTGCAACTATATTGAGAATAGTGATTCGATTTTCCCCTCTAAATTTCTTACTTCTCTCTTGTCCTCATGTAGCACGATTCGGTACAGCAGAGGAGAAGGGCTTCATTTCATCGTGCCAGGCAAGATGCGCCCGCTGCCGGTTATTGAAATTGTTTCTGTAGGTTGTCTGATCTGTATTGTAGCATGAATTTCTTGTACTTGGCTTTGTTTTGCTCAGATTCCTATCATTTTGAGCAGCTTATTCTGCGTTTTACTTTAGCCACCATGATGGGTTGGGTATTTTTAGCTCTAAAGTGGTTTCATGTTAGATTAGTTTACAGCATTGTTACTCTTGGATCACTCGAACACTTTTCCAACATAACAGGTTTTAGTATAAACATTGCATTATCATTTGTGGTTGTCTTTCCTTGTTTCACACTTGAGATTATCTTCTTGAAAGGATGATTGGATACAAAGAGCAGAGGGTAGATTGTGGTGTGTAGCAACGAGATAAGGTGATATGTAATGCGGTTGTATACACACAGGTGGTCTTTTTGTTTTTTGCACTTGCATGTGTACTCGATGCTGTTGTTTGTGTTAGTTACTGATCCGTGGCTTGTAGCATTAGATTCTTGTTCTTGTTATGGCTTTCCTCAGATTCCTAGCATCTGGATTAGCTTATCGGACAACTACATGTAGCCAGCACGATTGGGCGTTGATTGGTCTTTTTTAATTTCCACTGGAGTCATTCTAAATCCATTTACAGGAGTTTTAGTATGAATGTTGATGCATAACATTATTCTGCGCACTTTATATACACTCTGACATGGGTCCGCCGCAAAAGATGGTGAATTCTGAGATTGGTCGTCAGGTTATTTATGGTTTGTAATATCTGGCTAAGATGATGCCTGATGCGACTTTACACACAGGCGGACATTCTTGAGTGGGAGCGTGGAGCCGTTCGCCTTGCCGGCCCAGCAGGTCGTTGAGGGACCGCTCGAGGTCGCCGGCCGAAAGGAGGGAGGGAGACAGAGGCACCTGTGTGCATGGTTGCATTTTGCAGGTCTAGTTCTTCACCGCGTTAGGTGGATAATCTCTTATTAAGTCCATGTGGAGGTCAAGTTTGTTCTGACTTCTGACAAGCATTTTCTTCTTCTTCCAGGTTGAGCTTTCTATTTCTTTTGAAGCTGCAAAGAAATGCCACTCTGGGAATAGAGGATGCTCTTCACTAGGCAAGTTTAGGACAAATTCTGCACTTCCAGGTTTGAAGTGCTAGCTGGAGTATATCTGAAAATGAATGGAGGATTCGAAACTGACCAATTGTTTTACCTTTTGCAGCCATTCTTTACGCCTATGGATCAAATGGAGTTGATCTTGATTCTTATATATATGCATGTGAAGTCACTCTAACCCATGGTAGATTCCGTTGGTCGACTTTGAGTTACTCACAAGACTGTAACCCTATTTTCACTGCGCGCACATGATCTTAATTTGATCCTAATGACTGTAATTGTATTCCTAATTAGCACATTTATTTATGTGTTGATGGTAAATACTACTCCCTCCATTCCATAATTATTGTCGTGGTTTTAGTTCAAATTTGGACAAAAACCACGACCATAATTATGGAGTGGAGGGAGTACTAGGCTACCGACGCAACAGCCGTGTACGAGATGAAAAAGAAATAGAAGTATTGAGAAGAAAATAAAAGAAAGAGCAACATCTTGTGTGAAAAGAAAACAAAATAAAAGAAAGAAAATACATTAAAAAGAAAATAAAAGAATGACCACATCCTCACTCCATCCTGGAGCCGCCGGAGATTCTTCCTTTTCACGCTTGTTATCTATTACGCCCTCCATAAACTAATATAAGAGCGTTTAGATCACTAAAGTCTAAACGCGCTTATATTAGTTTATGGAGGGAGTAGTATTTAGAGTAACTAATTACTGGCACATCCTCTTCTCCTTATCATGCATATTAGTAGTTAATTACTGGCACATTAACCAGCTAGTATTTAGAGTAAACTATTAAGTTGATTGCCTTTTACATGACCTGTAATGTAGATTAAAATGGTTGTATTTTCAAGTATAAATGATTTAGTAGAACAGCTTGACTTTTGTGAAAGAAAATTACTGCATGCATGGAGCATCCTTCGAATCACTTAGGGGCCATTTCACGGGGCAAAGCCACTCGACTTTTTTGCTCGTTCATGTGTTTCTTGTTGGTTTTTGATAAGTTGTCCAATTTGCTTTTCAGTGTATGACATCACTCGTTGAGAGACGTTCACAAACTTGATAGATGCTCGTCGGAAAAAAAGTGGACTTGGTTTAGGTGAGTCCTTGGTCGATGTGTTCTATCAGAAAAACAAGGTGTATGTGGCGATTTCTCTGGCACGTAAAATCGGATGTTAGGATCATTGCTCTGTAAACATCCAAATTGATCATTGATGTGTTCCCACTACTGGCAAGATGCTTGCTATGAAGATTACCATGATCATTGATGCTCTGGAGATCGTTGGATGCCAATTACTCATATTACATGTAGGCAAAGAAGCATTGGCTGGATAGGGTTAAGTTGATATGAAGTAGCTAGGGTTCTCTACATAAATAAGAGAATGCAAGTTGTGATACAATACTGGTAAAATTAAGATTTTTATGGGAGTGATTTTCCAAGGGTGTTTGTTAACTACCGCTAGTGACATCGCTATATCAGAGTATGTTAACACGCACAGAGGCTTTGACCTTGATTGGTTTCTTGCCTTGGTCTAACTATTTTCTTGCCTTGGCAAGCGAACAAAGCTTAGGATGCTTGGTCTCTCCAGCGATCACTTTTCTGATGCCATCCCTAGATTGCAAGTGCTTCCTCCGATGCTCACTCACACCTCCTGCCCTGCCCCTCCTGCTTCCGCTTCTTCTTCAGCTCCAGCATAGGTAAGTTGTGTACTTGAAGGAACAAAGCAGCAATCTTGGTTTGCTTCAATCTAGTTCATGATTGTTGATCCCACTTTTTGGAACAATGCTGCCCGTTTGTTTCCTCCTTTTTTGACTAGATGAGGCTTTTTGGATTATTACTTTTATTATTCTTGCAACTTTTGCATCATATTTTACTCGATACAACCATCAACTCTGCTTCTTTTGAGAAAACGAGTATTTGGTCTATTCTAGTTCGTCTGAGCATTGTAGATTGATAGGTAGCTCCAAGAAAACATGATTATTGTATGTTATTTGTGCTTGCCTTTTTTGTTCTGTGAAGAATAAATTACTTTACTTGTTACTTGAGAATCTGATCATGTTTGATCCTTATTTTATTTATTATAAGTATGGGTTCTTGAATAAAGAGATATGTTGGTAGACCGATGTTGCTAATAGTTGCATGCACACCATGTTACATTTTCAGTAGAAACAACCCTTTAGGTGCTTGCCTAGTGCACGGAATGGCGGTGATCAGGTAGGGCCAGTGCGGTGGGTCTCAGGTGGGGATGGGGTTCAGCGATGTGTTCTATATATAGATGAAGTGGTGTAAGGTTTTTACATATTCTTCAGAGGTATCCCAGGCTTTTTTTTTTGAAAAATTGAAATCCCTCCATTCCAACGAACAAGGCGCGCATGCATCTGGAAATTCAACTTAGACCACAAATTAGACCAACCAAACATGGGTTATATGCGATAAAAATATACCATTGAATTCGTACTAAAAAAAAAGAAGTTTCCAACGGTATAATTTTTAAGTACCAAACTATATATTAGTGATCTAATTTAAGGCCAAAGTTAGATTTTGGGAAGTGTACGCGCCTTATTCAGTGGAATGGATGGAGTATGAGATACATATTAGTATATATCTGAATGTATCTGGGTATCCAGGCTGACACACTGGTTTTGGGCCTTATCCATGTTTCCAGGCCTCGAATGCATGATGTCTGGTGTACATACATATGTTTTGATTCACACTAATCCAAATTAAAGAATCCATGCCCAAAGCATTCCCAAAATGACAAGTTATGGGAGACTTGGGGCCTCTTCCATCCGTATCTATTGTCTTTTCTTTAGTTGTATCTGGTGCCATTTGTAGAACACATCTTAGCCTTAGCCCTACATACATTTGAGCCCTGTATTGAGATGTTGTGTATTTTATCTACAGGACCTTCCTAATGACATGTTGGCTCGGGAGAAGAAATTGGAAGAATTAAAGTGACAGCAAGAGAGTTAGACTCAAGAGGCGATGCAACGAACATTACAGTTGAGGGATACAAAGATAAAGTTTTTTGGTCGGTATTCTCTTATCTGTGTTCATATTCATTTCGAGTGTCCTTTGTGACAGTGTCTGTCCGTATGATGTGTTTGTTCTAACTTCACATAGAGGCGAAAGATTGAGAGGATGATAACGTGCCTTGAGAAACAGCAACGCTCAAATGCTGATGATGCCAGCAAAATTGCTCGAAAATCTCGAACATGTTAGAGTAAGATCACTGCAGCCCTTTCTCTTTTTTCTGGGCCATTCTTTTGGCATGAGGTTTAGTATGTTTCTTTTGGACTAAAGAGTATACTCAGTCTCAATAATTGCTGGTACTTGTTCTAGAACGATTGAACCTGCTTCAATTTTCAGCTAAAGTTTACTTATCTTTGTACTTTTTTCCAAAGAAAGAAATATATTTCCCTTTGTTCATCGGGGGTAATAACCCAGATACTGTGTAGAAAAGGAATAGACGGCATAAACAGGTCAAGGAGAGTCTCATCGCTGCTGCAGCAAATGGAAAGGGCTTAGAAGGTGCATGATCCTATTGATTAGCGTTTAATTACCGTTTTCTAGATTATGATCTTCAACCTTCATCTTTGCATTGAAATATGTGCCACATGTTGGCTAGATATCTACTGTCTAAAGCACTATTTTTTTCCATCACCAAACAGAGACAGCCAGTGAAGATGACACCATGGATGTGAGTAAAGATAACTTCTTTATGTCTGGAATGTTCAAGTGACTAAGAGGCATATGACGAGCTTACTAATAAAAGTACAAAGTATGATTCACAACTCTTGGGCATTGTACTTGCTATTATGATCCCAGTGGTATATCATGCAATTATAGTTTGTTACTCTGAAAACATTACACAGGGTGGTCAATTAATCTTTAGTTTGGCATATATTAGTGTGTACAGTGTGCTAATGAAATCAGGTTATCCAAAATCTATCTCTGAATGATCATGATATATCTTTTTTGACATGCCTAGTGTTCTGCAGGCCCATGGATGCTTTAAAATTTGTTGCAAGTAGTTACAACATTTTCATGCATAGTTACAACTTGTGTAGAGCTATTCCCATGTGTTTTGGCATATCTTTTCTGACATGCCTAATGTTGCTTTGGCATACTTGAACTATTCCCATGTGTCATATTGTGTGCAAGTGAAGATAGTAATGCAACTGTTTCACTGATGAGATTTACATGTTACTTGCCACACTCACTCACCCCTCCTCCCCCCTTAGTATGATTTGCTCTTCTTTCCTGATTCACCTTCCTCTCTCATGTGCATAAGTGATCGCAGTGTCGTGTGTGTGTGGGACAACATCACCAACGAGTCCGTTTGCCGGCGTTCACTCCAACGCGCCTCTGTTGTCCAGTTCTTTTTCGGCTACTGCATAGGTAAGCTGATGGTTCCTCCCCTCTGCTCTCTGTCATTCTCTGTGTGCACATGGCCATCGATGGTGGTAAACTTCATTACTGTACATCAATACAACATGAGGAATTTCTGGTTCCAAGATAATTCATTTGCTGTGATTTTGGTCATGTACTGATCAGTACAAAGGATGCACTGGTTGTGTGCCAATGGTAAGCGATAAATTAAGTTTGGTGTTTCGTATCATGTAACTAGAGTACTAGACTATACACCTCACTGCTCTTATCACCCAAAATAACTAGACTGCAAACTTCCTGTTCTTCAAAGATTGCTCTTTGTATTCTTTTTCTCAAAGACTTTGGGGTTGAACTCTAAACTCTGCACCTCCACGTACTCATAGTAGTATTTATCATTTGTCGGTGTAGTACATTTAAGCGACTCAATTATACGTTGATAAAGGACAAATAGGTCATTGCAACCCAGGAAAAAAATGGGAGCCCTGCCAGTTATATGCCTGTTCATCTAGCATGATATATAGATACGGTAGCAGAACCAGAATGAGCATACACAGATCTTTTATTGCTCGTTTTGTTAAAACATGTACTTTGTCATTAGATGACCAGTGAAGGAGAAGAAATACACCCAGAAATGTGCAAGTCATGAATGTGCGAGTCTGTTTGTAGTCAAGTCATTCTTATGTTGAGCATCAGGCTTCATTGCATCTTCTTACCTTGGGAGTTGAATTCTTATCCAGAAAAGATCGGCAACTAAACAACTTCGTCAGTTTGATATTGTGATCTGGCAAAGTAAATTGGTACTTGGACCTTGGAAAATGGCGGCAGGGGACTACCGGGCTAGGGAGGGGGTTCGTGTTACTCTATCACTGAAACTAGAGTGGGTTCATGTTACTTTTTCGCTGAAACTAACAATGCTTGCTCAACATGTACTGTCTTTGTATGTGAACTCTGCTAGATGTAGTCGAGTCTCGAAGCATAACCTGGATGAATCATTGCACTCTGCATTAGTCTGTCGGTACACATAGTTGCTTCTCAGTAACAAGTAAGTATGTTGATTGTTTTGTTAATGATGTTAGAGATTTTATGTAATGCTGGTACTGGTAGTTGTCTTCAACTCATGAACTTAATGGGTTCTATATATTTATAATAACGACTCAGGTTGTTGAGATCACAAAGGGAAGCTAAGTGAAATACGAGCTTGACAAGAAAAAAGGACCGATTAAGGTGTGTGTGTGTGTTCTGTTTGCTAAATCTCTTGCTAACAAGTGATGCTAAGCTAGCTAGGTTAAATTTCCTGAGGTGCTATGGTATAGTAACTAATTTAACATGTATATTCTACTTCTTGGCCATGGAAGGATTGGCCTTCAGAGCTTAGATTAGCTGCATATGTGATTCTTGGTCTTGTTTGATAAGATTGAAGCAAAGTGGATATTCTCTACTTTATCTTTTACCGAGTGTGAGTTGTGATTTTGATAGGATTTTCCTTTGTGAGTTGCTTCCTTGTGATACCCTGGTTCCTTGGCCATTAATTAATCTATCCAACATGTCTGCAGGGTGCTGCCGTCAACCTCAAGTTCTAGTTCGGGAGCAACCTTAGTAGCAGCGACAAGAAGAACTACCTTTGTCCCAACAAGAACTACAACCTCACGTCCTAGGTCGACGGGTGCGAGCCTTGCTGGGG
>LR738712.1:739006792-739038017 GCA_902687465.1 Secale cereale
GTATACGTGTAAGAAAAAAATAATCAGGCCACAGTGCACATCAAAGGTCTAAGCCTAAAAAATATGGATCCGATAACTAGCTCACTCGTTATTTCCTACATTCTAGGTGTACGCTTTATCCAAGAAATATTCCTGCATATGCTTAAAGCTGGTTTTTTGTACGCTAGAGGATGGACTTGATTACTCGGAGTTTCCAACCGAGCACACCGCGGCAAACCCTAACGTTTAGTGTGATAGAAGCCGATGACGCATTGCGCCATGTAGGCATAAGGCGGAGGAGTGCCAGCGAGGCAGATGGTAGTAATGCATGCACATGGTAAAGCTAAACACCGAGGCACGAACTCCACCAACTTCACACCTTTACAATTTAAAATATGATCTCCATTTTCAATTCAAAGTATGATTTTGCTTCAAGGTTTAAGTATGAGCGATTTTTATTGTAGAATTGCTGCAAAAATTAAACTTCCACATACATTATTGATAAATTCCGTACTAGCATGTAATGGTGGAGCAAGACGACAAGTCAGTTTGAATCCTTCCTGTGCTCGCTATAAGTCAATATTGGTGCGTCAAATATCTGCCGCCGGTCATGGGCTTAGAAACCAACAGGAAAAGTTGTTGCGGCTAGGGCGAACCAATAAATTAAATAAAGTCCAAATAGAGGCCAATATTGAAGTCAACGTCAATTTTTTTGTTGGATTGCTCAGAGTGCCAAACCAGACAGATCATATATCTCTTCTCGCGGAGGGCACAAACCATGAGTGTGAAGGCTATAAAATTTCCGATTCAAGTTCCTACATTATTTTTTCGAAAATAAGTTTAATGCTGGGGAAGGGGGGCATTGGCCCCCTCATCTTAACACATAGCTCTTCCTAAATATATTTGTATGTCATATTTTTTAATATAAATATTGTATATATCAATTGGACCACCCTGGCCGAAAATCCTGGCTACGCCACTGCCGGCGCCGATCGGTTTTCTTTGTTTGCTGGATGCGCAGATCCGGTGAAGAAGAAAATGTTTACCTCCCCTACACCACCGATCACCGTCTTTCACCTCCATGCCTCCAGAGCAGCGGTTCGTTTACATGTATGTATTTCCCTGTCCTACATGCACTAGATCTACATCACCTTTTATTTAATTTTCATTCCAAGAAAACTAGGAGATGATGTTGGATATTTTATTTGTCTCAGTTGTGCTCGAATTATAATGTTAAGGGGGTACTTTGAGTGATTGTTTTTAGAGAAAAGACATATGTCCGACTTTATAAATAAATCTATTTGGACTTTAGAGAAACCAAATAGGTTGTAGTGAGCACATCGCCAAAACACGCGAAATCAGCAGCTTAGAGTGATTGTGGTGTGTGAACAATTGAGCAGTAAATACTTCTGTTTGTCCATGATTGGCTCTACTACAGCATGTTGCATGTACGAGATGGTTGAGAACGTGTCTTTTTTAAGTTGGAGAATTTGTTGTCAGAATTCAGAAAACATTCCTCTATTTGTCCCATTATGGTGTGTGATGATAGCCTAAATGATTTGAATTTCCTGAAGCATGCACTTTCGAATTGCGAAAACATGGTTATTATCGTTAAGCTTGAAGTTGATGGAGAGAGAGAGAGAGAGAGAGAGAGAGTAGTGATTCAGGTATATATATTTCTATCGTAGTATTATAGTGGCATGAAGAATGAAGATATTTTTCTCCTTTTTTTATCATTCATCTTTGGTTAACCAACCTGCAAAGAGCAAACTTGGCTGCTGTATTTTTGTTTCATGTGCTCTGGATCCTAATTTCTGACACCCCTTCCGTGCTCTTCAAGTTGGACATCCGGAAGGCTTTTGACTAGGTGCAATGGGATATCCTGGACCATCTTCGGCATTTGGGTTTCCCTGGCCACTTCCGGGACTGGATTGCGGCCCTCCTATGTACCTCTTCGGCTCGTGTTCTTCTCAATGGAATTGAGAACTTTTTTCATTTTTCTTGAACTATTTGTTATATTTGCAAACATTTATTTTCATATTCTTGGACTAATCTGCAAATTCATATTTTTTAAACCATCAACTTTTTTCAAAACTGTGAACTTTTCATAAAGTTCATGAACTTTTATAAAAATTGGTGCACTGTTTTGGTAAATTCATGATTTCTTTTCAAATTTGTAAAGTTTTTCAAATTCACAATTTATTTAAAAAATAACTTTTTTGAAATCACAAACATTTTTTCAACTCTATGAAAATTTTCTTATAGTCAGCAATCTTCAATTAACAACCCGTGGTCAAGGGTCATGTGTGCACAGATATTATTTTTTTGGTTTTTTTTAGCGTAGCCATGAGTGCCATATGAGCGAGTGCGACTGAGAAGAAAGAGTTCGAGCGCTATTGGCTGTTTGCCAGCACTGCTTGTGCGCAAGCGCTGATTAGAGAACAGGCGCTCAAGGCACCAATTGGGACGCCTCAGTATCACTTGCCTCCTCTTCCTTCTCATTGATATATGGGCTAGATGATGTTGTTGGGCCTACACCGGGCAGTGGAAATGCATCTACTTTTTTTTCCAAAAGGAGGAGGATCCTAGTACAGGTTCCATAGATGATTCCCATAACGACTCCTACACAGCTGCTATTAGGCCAGCCTACTTGGGCGATCTTTACAAGTTAGCGCTACTGCCGTCTCGCAATAAGCAAGACATACAATTTGCACATAAGATCAGTGGTAATTCCTATTTGAGGCCTTCTACGTCAAAATGTCGCCCTTTAGCAGAAACGTGGTGACTTGGGCCGGTTCATATACACATGAGATGGCTACGAGTTTCCACGCAATTTTCTACTTTCGTTGGCAACATTTTCCTGATTTGTCACGAAGGAGTAATGGTTCAATTTTCTGTATGAGCATTTTTTGGTTCGCATGAGCATTTTCACTGGTTTTATGTGGCTCTATTATTGATTACTAATTATTTATTATTTTCTCATTTTTCTCTTAAGTTTTTTTTTTTTGCAGGAGACTTCCGGTCTATTCATCCATGGCAGTACAAAGAATAGAGAAATAACAAAAAGAACATCTATGTCGGTAGACCACTTAGCGATGACTATAAGCACTGGAGCAAGCGCAGCTGCCATCACCCCTCTCTCACTAGAGTCAGGCCAAACTAGTTGTTGTAGAATGTTGGAAAGTCGTCGCGCTAAGGCCCAACAGGACCAACGCACGAGAACAACAACCGTCGCTGGTGAAAAGAAGTATAGCTCAAAAAGATCCAACCTATAGACACATAAACGAAGACGAATAGAGACTGGATTCAAGCAAGTTCACCAAAGATCGACACCAACTGAATCACGCAATATCTATCGGAGATACATCCCCACACGCCCTCCGACGATGCTAGATGGGTCATCGGAACGGGGCATAGATGGGGAGAATCTTATTCCATTTTCACGGAGCCGCCACCATCTCATCTTTATGAGCAGGACACAAACCCTAAAGAAACTCTCAAAATCACCTAAACACGTAGCAAGATCCCTCCAGCCGGCGTGTGTCGGGATCCACCATGCCTCCATGGCCCTAAGACCATCAGAGATGAGTCGGCGGGAGGGAGGCCGAGAAACCATAGCTTTTTTTTGGGGAGGCGGTGGCTTTGTCTAGGTTTTGAGCATCAACGGGGTTTATTAATTCAAAAATATTTTCAAAATACATGTTTTTTAATTGGAGAACATTTTTAAAAATTATTCTCCTAAATACATCAAGTTTTTCAAAATTAGGGAACACTTTTTGAGAACCTGGATATTTTGTTAGAAAACTTGAATTTATGTACTAAGTCTTTGCGAAAGGGAAGCGAATATGACAATTCTTCAAGTATAATTTACAGTAAATTTATGTTTAATCTACTAGGTAAAACCATGGATGCCACCTTGTAAAGAACATTACAAAGGCTTCCAGGCTCGCTACCTTTGGGATACGCAGAATAAACGTGCTCCCTTCCCATAAGCAGGCCAAGCACTACCAATCACCTCCTTCAGACTTATAGGCTGTTTGGTTCACGCCAATGTCAGCCCTGCCAATCTTGGCTATCCAAATATTTGGCGCAGGCGAATCCAAAAGAAACTAGCCCCCACGCTTAGCCCCCACGCCTAGACCCGCGCCGCCGCCGGCCACTCCGGCCCCGGCGTCCACCTACACCCTCCCACTACTCGCCGGCGCCCGTCCACTCAGGGATCCGCTCCGGCAACGACGTCCACTCTCTTCTCACCGGCGAGGACCCTCTCACTGGGAGCCGTAGTCCAGTCATGGCTCTTGCGGATCTCAACTTCGACAAGGGACAAGACTTTGCAGCGGAGATTTGGCAAAAATGGGGTGTCCCCATCAACTTCGAAGAGGGAGGAGACATGGAGGAGTTCTTACTAGTGGCGAAGTTCACTAGATCTCAGATTCGACTCACGGAAGAATCGGTCAGCACTATTCTTTTATCTTTCTTTGGAGGAAGGGCATCCAAATTTCGTGTCAAGCTGCTGCAATACTTCTCTTTTAAGTTCTCGGTTTCATCTAAGGAAGTGGGTTTCTCAATCATCAAGGGAGGTAACATTTCGATGCCCCTTCTCAATGTTATTTTCCTTCTTTGGGGCGAGGGTGGCCCAAACTCGAGCTGGGAATTAGATCAATATCTGCAAGAGAAGGAAGATGAATGGACACACATCTTTCGTCGTCATCCTAGGAAATCATACGCACAAGCTCTTAGATCACCAGCTAGATTCACCCCAAATTCTCATCCTCATCATGAATCTTCCTTGATCCGCTCTAGCCAATCTAGGGGAGCGCAATCTTCGGCTGCCCATGGTGTTAATGGTATTAATGGTGATCATGCACAATCAAGTGCACTGACGCATCAGCGCGCGGGATCACAGCATTTTCAAAATGGGCAGGAGGCCTTTTGTGTCCGTTGCCTCCTCTATGGCCACCTTAGGCCCAACTGCACAAACAGAATCAAATGTCGGGCCTGCAAATGATGGGGCCATATTTCCAATAATTGCTTCTTCTCCGCGAAGCCCAACGGGTCTAACAGGCCCTTAGACCAGCCCACTACGACGATCAGTATTCCTAGGCAACTGCCCATTACTCACGCGGACAGGACGGCAAGTATGGTCAATTAGAGGTCCAATCAAGGCAATGACGGCTATTCCTCGGGAGTACCTACCAGAACTAGCCTCCCCCATTACCCCGTCTCCCTGCATTCCACCAGAAATCGTCTCTCCGCCGCTGTCATCCCTCAGACGAACACCAGCCAGAGCCCTTCGTCCTTCTCTGCTCCCTATCCAACTACAACCATGGCCTCGTTCCCTTTTGATCCCACCCCCTTCCTCCCGCCAAACCACCACAGCATTGCTGTGGAGGGAAGACCAGCGAGGATCCGCGTTCATGGTGGCTCAGCTCCGCTAAAGCATGAAGACTGGGCAATAGTCTCTATTGTCCCAATGCCGAATCTCCCCGTGCCGTTTTCCACTGTCCGTGAGGTAATATCCGACTTCCTCACTGATAGAAGAGTTGGATTTTCAGAAGTGGTTCCATGTCCCTTTGGACAGGCTTATGTCAGGTTGAACAGTGTTTTTGATCGAGATGCACTGGTTACTAATAGCCCACACCAATTCACGGATGTGCATGTTATCTTTGAGAATCACAATAGAGGTTTGAACTGGAGGAAGCTAGTACTCAACAGAGAAGTCTGGATCCTACTCTGTGGCTACCCGTTTGACAGATCATATATCCAAGATATTAACGATGCTGTTAGTAAATTTGGCAAGTTTATCATGTGGGATAGAGTGAGGAGCACTAGGGCATATCAGATGGTCAAAATCAGGGTGGAAGAATTAAGCGACATACCGGCAAGCATCGTTTTTGGGGATGGAGATAACTCGGATTCTCTGACGGTGCCAATAGTTATTCTGCAGCAACAGGCTCTTGGAGAGGAACCGCATGATGAAGACCCTATCCCCCCTAATGGTAATCCTCATCCAGTTCCTCATCAGGCCAATTTTCATCCCAACCAGCACAACCACTTCCTTGGCCCTATCCCAGAGCATGCAGCAGAACAAGTGGGTGAACCTCAATAGGCCCCTCTGCCCAATTTGAACCTGGCACCAAATGAAGAAGTAGAAGATGAGGAACAGCTAGAGGTGATGCCTGGTTGGGGCCATTGGGCTATGCCAGAAGGCAACAATCAGATTGACATGGAAATTGAACAAGGGGAATTCCCTCTTCTGAATGAGATCATGGCTCCATTAGATATGGATGAGTTACCAGTAATTGACCACAGCAGTATAACTTTATCTATGGGGATTTCGAACAACAGTGGCAACACAGGAGCTTCAGCCAATGGACCTCTGGCGCCAATTATCCCTGATTTAAATCTGTTAGATGGGCCAGAACAGTTCCAACCACCTCCACTTGGGGACATTGATATGGGCCTTGCAATGCAGCCCATTAGGGACTTTAGCATGGAAGTGATGCTGCAGAACACTAGCTCAATTCAGGGGGACAGTAGGGAAGACCCAATGCATCTGGAATGGACAGTGCACTCAAGATCCAAGGCACCTACACTTATTGTGGAGGAAATTTCTATTCAGAAAAATAGTGTCCAAGCTGGAACAGAGTATTTGGCTCAAAGAGAGACAACAAGCAACCAGGAAGAGAGGGTGCAGCAGGCCAATCAGGATACATACATTACAACCATGATCTTTGAACCACAAAAGTCCTAGACAATTGAGGATTATGCTACCAACTCTGTGGGTGAAGCAGGTGATAACTCCTCATCTGATCTATCAGTACCACCTGGCTTCCCTACTCCTGCTTATTTATATGAACAAACTCTCATTCATGCAGGAATGGCACAAATTCTACTTGTAACAGAACTAGTGGGGACTGATATGGAGGCTACTAGAATAATAGAGGGAGATTACCTGGGCAAGGAGGGAGCTAGCATTTGGAGAAAGCACTTTGCACCATCTTCTGCTGACACAGAGATCTTACAGGTACCTATAGACTGGGTTAATTTTCTTTCAGTCACTTTTCTCACTCCAGATAAGTTTGAATGGGCAAAGAAATTCATCTCCTCGCAAGTTTGGGAAATCATTACTCAAGGATCTTCTGCCACCACTTTACCTTTTGTCATCCCTAAAACTTGTCCCACTTCTGAGCACTCTGCTACTTCTGATACTATGTCTGAACCTGTTGAGCAGGAACAGGAGGTTTCATCTCCTATGACATCAGCATCCAGGATTTCCAATCTTGCCACTACACCTGCAACTCTGAATATCAACAAGAAGAGGAAGGATAAGACACCCATGGTGGAGACTGAGGTAAGGAGGAGCTATAGATTACAGAAACTTACAAAAGGTTTCAAGAAAAACATTTGTGTTGATAGAAACTGCTTAGCATGTCATGCCCTACCTCCTATCATTCCTGCAAAGGTAGTTAAAAACCTTAATACTACTTTTTGCAAGGTGCCAGCCAAGGATACCACTGAAGAGATGCTGACAAGCAAGAGCAAAAAATCCAAGAGCTCCCTCCCAGCTAAAGACACCTCCAAAGGAACCGCTGCTTCAAATAACGATGCTAGTGTTGCGGGTATAGCCGGGAGCCATAGCTAATGTCCATATCAGCAGCTTTCATGTGTACTTCGTTCTTAGCTATATCAGTGTTTGTAAGAACCCTAGTATTATGGATTGTCTGATGTACTCAGGTTGCCATATGTTTATGGCTATGGCCAGTTTGAACTGTTTCTTAATGCTACCAGAATCAAGTACTCCTAGATATGGAGAAAGAGTGGTCGATCCTCAACTGGAACATTCGTGGGATCAATGATCCCAAAAAATGGACATCTATTAGAAATAAAATAGAAGAATCGCAGTGCGCAGTGATTTGTATACAAGAGACGAAGAAAGAGGAATTTGACTCTAGATTCATCCAGAATTTCTGCCCTAAACGACTTAATAAGTTTGAATTCGTGCCTTCCACTGGGGCATCCGGTGGTTTACTGATTGTTTGGAATGATCAGATCTTTTAAGGACAATTATTCCACTCCAACGATTTCTCTCTGTCTATCAATTTCACATCTACTCAATGTGGAAAATCCTGGACACTCACCAACCTCTATGGGCCATGTCAACATAATGAAAGGAACATATTCCTTGATTGGTTTAAACACTTTCAGATTGATGATACCACCAATTGGTTAGTTCTAGGGGATTTTAACTATGTCAGATACCCTCATGACAGAAATAGAGAGGGTGGGAACATTTTAGAGATGCTTGCTTTCAATGAGGCCATCAACAACCAAGCACTTATTGAAATACCACTGAAAGGACGGCAGTTTACCTGGAGCAATATGCAGGATGCTCCCCTCTTGGAGAAATTAGACTGGTGTTTCTCATCTGAGTGTTGGACCAACAATTTCCCTTCCACTTTTGCTTACCCACTAGCTAAAACAGTATCTGATCATGTGCCCATTATGGTGAAGATTGGGACTCAAATTCCGAAATCAGCCATATTCAGGTTCGAAAACTTCTGGTTAGAGCACTCAGATTTCCATTCGGTGGTCAAAGGATTTGGACACAACCAGTACCAGAAAATGACAGTGCCAAAGCCATAGCTACCAAATTCAAGAGGCTGAGAAAAGGACTTAAGATTTGGGCCAAGAACATTTCCGACCTTAAAAAGATTATTGATAACTCTAATTATATGATTCTCATCTATGATACTATTGAGGAACTCAGACACCTGACATTGGAAGAAGCAAATGGAAGGGATATTCTTAAGAAGCACCTTGAAAACATTCTGAAACATCAAAGACTGTATTGGAAGCAGAGAGCTACTATCAGACAGATCAAAGTGGGAGAAGCCAATACCAAGTACTTCCAAGCAAAAGCTACAATTAAATTCAGAAGCAACAACATTGCTATGCTTAGGGATGAAGATGGCCTGGAACACTTTAGTCACCAAGCTAAAGCTGCTATTCTTTACAGAGCTTTTAAGGAGAGGATGGGAACTGCTGGTTGCACTAGCAACCCTTTGAAATTGCAAAACCTCATCAACCACCACCATCAGTACCATGAACTAGAAGCTCCATTTACAAAGAAGGAAATTGATGAAGTGGTTCATAATATGCCTACTGATAAAGCACCTGGACCTGATGGATTTAATGTAGCTTTCTTAAAATCATGCTGGGATATTGTTGCATAGGACTTCTACAGACTGATTGAGGATTTTCACAAGGGGACAGTTAACATTCAAAGCATTAATTATTCCTTTATCACCCTGATCCCCAAAACAGATTCAGCTGCCACACCTGCAGATTTCAGGCCTATCTCCCACCTCAACTGCACTCTGAAGATCATCACAAAGCTACTAGCCAATAGATTGCAGAAGGTTATTCTGAAGATGGTGCATAAGAACCAATATGGCTTTCTAAATAATAGATGCATCCAAGATTGTTTAGCATGGGCATATGAATATATTCACCAATGTAACCAAACAGGCAAAGAGATTATCCTTCTGAAACTAGATTTTGAGAAGGCATTTGACATGATTAATCATGACACCATTATTGAAATCCTTAAAGAGAAGGGTTTTGGAGATAGATGGATTAGATGGATACAAATGATTTATGGCACAGGCTACTCATCTGTCCTTCTTAATGGTGTCCCAGGTAAACAATTCCTATGCACGAAAGGAGTGAGACAAGGAGACCCACTTTCCCCACTGATTTTTGTGCTAGCAGCAGACCTCCTACAGTCTACATTCAATGAAGCTATGCAACAGCAACTGATAAGCTCCCCTCTATCACATAACATCAGCTCAGACTTTCCCATTATTCAGTATGCAGATGATACCATCCTTGTGGCTAATGCAGACCCTACTCAATTGATGCATATCAAAAACCTGCTTCTCCATTTTACTGCCTATACTGGACTGAAACTTAACTATGCTAAATCCACTATGATCTCTATCAATACCCCAACAGACAAGATGACATCCTTCTCTGGGCTATTGGGCTGCAAGATAGGCACACTTCCCCTTTCTTATTTGGGTTTGCCATTATGTCTCACCAAACCTAGCTAGGGTGGAAGATTTCCTACCACTGTTGCAAAGGATTGAGAGAAGACTTTTAAGTTGTGCTACTATGCTGTCCTCTGGTGATAAACTCATTCTCATCAAATCAGTTTTCTCCAGCATACCAATATTCTTCATGTGCTCTCTTGTGCTACCAAAGACAGTGGTTAAACAAATCAATATGTACCTCAAACAATGCTTCTGGAGAAGATTTGGATCCATGGAGACTGGACCTGCATTGATTGCCTGGGATACTGCTTGCAAGCCCAAAACTCATGGAGGTCTGGGTATTCTAGATGTTGCCACACACAACCAGACCCTGCTCATGAAACATCTCCATAAATTTCTGAACAAGGAAGATATACCATGGGTCCACATCATTTGGGAAACTTATTACCTTGACACATTACCAGGTACAAGATTGGTGGGCTCATTCTGGTGGAAAGCTATTCTTAAACTACTTCCTCTATACAAAACTCATGCAAACTGTCAGGTAGGTAAGGGAGACAATGTTGCTTTTTGGATGGACAATTGGACAGGTCAAAGGCTGGTAAACACATACCCAGAACTTCACTATTTTGCGATTGATAGCAAAATATCCTATGCCTCAATGTTGGAACAGCCAGATCTCAGCACACAATTCCACAGACCACTGTCACAGCAAGCTTTCACTCAATTTACTCAGCTACAAGAGATAGTTAACAACAGAGACAACAGTCAAGAGAAGGACTTCTGGCTGTATTCTTGGGCATCACAGAAGTACTCCTCCATGAAGATGTACAAGGCAGTAATTGGGCCTAGCAATGCGCCTTCCATATTCAAAGACATCTGGCATACTAATTGTAGACTGAGGCACAAAATATTCATCTGGCTCTTGCTCCATGAAAGGTTGAATACTAGAAACCTTCTGCAGCGTAAGAATATGATAATTCCAAGTTACAACTGTGCTCTATGCGCTGACAATACCGAGGAAACACTAGTTCACCTCTTCTGGAACTGTCCATTCGCCTTATTCTGTTGGGAGCAGCTTATCCCTACAAAACAAAGAGGCATTTCGGCGTACGATGAGATACTCCTCACACTTATACAACTACCCAAAGACATAGCACTGGATGTAGTGATTATGGGCTGCTGGAGCTTATGGGCCATCAGGAATGACAAGATCTTCAGAGCAGCCCCACCATACCTAGGTACATGGAAGTTCTATATAAAAGAAGGCCTGTGGGCAGCACAGATCAGAGCTAAACAGCAGAAAGCAGTCAAGATCGCCAACTGGATTGAGCACAATCTGTAATTTTTATTTATGTTTCCTAGACTGGGTATTGGTTGATTTGCTGTATGGACTTTTATTTTATTAAGTTATAAAATACCGTAGAACGATTGTTCTACGGTTTAAGCTCAAAAAAAAAAATCACCTCCTTCACTGTTAAGATGTTCTAGATTTTTTTCAGTGTCAAATGAATAGAAACGTTTTTTAGTGCGTTTGTTTCCTCATTTAAGTCTATATGCAATTAAAATTGAAATATTTAAAACATCTTATTATTTGGAACGGAGGAAGCATATCCCAGTAGGAGTGACATGATGTTGCTGGGCCTACCGGGCGGTTGCGGGTGGAGACGGGGAAACCAGAACAGCAGCACTGAATTGCCGGCCATAGCCAAATACCCTGGACAACAGCACTGAATCCCTGTTTTCCCATCAATGTATTTTGTGGCTTGTCACAATTTCATACAACAAAAATCGCGCTAGGAGGCAAAGACGTGGTGTCAAACTCGTCCTAGGAACCAACTAACCTTGGCTACGCTAGGTGAGAAGGTCCTGATCTGTGCTGGTGTGGTTGCTGCGCTGGTGCCTTCACCACGATCAACGATGGATGCACGGATAGGGATTAGGGACCAGGAGTTTCTGTCAATGGTTACCACGAAATGTACGTGCGTGCATGCGCATAACCACACGCCAGCGTTGAGAGAGAGACCACAATGTACGTACCAGTAGGACCTGTAAGCCGTAGCGATCCATGAATTGAAGGCCAAACCAGCCTATGGCAGCAGCCTGCGGTAACCGCGGCCAATCATGGTATCATTCTTTTCATTCTTTAATGATGATGTTCTCCGCTGTGCATCCCGATTGCCGGAAAAAGCTTTCGCCTCGCTTTATAAATAAAGCAAACCATCAAAGGCCACCAAGTACCACAACAAAACCAGACACATGCACCCAGATCTCATAACAAATAGTACAGGAGGTTCTGCTGAGGGCACAACTTAACAAGCCCAAAAAAACAAAAAAGCCGGTGAACCAAGGAGGCACTAATCTAGCTCAGGAGGAGATGGGGGAAGCGGCGGCGCCAATTGGAGAGACATCTCACGGGGACTGGCAATGATGATGTTGATGGCGTCCCGATCCTGGAGGCGGCGAAGAGGCCGCCAGATCGCTGTAAGAAACCACAAAGTTTGAACACTGCGTCGGTGGCACGTTGAAGAGGAATACGCTGGATGACTAGCTTATTCCGAACCGTACAGGCAAGGGCACTTATGGTCGGCCACCTAATGTGTCGACTCGCAGGGGGCGCTGCCTGAATTTCAGCGAAGAGATCCGAGAAGTTGGTGTGGCACCAAACGCCACCGAACATCTCGCGCACGCAACTCCATAGAAACTAGGCCGAGACACACGAGAAGAATAAAATAATAGTTCCAAACCCAGGCAGTCCGATCAGCCTGGCCCAGGCATCCTGTTTTCCACGCCTGACGCTAATGGAGGGGTAGTAGCAGCATTGGTAATCTGTATTAGCTATTAATCACTAAAGGAACCAAACAAGCATGCACGAGGCTAGTCTGGCCAGGCAAAAGGTGTATAGCATCTCAGGCTTCACCCAAGCAGTGGCGGTGCTAGATAAAATAATCTGTGGGGTCAGTGATATATTTTTTGATTTTTTTCTTCACAATGAACAGTAATAAACAGTATTTGTAGACTGTTTTTAATAAAAACTGTGGGGTCGGCTGACCCCACAGCTTACACATAGATTCGCTCCTCCATCCAAGCACTTCCAAGCATATTGTCCAGGCCTCCAACCAAACTGGCCCGATCTCCCGGGCAAGGACGGGTTCATCCCCACTACCAGGAGGTAGGGACCAAGGAGGCTATCACGCGTGGCCCGCACACAAAGTTGTCATGTGGGGTTGGTCGGAGATGGACCGCGTAGAGTCTTAGGGGATGTTTGGTTGCAGCTGGCAACCGTGAAGAACATGTGTGAGCTTTTCCCTTGTCTAAGTGTGCCCTGAAGTTGTACTGATCACATAGACTTCCTATTTGAAGCAATCGTTTGGCTGATTACCTGAAACCACGCCTGAACGGATACAACCCACACGCAGACTTTAGCCCATGATTTCGACTAAGGGTGCATCAAAGCAGTTATTGCACTAGGGTAAAATCATGGGCAAGAGAATATGGTTATTACACTCACGCAACAAGGAGAGAAGACAGAGCGAAGCTTGGGCGTCTGATTTCACATGCGTGAGTCAGGCGGCTTTGCACATGAAAGATCCCAGATAGGCTACAAGCAAAGGGCTCTGGCTAGGTAATCGGGATTGGTACAGCAACCAAACAGACCCTTAGAGCAAAGTTGACAGCAAGATCATGCAAATAGAAATAGTCACAACATGTGATCACTCAGAAGGTCCACCTTGAATTGTGATCCCATGCTTTATTAATGGCACAACTTAAATATATATGGAATATACACAGCTGTCTCAGCGAAGGTAACACACCCATGAGAGTTGTTTACTAACAAATAGTGCAACAATACATTCGAAGATAGTTGTTATATAGCTAATTGGAAATAACTCAAGTCTCACGCCAGATACTTGAGCACACCCGGAAAGTGAACCTTGTAGAAATAGTCGTCCCAGCCGATTGTCTTGGGATCAAAATCAAAGCAGTATTCTCCTCCATCACTATTTTGCTCCATCGCCTTCCTCAACTTCTCGAGGTTCATGTCATCAAAGCTTCACAACATTGAGGTCGAAAATCGGCTCAGAAAGAATGCTCTTTAATAAAATAAAAATGCAAAACATTTCATCTAGGATTCTTACCGCCCTTTGAATAAGGTGTAAGGCGCATAGAGCTCGATCAGACGCATGGCCAATCTGTATTTTCCACTGAGCTCATTGTAGCGCCCCGAGAAAACACCACATAGCCCTACGTTCACCAGATGAAGGATCTGCCCAAGTTTACTCATAGGACAAACACATTAGTCTCATTCTCATCTGTGAAAACAAAATTTACTCAAACTTCAAATCTAAATCGGGCGAACCTCAAGAGGGAGCTTGTACTTGATGACCATGTACATGCGGAGCCTTGCAACCGTGCTAAAGAAACGCATCTTGTTCAGCTGGATGGGCTCGCCGTTCTCCCCTCGCGGTGGGTTGTCCACAAAGTAGCGGTGGGCCGACTCCCGGAGAGTCATGTAGGACGCCGGGTTGCTCATGGACGATGTCACGTGGTAGATGGTCTGCGCTTGTTCCTCTGAGTGCGCGAGCATGGCCACCATCATAGAGTTCACCACCATGTCCCCAGGAATCTGTCCAAACTCAGTCTTGTCTTGTGAGTTCTAAGTATGTAGATTATATCTCTTTTAAAGTTGTGAATGTGACGTTGCAGCAACTCACCACGTCCATTATGGTATTGGGGTCTACAAGAAAGAATTTCAAGGCTTGCTTGGCGTAACCCAAGAAAACCGAGTCAATAGTCCTGAAGAAGAAGAAAAATGCAAGTTAGTGTCACCAGAATCTGAACAAACAAGCTATAGAGATGTTTTTTTTTTAATTCCATTACCTGACTCCTTCCATCCATCCAGGCAATGGCTCCTTGAGGATGCTGGTTATGATGCTCGGCCGGATGATGACGATCGGAAGGTCGCCTCGCAGGTGTCCCAGCAGCATCTCGCCCATTGCCTTGGTGAAAACGTAGGTATTTGGCCACCCGAAATACCTCGCTCTTGATTCACATGTGTAACAGGAAGACGTGTTACAACTGCTGCAGAAAGGTGTACACATGTACTTCCTCCGTTCCAAATTACTCGTCGTGGTTTTAGTTCAAATTTGAACTAAAACCACGACAAGTAATTTGGAACGGAGGGAGTACATTTATGTCTCGTTTCTAACCTCTTGAGACCAAGTTCCTTCATGGTTTTCCTCTCAGCCTTGTCTGTAGCACAGTTAGCTTTCAGTTCCATCTGGGTATGTTTGATCAGATTTAGCTCGGATTCGATGTCTAAGCGTGTGCCCTCCCGTAGTGTGTCCCCCATCATGAATGGTTTCTCTAGTATTAGTCCTTCTTGTTCACCACATACGTAGGCTGTTTAAGTCAGTTAATAACTTGTCAGAATTCAGAGTAATAATTCATTGAAAACAAAACATACTAGTAAATAGTAATATAATCCTCTTTCTCGCACCAGTTGAAACATGGAGCAGCATTTTTAGTTTGGTGCACTTGTTTGCAAACTCACAGATCTGCTTCGCTCCCAAGACGTTGGTGTCGAAAGATACATCGTATCTGCAAACCGCGTCGCTCTTTGATCAAGTATCTAAACAGAATGTTCTCAAATTTTTCTTTTATTGGTAATAACATGTATGTATGCTTTCGCATATTTCACAGTTATTAACCTTTCATAGAAATTCGTAGTCGCAGCTCCGTTGACGATGATGTCTACATCCTTGGACACTTCTTTCAGCTTGGCGGTGTCCAGTCCAAAATCCTTATACATGACGTCTCCTGCCAAAGGGCACACCTTCTGTTGGATGAAATCTTGAAAACCCTTGCCATGCTTTTCCCTGAGAACTTGGAATATCTCCCTCCCTGTTACCTGTAGATGACGAAACATCGTTTGCAGTTTTGTTTTGTTTTTGCTTGTTTAAAACTTGAGATGTCTTAAAACTTTCCCATGTTCGGTTTGCTTTGTTGAACTGTTAGAACTTTTTTTTGTGGGGGCGACTGTTAGAACTTAGAAATACTTTACCTCTGTCTGGACCCGCTGCCTAGCGGATTCATCGTCGGTGGCTCGAACCAAGAGGAAGAGCTTCGTGACATCAGGCTGCACCCTTAGTATCTTCTCCGCGAGCACTATTCAGATAGTAGCACGTACACCATCATCAAGTGACACACACGCAGTGCATGCAGACTCTGAAACAGGAATGGGTGTATCGATCGAGGGCTGGAGGCATACCTTTTCCAAGGAACCCAGTCGCGCCGGTGATGAGGATACTCTTGCCCCTGAAGTATGCTGCGACCTGAGCAGCATCCATTTCGCCGATCACCATCGGGTCCGTCGCCCACAGCCCACAGCTGAGCTCGTGAGATTTTTGTCTCTCGGTCTAAGCCCACTTGCAGGCCGTAGGTGGTAGTCCGATAAAGGTATCTCCGTGTTTGATCCCTCGGCCGACTTGGCCACGGATTTATAGGGTATACCAGACGGTAGAGCAAGCTATCATTGATGGATGTACTACGGATATTGCAGGCGGGGTCAGGTTACCTAAGTCGTTGCATTATTGTCATTTAGGGTTTCTTTTTCCCTGCGGCAGAAAACCGTTGCTTTCAGCTGGAGCTAATTTATTCCTACTCTCCCAGAAGTAGAAGCTACTCTCATCTAGAAAAGCCTTGCTCGAAGGTTTGGATTTTGAAAACACTTGTGGTGCTGTGCTTCTCCCGTCTCGAACCTATACGTGGCGCTTGGTGGGCGCGGCGGCTGGTAGTGGCGGCGTGGAGAGCTGATGGGTGTTGCGGGGTTGTTGGTCTTGGTGGCAGGCGTACACGGCAGGGCATAGGTGGCCAGTGTGCGTGGACTTCGGGGAGGGCATTGGTTGGGGACTTCGGGCAGGGCTGCTAGCAGCCTACTTCTGCTGAGGGTCGCCTGAGCCCTGGTGGTCGGAGAAGGAGCGCTGACGTGCGCGCCGGTTCAGGCCTGATCTGGCCGGATTTGGGGCAGGAGTTGGCGTGCGGTGCGGTGTGTTGCTGGAGGCACTTCAGCCCTCTGCGGGTGGACCCTTGGCGGCCTGGGGGACATCTTGCATGGCTGGCGGCCGGTGACCCTACGGTCCATGGTGGCGTCATCCAAGTGGCAATGAGGCGGCGCGGCTGCACTGCTTTGGCGGCGGTGCCATCCTGGTCACTAGCATCTTCGACGGGCGACGCAGATCTAGTTCGGGGTGGTGGACGTCAGTCTGGTGGCCTGCATGTACGAAGGGTTGACTTGGTCCGCGTTGGTTGCCTTCGTGTTGTCCTCTAGCATGCTGCCTGTTCATGGCGTCGGTCCGAGTCGGTCTCTCCAGGAGTTGATGTGTTGCCATACAAATCGGCACCGATGGCCATGAGCATGGAGGCATTCAAGCTTGCTTTGTGGTGGCCATCAGTAGTTACTAGGTTGTATCCCCCTCCCCCACCCCCGGTCCACCGGGACCAACTGGGATGTAGGTCTGGGCGCTCCCTACCGTCGAGGTGTCAACCCTGACCCAGTGGCTGATACCGGGGCTAGGAGTGCAAGGAAGCGCCTTTCACTTCTACCGTGATTGGGTCAACTTGAAGTGGATGGTTCGCATGGATGTCAAGGCGGCGCCTCCGAACGGTGGTCCAGATGTTTGGCTCTCTAGCGGGCATTACGGCGGCGGTGGTGGCTATATCTCTGCTGTTTGGCAACGAGGGGTGTAGCGGTGGGTGGCTCGGGATCATCGGTCGCGGACAGTAGCTTGTGCTCCTCGCGGCAGTTTTGGGTACATCGTGGTGGCATGGGTGAGCTGCCAAGCGAAAGCTCTGCGCTTTGGCACTGACGGTGGCGACGTGCCCCTGGGTGGAGCTCTCTTATTGAGAATGTTGTCGTGGTCTTTTTCTCCATGCGGGTGTTCTGAGTAAAGTCCTTTGTCCGTCTCAGACTCGGCAGTGGCGATGCGTCGTGCCATTTCCTCTCGTGATGGTATTGTCGCAGAACTTAGGTATCCTATTGTGTGTCATGATGTTGTATTCAATCCTACATGTGTTATCTTTTGGCAACGTAATCACACGTGTTTAGGTTGCCAACTATCCCGGGATCTGTAGTGTAAGAGGGTTCCCTTCCTATCTTGTATTGTTTGATCGTGTATTTTGGTTTGCGCATTATCTATAAAAAAGGGCGAGAACCTGTTTTTAGGAGTGTTTTGTTTTCATCAATACTTTTTTTAATGCAAATTATACTGATATTAGCAAGAATATTTGTAATGACTTGTCAAAATTGTCTTAAAACAAAGGTAGCACGCATCGAGAATATTTATTTTAGAAGGTTTGCATAACCAAGGATACACCCATCCAAATTATTGCAAACAAAATATAAAAAAGAAGCGTCAAATTACATATGACATGAAAAAAATTACACTCTCTCTCGTAAACCTATGATGTGTTTGGTTGTGCATTAGGGTGGAATGAAACAGATCCGTTCGGCAGCCTGGAACCCTCTTACACTTATCAAACGTCAAACATGTCCCCGCGTTTGTTAGACAACCACCCATTCCCGGTCAAGCGCTCAACTGAGAGTTCATCCACCTCATTATGCAGATTCTTTAGGGAGTACTCCGTACTTCACTTATCACCCAAAATTTAGCGTCAAGGATTATCATCGTGGAGCGCCTAGCCACCCCGGTCAAGCACTTAACTCAGAGTTCATCGGCTTTAGGGAATGCTCCAAATCCATGGCATCGACCCCACTCATGATGACTCCGTTTGATGAAAATGGAGGATCATCACCAAATGCCGGACTAGCTTCGGATACGCGACTCAGTTCATCTACATAACACCTTCACTCAGAGGTTCATAGCCCTACTAAGTTCCTTGCAAGTACTCCCTCCGTTCGGAATTACTTGTCTCGGAAATGGATGTATTTAGAACTAAAATACATCTAGATACATCCATTTCTGTGACAAGTAATTCCGAACGGAGGGAGCAAGAGATAGTGACACACCTATGGAAAAAGAACATGTTTTCTTAAGAGGCATGGAAGTAAGGCCCTGTTTGGTTCATAAGTCCTAGGACTTATTTTAGTCCCAACTTATAAGTCATAAGTCCCTAAAAAGTCCCTACTTGTTTGGTTCCTGGGACTTAACATGTACTAGTAGACCATATTACAACTATAAGTCCTATAAGTCCCTCCTTGAGAGTCTTATTTGATAAGTCCCAAATGCCCACTTTAAGTCTCTATAAGTCATTCATGTTTGGTTTAGATGTGACTTATAAGGACTTATTTAAGTCTCTAGACCAATAAGTCCCTGAAAACAAACACCCTCTAAGTAAATACCAGGTTGGGTCGCGCCCCACCTTTAGCCGCGCACGACTCAGTCGTCGAAGTATAAACTATTGGTGGGAGGATTACCTTGGTGCCCCCTCATGCTAGAGAACCCAAGTACTCCCTCCGATCTCAAATACTCTGTGCATAAATTTTGTTGTTAATTTTCCCTAATGCTCTACGGGATCCCCTTTCTTTCTCCACACTTTCCTACTGTGCCCTTGTCACCCGCCTCCCATGCAGCCACTCATAGACCTGGGTTTAACTGCGGGGCATGAATCGAGGAGCACATGCGCGCATGCAAGGCTGGAGTTGAGGCGATTTGGTAGGAAGAGCCAATCAACTGCATGCAATTAATGACGGCCAACATCATATCCTAAGCAGAAGAAAGGGCAAATTGGTCCAGAAGTAATAGATCCATTCTTTCCTTCGTATGCGTTCCAGAAGTTATGCGCAGAGTAAAAAATATCAGAAGGAGTACATAGTGGCCAATTTACTGTAATGTCGCACATCTTGAATGAGTGGAACAAGGGGTCTTCAGTGGCGAAATACAAGCTTACCGTGAGATGGACAAACTAGAGTGATAATTCAAGTCTGAGCTTGGGCTCGTCTACAACCGATTAACAGTAAATTAAAAATTAATAGTAAAACAATTCAAAAACATTTGAATTTTTTGGCATCAAAGATGCCCAGGTGCACAAGGAGCATGCAAACTTTTGTGTTGTTTGGACATTCGATGAGGTGGTGGTAAAAATAACAAAGTCGTGCCCAAATAGTATTCTTTTTTTAAAGTTTCTTTCACAATCAATTTTTTTCCCATGCCTCCTCGGGTGTCCAAATTGCATGAAATTTTGCACGCACTTCGCACACTCAAGCATATTTCATTCCAAAAAAGTTATGTTTCATAATTTGCTTTGTATTACTTCAATTTTACTGTTCATGCATGAGTACAGACGGGCCCAGGCACCGAATTGCCGCATCCCAATTAGAGCATTGTAAAACCCAATTTTTCGCCTATGTATTTTTCCTTTGTGGGATTTAGCTCCCACCTTTTTCTTTTGGAGTTCATTGAATCCTAGTGGCATATGGTTGTGAATTGGCTAAGCCTCTCCATAGAACACCATAGTCATGGACCTCAACATCCCTTGTGACAGAAAATCCTAATCCCAGGTTCTTATCTCTAAAACCCTAATTCCAAATAATGCCAGGATTATTAAACCCTAATTTCCCATTTACAAGGGACCCTCATTTCTTCGTTCCAAATGATCCCTAAATATTCATGGGTAGTCTCCTACACCTATGAACCTCATGTATGTGAAACTTGTCATGTCATACGTAATATTTTGCAACTAAAATTAATTCTTCCTTTCTTGCCTTCTGGAGATATTAAATCCTTGAAAATATCCCAGCTCCTGTCAAAATTCCATACAAATTTGGAGATGCTCCTTACACTTCGAGTAAATAGCATAAAATTATTACAATTCGGGCTACGGTTCCACAAAACTACAAAATTTACTTTATTTTTCGCTGATAACTGCCAAGTCCGGGGTCGACTATTTCAAAAAAACCAAATCGCCGAGTACTTATCAGTTGATCACGATTATGACAGTTGGGGCCCACACCTCAGAAAACCGTTTGTTTGACCATTTACGTTGGCCATTAACTTACATGTTGGTCCCACACGTTAGTGCCTCTTCAACATTTTTTTTTGCAGAATAGCCCTACAATTTTTTTTTTCAAAAACCAACAAGGTCCCTAAAAACAAGTTTAAAAAGCAATCAATACCCTGCAATTATCTTTAAAAAGCAATCCGGTCCTCTCAAATTTTAAAAACCCAATCTGGAATGTAATGTCACCGCCGCAGAGTCGCTATGGTGCTTCGCCTGGGGTCGCCGCCGCCGCGCCTTCATGGGGATCTGCCTATGGTCGCCGTCGAACCGCCATGGGGCTCCGCTTGTGGTTGCGGCCGCCCGTGCCACCATCGGGCTCCGCTCGTGTTCGCGGCCACCCACACTGCCATGGGGCTCCGCCCGTGGTGGCGGTCACGCTGCCATGGGACTCTGCCTGGAGTTGCGGTCACGCCACCATAGGGCTCCGCCTGGAGACGCCGCCGTCGTCTGCCATGGCGAAGCCTGGAGTCGTCGCCGCCTGGAGTCGCCTGGGATGCTCCGTTCATGCGTGGCTGAGTGCAGCACGAGGCGGCACTGACCGACGGCGGGCATAGACAGGTAGGGTGAGAAGGAGGTGGGCAGGAGGAGTGGTCGGGGGTTGAACCCCGGTGATTGACGGCGGCGGGCGGGCGGGCGACGGAGGGAGCAGCGGTTCTTCCCCCTCAATCTGTTGTCCCCCTGTTCGCGAGGGTGGTTTGATTTTTTTCTGATGAAATGGGTCCTTTGATTATTTGCTCTATGGATGACATGTGGGCCCACTTGTCAGCTAACGGTCAAACAAATAGTTTGTTTAGGTGTGGGGCTGACCTGTCATAAACCGGATCAATTCTTGATGGCATGGTCATTCGGGTTTTTTGAAACAGCCGACCCCGGACTTGGTAGTTATCAGTGAAAAAGATAATTCGGTAGTTTTTTGGATCCCTAGCCTGAATTGTAGTAGTTTTATGCTATTTACTCTTACACTTGTTATGACCTGTGGTAGCAAGATCACGTCAGTCCTAATGGTAAAGGCCCCAGATTTAATTATACCTAATGCTTTGTATCCTCTTGATGCTACTTTTTGAGATATTAAAAGCGCCCTTTATCGAAAAATTATACCTCCCATATTCCAATTTATCCACAGTACAAGCAACCCTTATTTATGTTGCTTTTCTAATCCACCAAAACTTCATGGAGCTAACCCGTGGTACCTAGACACCAGATCTTCAATAATATGTGGTGCTCTAGTTTAGACATTGGTGGCTATAATCCATTCAACTTTCTGCTTAAATTGCAAAAAATATGATCAAAAGTAATTTTCCAATCATCCAGATACTTTGCATTTTTTTTTCTACGGTACTGTGTTTTACTCTCAATAATCAATCTGGCAGATGCTCAGCTCTAGGAGAATTTGTCTCGACCGGTAACAAAATTAATCAAATGATGAATGCAAGCTGATGAAGTGCTACACTGTCTAATCCTCTGCACCATCCTTCCTATTGCATCATTAGATGCGCATTGAACCAATTTGACACAGTTTGACTACACTGATTGAGCACAGTAAGCTCTTGACGCCATTGCCTGTAGCTCCACTCAGTGACTGCCTCAGTGGCAAGCCAAAACCCTGGTCACCCCCGCCTGTGGCCGGCTGGCCGCCGGTCCCCTACCCATGCAGCGCGCCGTCCGTGCACGCCCTTGCCCACTATACGCTCCTACACCCCTCACCCTCTGCAGTCCTCCCCTGTGCTCCAGTCGCGGAATGTGGATTTTTAAAGCTTGCGCACCCGGGTCGCGTTATCCTGGCGCTTGGCTCCTGCCAGTCGACATCGAGATGCGCAGCAGTTAGGACCGTTTGTCTGGATACATTACCGTGGCAGACCTATGTTACGGTACCTCGTCTCGTGGGCTTGCATGTACTGTACTAGTAGCTTTTAATCGAGCATAGGCTGTGCGCACGTTTGTTCTTTTGTGCCACAGGAATATGGACACACATCCGTGACTCTGACCAACACATCTTCCTCTTCGTTCTCAGGCCACAAGTTCTATGGAGATGGAGGACGGTCGATGCGGTGTTCCCATGGCGACGGAGCACGGCCGCGTCAGACATCGCTCCGCCGGACGACCACAGGTACGCATCAGCTTAGCATCCTTGATCCACAGGTCGTGTATGAATCGGGGCTTGGTGCCGCTCGCCACAAATGAACTGAATCCGCTTCCTCAAGAACAAGGTGAACTACGCCCGCCTCCACGGGATGGAGCTGCTCTACAACACGGCGCTGCTGCAGCCCGAGATAGTGGCCTGCTGGGCCAAGATCTCTGTGGTGCCAGCCACCATGCTCGCCCACCCAGAGGCCGAGTGGGTCTGGTGGCTCGACGCCGACGCCGTCATCACGACATGGACTACGCGCTCCCGCTCGCCACCAGGTACCGGGACCACAACCTCGTCGTCGACGGCTGGGACAGAGTTGTCCACGGCGCCCGGTCGTGGGTCGGTCTCAACACGCCGGCGTCTTCCTCATCCGCAACTGCTGGTCGCTCGACTTCATGGACGCATGGGCGAGCATGGGCCCGGGAGGCCGGGAGTACGCGCGCTGGGGGAAGACCCTCATGGCCAACTCCTCCTTCCTCTCGCAAAATAAAACATGGACCTAGTACATGACGCGGCTTTGGATCACATATGTGCGTGGCTCATCATCGATGGATCACACATAATTATCACGGTTATAGAAGTACTCAAAAGATTGAATAGGAACTGCCATGGGAGTAGAAATCCCAGGTATTAAGCTTAACTTGCAGGCACACATACAAATTACAAGTCAAAGATGATTTGTGCCGTGAATATGTGCAGTTTGAAATAGTACATGTAGATGTCCCGTGAGCTCACCGGGAAGAGGTGGAAATGTCCACATGCATTTGGTCTTATGTGCGTGCAGCAGCAGTCAGAGGAACAGTGCGCTGAGTACGAACAGTGCCCAGAGGGAACAGTGCGCTGAGTAAACAGTGGCTAACCCTGTAACCCCGGGAAAATAACGGGCATCGGCATCTTACGGAGCGGCCTGACTCAAATCCCTAGGAGCATTGGGCGTCCAGGATAGCAGTGCCCGGGTGCTAGAGCTCACAGAAATGTTTTCGTCCAGTCGCGTGCCCGGACCCCGGCGGAAAGCTCCGCCCGGCCGCCCATGTTCGCCACTGCTCGGCCGACCGTCTGCTGCCGCCGTCGCGTCGACGCTGCAGCACACAGCCTCCGTGTGTCATTGCTTACCTCATCATCCTCTCAGGCCCCGGCGGCTCCTACACAGTCGCCGGCAATCACGCGCCCGAGCGCAATCATTCATGGCGTCGTCTCAGGTCTCAGCCTCCGTCTATTTAAGCCGTTCCCGAGAACTCCCACTTGATCCATCCTTCTCATCTCCCCTCTATGAACCTACTATCGCGATAAATCGGCCGATAGTGCCCTTCTCCTCCATCTCCGGTGAGATCACCGCCGCCGAGTTGCTCGACCGTGGCGAACCCCTCGCGCCTCCCTTCTTTGATTAATCCATCCCGAATGATAAAATAGACACGTACTATGAGCTCCCCAAAACTTTGCTTCGCGGGACGACCGGAGCATGCGCATCGTCCGGATAAGTATATTTTCGTCCTTGAACTCTAGCCAAAGTATAGAATTCGTCTCTCAACTCCAAAACCATCAAAACTCAGTCCCTCAACTATCAAAACCGAATAGTTTTCGTTCCTCGGACAGTTTTAGTACGCAGTGAACAGTAACTCGATTCAGTAAAATCAGAAAAAATAGCAAAAAGATTTAAAAAATCTGAAATTTTACAACATCGGAGATACTCTAGTGCGCAATACGTGTGCAAAATTTTGTGCTGTTTCGACATTCGACCAGCTCGTGGCAAAGAAAAAACTTTAAATATGTAGGTTGATGAATAGTAAATTCAAAAAAATAGCAATGTCGCCGTGGGAACCAATGTCGCGGTCGCCTCAGTCCAGCCCGACTACCGGGTCCTAGTTGGGTGAGGCAAAACCTCCGTAAAACTCCTTTGTCCTCGTCGCAGCGAACGGTGGCCGGGATTGCCGGCTAGCTGTCGGCGCCTTTGCTGACGTCATGAATGCGAGGTGGAAGATGATGACCGTTTGCCCCGACATGTGGTACCGGGTGGGACCTGTCAGTCAGACTCTCTTTTATTTCATTGGGATTTTGAAGGTTCTTTTATACTCACTCAAGAGCATCTACAACCGACCCATCGTACCGGCCTCAAACTTGTGGGCGGGCCGCCCAACACAAAAAATCACAGCCAACTGAACCTCATTAATCCGACTCAAACGTCCGAATTAACCAGCTCTTTTCATACTCGGTCTATCTGAGGCGGATAAGAAAAAGCCGAAATTCGCCCGTCACATAGGAATTGGTCGCAAAGGCCCACACGGTCACACGCAGAGGCCGTCGGTCCGACGGACGCCTCCTCCGGTCCTCGGTGCAGACACATTCATGGAGCCACGTGGCGTCGCTTTGGCATGGTGCTCGAGGGAGCAGGCCCGACTATTTAAGTCGGACGATGGCAGCCCAACCCTAGCACGTTCCCATTCCTTCCATTGGCCTCCCACCCTCACCGCTAGCGTCCATCCACTCGATTTAACAGCTGCGCGCTGGCCATGGCCCGGTTGAGTTCAAGGAGGGCCAGGCGGACGAGCTGGCGGAGCAGCCCTACTTGAGTCCTTTGAGTAGGAGCACAAGGTGGAGGCGAACCGCCGCATCCTCCTCCAACGAAAGGCGGAGATTGACACGTTCGAGGAGGACGAGGGCAAGTCGGCCGTGCGCCCGGCCACCAATGAACACTAGGCCTTCGGCTCAGGCACCAACGACGTCGACATCTTCAATGATGAGGACGCATAACTTAGTAGTTATTAGAAGTAGTTTAGTAGATCATGTCGTTGCATGGATTTGTATGAAAATTGTAGTCGGATATGTCTACTTTGATTGATTGTGATCAAATTTGGGGTATGCCCGATCATCGTCCGCGGATGCGTCTGGACATGTCTGCGGATGTTTGGTAACTCGAACTAGATATATGTGGTTACTCTAATCTATTTACTTCCTCCGTCCGAAAATACTTGTCGTCAAAATGGACAAAAAGAGATTTATCTAGAACTAAAATACATTTAAATACATCCCCTTTTATTTATTTTGATGACAAGTATTTCCGAACGGAGTGAGTATATTTTTAGAAAACTTACTCTAATCTAATTGTTTTAAGTTTTCCGCTCAAGAAAGCATAGTCTTTTTTTTAGACAAAGAAAGCATAGTCCATGTGAGTCCATGTCTCCAACCTCGTCTGCGGTCCATGTCTCCTCGGCCCAGCAACTTCCCGTTCTGGAGAGAATCAGCCCGAGCCGGCCCATTGCAGCCGACTAACTATTGTTCATTCGCAGAATGGTGTGTAGGACCCGAAAGTGATGGTTGCACATCTGGTCGGGAAACTGCACATGAGAACATGGGTACTGAAGTTGTTGAGCTGCCGCTTGATGGCGTTTCTGATGATATGATGGAGGTGGAAGATAATAGGAAGCGGTGGGCTGGATCAGATGGAGGAGCCAAGTCTCTCCCCTCCCCTACCACTTCGAGTGCTTTAGTTTTACTCCCTCCTGAAGTTCCTGCAAGTCCATCCTAGAAGCAGGACCTTAAGCGATCCCGGGTTAACCCAGACAAGAGTAGCCTGAAGAAGAACACCTCTCAAGAGAAACCACAAGATGCTAAATCGGCGACCTCCCGTGCGGAGGATCGCTGGGCGCAATGAATGTCATAAGCTGGAATTGTCGCGGTGCGGGCAAAGCTGCGACAATTCGAGAGCTTCGCGATCTAGCGAAGCAATTTGCCCCGACAGTGCTATGTATCGTAGAAACACAAATATCTAAGGCACGTGTCGAAAATCTTGCTGGTACTTTAGGCTTTAATCATTCGTATGCTGTGGGCAGTTCAGGCCGCAGCGGTGGCATTGGTTTGTTTTGGAACAATGGAATAAATCTTGATGTTTTCGGTTACTCTGAGTACCATGTTGATGCAATAGTCTCTAGCTCGGATCAGGATGATTGGAGGCTTACGTGTGTGTATGGTGAAGCACAAGTGGGAGAGAGGTATAGAACTTATGATCTGCTTAAATCACTTGTGTCCGCGAATGATCTGCCTTGGTTATGCATCGGAGATTTTAATGAAGTCCTCCACTCACATGAACATGTTGGTACTGGACAGCGAAGACACGCTCAAATACAAGCCTTCAGGGAAGCTGTGGATGTGTGTGCTTTGGCTGATATGGGTTATCAAGGTAAACCATGGACCTTTGAGAAGAAAACTGCTGGAGGTGGATATTGTAGAGTTCGCCTTGACCGAGCTTTGCATAACATGGACTGGATATCTAGATTTCCGCATGCTATTCTCACTCACGAAACGGCAGCGTCCTCAGACCATTGTCCGATTAGAGTGCAACTAGAACCTGCTCATCCTACCCAACCTCAGGGGAAGTTATTCAGATACGAGGTGTATTGGGAAAGAAACGAGGATTTTGGATCGGCTCTTGAAACGATGTGGTCTGATTCTCCAGCGGGACAAACTGTTACACAGATGAGCAAAAAATTGGGGGACATGTCGACCTCCCTGAGGCAATGGAGTGCTGACACCATTGGACATGTAGGCAGGGAAATAAAGAAACTGAAGAAAGAGTTGGCTATTTTGCAAAATGATCCCCAGCGGATCTCTCCCTCACATGCAGAGACAAAAATTGCGGATAGGCTTGTTGAGCTCTATCACATGGAGGAGGTAAAAATGAGGCAGAGATCGCGTGTCGACTGGCTTACGGAGGGTGACAAAAATACGAAGTTCTTTCAACGGAGAGCTAGCCTCCGCCGTCGGAAGAATACCATAAAAAGCCTAGAGAGATCGGATGGTACGTCCACGAGTGATCCCGCCGAGATGGCAACACTGACAAATGAGTTCTATAAAAACTTGTTCACTTCTGAAGGTACTTCGGGGATGGATATTGTTTTGAACGCAGTCCCGGTCAAGGTTACCAATGCTATGAATACGATCCTTACCGCGCCCTACACTGGCGATGAGGTGAAAAAGGCCCTCTTTCAGATGTACCCTACGAAGCCCCGGGGCCGGACGGATACCCGGCACATTTCTTTCAGAGGCATTGGGAATTATGTGGCGATGAAGTTACTAATGTTGTTTTGCGCATTCTGCAAGGAGATGAAAACCCGGAGGTAATCAACGAAACTATCCTTGTCTTAATTCCAAAAGTGAAGGAAGCCACTAATTTATCCCAGTTCAGGCCGATTAGCCTATGCAACGTCTTATACAAAATTGCTTCAAAAGTTTTGGCTAACAAATTGAAACAGATCCTACCTGATATAGTCTCAGAGGAGCAGTCTGCTTTCATCCCTGGTCGATTGATTACAGATAACATCATAACAACCTATGAGTGTTTACATTTCATGAAGCGAAACAAACCTCAAAAGAACAGATATTGTGCAGTCAAGTTGGATATGATGAAAGCATATGATCGAGTCGAGTGGATCTATCTGGAGGCTATAATGACCAAGCTGGGATTTGCCCCTTCTTGGGTGGCTACAATCATGCACATGGTAACCTCGGTAAAGTTTTCAGTTCTTTTCAACGGCAGCAAGTTAGAGGATTTTCTCCCGTATAGGGGAATCCGTCAGGGAGACCCTATTTCTTCATACCTGTTTTTGTTGGCAGCAGAGGGCCTTTCGTGCCTCTTAAAACCCAAGATGAATCATCATGCCTCAATGGAATCCGAGTTGCTCCGTTGGCACCGCCGGTGAGCCACTTGCTTTTTGCTGATGATAGCCTGCTGTTTGTCAAAGCCAGTTCTCATGGAGCTAATCAGTTGTCTTCACTGATGGAAAATTATTGTAATGCCTCTGGTCAAAGGATTAACTTAGCAAAATCCTCTGTGTTCTTCAGCAAGGGCTGCCCCTCCTATATCAAAACCGAGGTAAAGAATGCTCTTAATATCACAAAAGAGTCTCTTTCAGATAGATACCTGGGTATGCCAACAGATGTTGGTAGTAGCAAGAATGGAGCTTTCAAATTTCTGAAGGACAGAGTCTGGAACAAGGTCAAGCGATGGATGGAAAGACTTTTGTCTGCTGGGGGTAAAGAGATCTTAATAAAATCTGTGGCCCAGGCCGTTCCAGTTTACTCCATGTCATGCTTTAAATTGCCGCGTGGACTCTGTGAACATATCAACTCTTTGATTAGAAAGTTTTGGTGGGGGAGCAAAGAAGGGAAAAGGAAACCAAGTTGGGTCTACTGGAGCACGATGACCAAGCCAAAATACTATGGTGGACTCGGATTTCGGGATATTGAACTTTTTAACCTAGCTCTCTTGGCAAGGCAAGCATGGAGATTACTTACGGACCCAGACTCACTGAGCTCACGAGTTTTGAGGGCCAAATACCACCCAGGAGTTGATATCTTGAATGCAGAGCTTGGTTAGGCTCCTTCTCAAATTTGGCGGGCCATAATTGAGGGCCGTGATGTTCTCAAGCAAGGAATTATAAAACGCATAGGCGATGGGCTAACAACACACATATGGGACCAGAACTGGTTGCCGCGTCCGGCTAATATGCGACCTATTACCAGTCTGATTGCTAACCCTCCTCAATGGGTTAGTGATATCATCCTGCCTAACGCGGATTGGGATCGAGCTGCTATTTCCCAGATCTTCTTGCCTACTGATGCACAAACGATCTTGTCTATACCTTTGTGTACGAGACAAATAGAGGATTTTTGGTCATGGGTTCATGAGAAGAACGGTGTCTTCACAGTGCGATCGGCATACCGTATGCTTGTTGAGACTAAAATGAGGAGAGAAGCCTGGCTCGAGGGGAGAGGCCAATCGTCGGATGTTGCTACTGAAACCAGGGGCTGGGAGAGACTATGGAAGGTTGATGTACCATCAAAAGTTAAAATCTTTCTATGGCGCCTAGCTCATCAGACTGTCCCAACAGCGGATGTCTTACACCATCGGGACATGTCAAATACCTCCAGGTGTGGTTTGTGTGGGTCTGAAGATTCATGGCAACATTCTTTGCTGCATTGCGCAGTTGCGCGTTGTGTCTGGGCGCTGCAAGATCATGACTTGGTCGAAGCTCTCAATAGCACTCAGGAGCCGGACGCTCGACGGTGGATCTTCTCCTTAATGGATATATTTTCTTCTGCTGAGTTCATCCAAGTAGCAGTTACTATGTGGGCTCTCTGGTACTCTCGTCGGCAGGCTTTCCATGAAAGCATCTACCAAAGCCCGCTGTCCACACATAATTTTATCATGAGATACATCAGAGAGCTAGAGGATTGTAAACCTAAGAAAAGCGTGCTGCCTCCAGCACCAATTGCGGGGCAACCAAGGCAGAGATGGATCCCGCCGCTGCCAGGGTGCGCAAAGATCAGAGTTGACGGCGCAGTTTCAAGGGATAACTTGTATGGCTCTTTCAGTGCCATCTGCAGAGACTCTTCTGGTCAGTTCTTGGGCGCATCAACTATCAAGGTAAACGGGATCACAGAGCCTGCAACGCTTGAAGCTCTAGCATGTCGGGAGGCGCTAGCTTTAGCTTCAGACTTGGCCTTGTCAGATTTTATCGTGGCTAGCGACTGTCAGGCGATAGTTAACGACATCAAGCAAGGTACGGGAGGAATATATGCAAGCACGGTCAGAGAGATCATTCAGACGGCTAGAGATTTTCAACAATGTTCCTTCATCTTCGAAGGTATATCCACCAATATTGAGGCAGATAGCCTCGCTAAGCATGCTTTTAGTCTGGATTTCGGGCGCCATTTGTGGCTTATAAACCCACCAGACATTCATTATATCCCTATGAACTTCTTGGATTAATAAAGTGTGTTTAGACTAAAAAAAAGACCCCGAAAGTGATAATTATCTACTACCCCTATAAAAAGAAGAGAAGGCAGATCCAACTAAGCATATTAGCCGTCTAATTACAATCCAAAGGCCTAAAATCATCATTTACGAAAACTTTCGTTAACGAAGTCTCCCCTCGCCGACGGAACCCACTACCTCTCTCTCAAAAAAATAAAAAAAATAAATCCCGCAGTCCCGCACGCACGCACCCCCCTTCTCCAACCGCTCGCCCCCCACGCATCGACCCCCGCC
>LR738712.1:739043225-739058387 GCA_902687465.1 Secale cereale
GCTGTGCTTATGTGTGAGAGACACATTGCAAACGAAAAAATGTGAAACCATGATAAGTTTATACATAAAAAAGAAATTGTACTAGAGTTAGATAAGGCTTACTTGTGTCCTTACTATTATAAGTACTCGGAGAAGAACTCAAGAAAAATTGTGACCACCTTCCTGCAAAGACTGAATTTAAATTGATAAGTACTAGAAAATACACAACAACAATGCACCTGAACCCAGAAGGATGAAACCGGAGTGAATGAATAATTCTGATAATTGATCATGCACGAATATACTAAGCAAACCATTATAATACACAAACTGAAAAAAAATTGATAACTTAATTAATAGGTTCAAACTGGCTGCTGGCCATACACATGAGTTCTGAAAAAGATACATCAGTGATGTTATTCTTTCAGGAATGAATAGCATGGGTGCTGTCTATGTGATACCCTAATTAAGTGTCCATGACTAAAAATTAAAAACAGAAAAAGACACATACTGAAACCTGAAAATGACACCTACTGTCAACTGAAGAAAATGACACCTACTGGAACCAGAAACTGACGCCGCTCCTTGTTAAAGAAACTTAAACCTGAAGAACTTTTTTTTTTTGTGGGAAGTAAACCTGAAGAACTTGGGTACAAATACTACACTACTAAAACTTGAACCTGAAACTGAATACTTGGGGTACAGATATTGAATCCTGAATTTGGTGACAAATACTGCACTTAGGTCCTTGATGTCAATGTATAGCTAAGATGAACTTCCAGCGATCAGTTTTCGGATAAAAGAGAGACCAGAGACAGAAAAAAAAAGACTGAAGAAACACTGGAATGAACTGAAGATACTGATAATCATACCATATGAATAATAAACAACTGAACAATGATGCATGCTCTGTGAACATTGACTGATGAGTGAACTATCTGAACATTGACTGATACAACTGAACAATGGGTGCCAGCAAAAAAATTCAGGTGCGTTCCTGATGAACTAAGCTATCACAAAACATTCCTGGCCAAAACAACTAGCCAACTGAGCGACACCTGCGACGAGCTCTATGGCCAGCGACCATGACGCTGAAATGAATCGAACGCTGGAGAGACATATCACATCGAGCAACACATGGACAAATTGGACAGAGCGATAACAGCACGGAGACAGGGGAGGAAATACCTTGCGCCCCGCCGCCGCCGACTACTACTACCTCCCAAACCGACGGGCAATTGCTGGCGGCGTCCCCCCACCGACTGAGCTACAAAGAAACTTTGTGATAGAAAAGTCAAAGAAAAATGAGACCCAAGACCCGCTAACCTAAAAAACCCAACGACAGGACAACCCGGTAGGTGGAGACCGAGGATGTGAATCCGACGGATAGAGAAACGGCCTAAGCTGAATTTAAACACAAACATCTGAAAATAGTAAAACTGTAGTTATAAATCGCCTAAGTAATTATAAATCGTTACTAACGCGCTAATAGTGAAACCAAAGGGATGACAACAACACGCCCAATTAATTATAAGCCGACCCGATGACACCCCACCGCTCCGGCTCCCTCTTCACTGCGTGGGGCGGCATGAGCTCCTCTGGCTCTCTTTCGACCAGCGTGAGCGGCATCCGCGAGCTCGAGGGACCGGTAGAGGAGCTGCCCACGGCGGAGGAGCCAGAGAACATCACGTGGTGGAAGAGCGCCTGCCTGCGGTGGCAAGAGCCCGTTATTGGTCTACCTACGGGTGCTCCTTTTCCTCGCGGCGTCGGCATTGACGCACCGCCTCCGCTCGGGGTCATTGCCACCGCCGTTGCCGCGGTCCGCGGACCACATTCCGCGCCACATCGAGAGGGGAGAGGGGGGGATTGAAGTCGCCGATGGTGAGAAATCAAGAGGGGGGATTGGGAATTCCGGCGGCACGCCGATAGGGTTTTGGCCCGTATTTCAGCCGGAGACCCTTACATATATTGCTTGGGAGGGGGGGGGGGCGAGTTGTAGGCCACTGTAAAAAAAAATCCCGGCCGGGCAACTATACAAGCTCCGGGCTGGCCCAAAAGACGGGCAAACCCATATAGTCGCCGGATTTTATGGGCCACCCTGTTTTAAGGGGTCTGCTAGAGATGCTCTAAAATCTCGTGACCAAATCATGGTTCAGGCACATGGATAGCAGGTTTCCACGCACCCTTGTCCATATGTAGTTCTTTGGTGATACCCCAATCCTTCAGGTCTCTCTTTACGGACTCCTTTCATGTCAAATTCGGTTTACCCCAACCTCCTTGACATTCTCCGCACGCTTTAGCCGTCCGCTATGCAGTGGAGCTTCTGGAGGCCTGGTTGAATATGCCCAAACCATCTCAGACGATGTTGAACAAGCTTCTCTTCAAGTGGTGCTACCCCAACTCTATCTCGTATATCATCATTCCGGACTCGATGCTTCCTTTTGTGGCCACACATCCATCTCATACGCATCTCCGTCACACCTAATTGTTGAGCATGTCGCCTATTAGTCGGCCAACACTCAACGCCATACAACATTGCGGGTCAATCTGTTGCCCTATAGAACTTGCCTTTTAGTTTGTGTGGCACACTCTTATCACAGAGAATGCCAAAAGCTTGACGCCACTTCATCCATCCGGCTTTGATTCGATGGTTCACATCTTAATTAGTACCCCCATCCTTCTTCATCATTGATCCCAAATATATCGAAAGGTGTCCTTCTGAGACACCACATGCCAATCAAGGCTAACTGCATCCTCATCGCACCTAGTAGTACTGAAACCACACATCATGTATTCAGTTTTAGTTCTACTAAGCCAAAACTCTTTCGATTCCAAGGTTTGTCATCGTTCTAACTTCCTATTTACCCCTGTCCGACTATCATCAACTAGCACCACATCATCCACAAAGAGCATACACTATAGAAATCCCCTTGTATATCCCTTGTGACCTCATCCATCACCAAGGCAAAAAGATAAGGGCACAAAGCTAACCCCTGATGCAGTAATGTCTTCTTGATCGAGAAGTCATCAGTGTTGACAACACTTGTTCGAACACTTGTCACAACATTGTCATACATGTCCTTGATGAGGGTAATGTACTTTGCTAGGACTTTATGTTTCTCCAAGGCCCACCGCATATGACATTCCGTGATATATTATCATAGGCCTTCTCCAAGTCAATGAATACCACATGCAAGTCGTTCTTTTGCTCCATGTATCTCTCCATAAGTTGTCATACCAAGAAAGTGGCTTGCATGGTCAACCTCTCAGGCATGAAAACAAACTGATTTTTGGTCACGTTTGTCATTCTTCTTAAGCGGTGCTCAATGATTCTCTCCCATAGCTTCATTGTATGGCTCATCAACTTAATTCCGCGATAATTAGTACAGCTCTGAGCATCCCCTTGTTCTTGAAGATTGGTATTAATATACTTCGTCTCCATTCTTCTGGCATCTTGTTTGCCCAAAAAATGAGGTTGAAAAGCTTAGTTACTCATATTATCGCTATGTACCCGTGGCCTTTCCACACCTCAAAGGGGATACAATCACGGCCCATCGCGTTGCTTTCTTTCAGACTTTTTAAAGCCTTCTTGATCTCAGACTTCTGGATTCGCTGCACAAAACGCTTTTGGACACCGTGATAGATAAAACTTTTCCATAAGAAAAGTGGTAAATGAAACTTTGACTTGCAGCCTTCACCATACTCGTAGTTGCTATTGTATCCAAACTTTTTTTAGTTGTTTTTGCCAAATCGTTTGGATTAAGAAGAGGTGTCAATACTCCTGTTCCGGGATAAGACGACACATAAGTCGTTGTGCAAGCCGGCAAAGTTGATGAACTTTTTTTCAAAGCAATGAACTTTCTATCCAAAATTGATGAACTTTTATTTGAATTCAGTGAACATTTCATTGTTTTTGCGAATTTTTCTTGGAATTCCGAATTTTTTTGAATATGTCCTATCAAAAAGTCAATGGTCAACCGGTCAAAAGTTAATGATCAACCAGTCAAACTGGTGGGCCAGTCAACCCGCGACTAGCTGAACCGGGAAACCGATGCGCCCACGAGTGAGCGATCTCATTCTTTTTGGGCCAGCCCATGAAGGGCCGCGTGTGGGTCTGGTTTCCTTTACTTGCGTAGAGGGCATCGAAGATGAGCTCTTGCGGATTAGTTAGTCCCCCATTTGATGCAATTTGTGTCAAAATACGTTGCTTCTGCACAAACATGGCGACTTGGGCCAGCCCATATACGCACAAGAGGGGCTATTTGTTTCCATGGGATTTTCTACTTTCACTAACAATTTGTTTTCCACTTTTTTTTTGCCGAGATGGTATTCGGCCAGCCCGTGTTTCTTTTCCGTATGCATGGGCATTTTTAATCAATTTTCTATGGTTTTTTCTTCTTAATTTCAATTTTTATTTTTCTACTTTTTATAAAATTCTTACATTTTTCATAGGTTGATAAAGTTAATTATATTCAAGAAGATTGTTCACAATTCGAGGAAAAAATTGAAAGCATGAGTTTTTTTTTTGGAATTTCGGAACTTTCTCTTGAAAACAAGAATATTTTTAAAGTTCAAAAACGATAAAGCCCAAGAATATTTATTTTATTTTTTGGACATTTTTATTTAGTAAATTTTTGTATTAAGTTTTTTTTCACCATTCTACTGCGGTCTTGTTCTTTAGAGGAAACTGGAGAAAAAACCGTCCTTGCGTAAATGAAAACTGCTGCTATCACTACATTACAGATCACCTAAATGGGTTGCCCGCCGAATCTCTATGCGGTTGCCTAAGAGCAGCTCTACCGGACCCCATATCCCGTCCAGGCCCACATAATGACCGCCAAATTGCGGGTCGGGGCTGGAAAACCTGCCCGATCAGACCCCGCATCCCGCCCTGGCCCGCAAATTTTTCTGCGGGGCGCGGAAAATCTTCTCCCCCAACCTCCATCTTCACGGGCTAGGAGGCCGGCCCGAGCTCAACCCCCATCCGCAGCGAGATTTGGCGGGAGGGACATTTCCACGCGCCCTTTCCTCGCTCCCCCCACAGGCCTATAAATGGGGTGCCTCTCTTCCTCTCCCACCCACAAGCCAGATCGGATCCATTCATTCTCTCGAACTTCAAAGACCCAAGCGACCGAGCCCTTTCCAAGCGACCAAGTGAAGATGCAGTTCAACGGGCCGACCTTCAACCGTCTTCCTGTCGTGCCGGAGCTGCGCTACCCACCGGGCGTGCTCGTGGAGAGGGAGCTCCGTGTGTGGGCGACTTCTAGGTGGAGGGGTTCCGTCGAACTCACCCGCGCCTTCCTCAGAGGCGGCTATGCCCACCTCCCACGGGGCTCGCCTAGGATGTTCACCCTCAACGAGGTTCGTGACCGCTGCGACATCCTCCTACTGCTCACGGTCACCTTCACCAACCCGTTTGACGCGCGCGAGCTCCTCGGCCAAGTCTTTTGGTGCGGCTACGAGGCCATCTTCTTCACGGTGTACAACATCTACACCAACTAGGAGAGCTTCTTCCCCACTCCAGGCCAGATGCACTCCCTTCCCTACGACGATGAGGAGGAGGTGTGAAGTTGAAGACGATGTTGAAGGGGCGCGCGGCCAAGGTGGAAGAAGGAGGTCAAGATGAAGATGTTCAAGGCCGAAGTCAAGCTCGTCATGTTCTTAGTTTTATCGTTTTTATTTTGTTGGTTTTCTTTGTCTTGTGTGCCGTGTCATGTCGTGTCGTGTCCGTGAACTATGGGTCTAAGTTATCATTGTCTAATGTAAGGGTACGGTGTGTTGCATCTTATCTAAGTTATTATGTGTGTTAAAAAATGTCCGTGCCCAAACATATCATTTCTTCCCTAAACCAAGTCATGAAGTTCGAGAACTTGTGGCTTTCATTAATGAAAAATGGAAATCGGAGGGGGTGAGAAGCCCTCTCTTTCATTAAAAAAAACAAGTCATGAACTAACATGCAAAATTATTCCATTTAAATCTTAAACCAAGTGCCACTCTAACCCTAAACCAAGTTCCATTCTAACCACAATCATGTGGCAGTGCAAACATACGTTTCCAACCCTCCAAAATTTCAGTGCAAAACAAAGGAAAACCACTCTCGCGCGTGTGCAAACATTCACGGTCTCACTATGTATATATTTCTTCCCTACCCATGTCAAAGTCTTTCCATCTGTCCTACCGGTTACCAGCGCAGACCCAAATGACACAAATCCACGTGGTCCTGGGTTCGAGTCCCCAACCACACCAATTTTTTGTGCATTTTCCATCCTTCATTTTTCAGAAAAATTATTTTTTCTCATTGTAATGCCCTTAAAAAATGTTCATTTATTTTGGCACTAGGTGTAAACCTCTACCAGAGCTGAGGCACCTTTTCCATGGCAATTTGGTCTTTGATTTTAATCACAGTGTATTTGAATTGGAGTAATTAAATTGCTATTAAATATTTAACAGCTACAAAAAATTCTAAACTTAATTGTTTGGCTCTGGAATAATTCAATTAGCTTCCACAAAAAGTTTCAGCATTATGATTTACTGCCTAAATTAAAACAGAACAGAAAACAGAAAAAAAACGCAAGAGAACCCCCGAATGGGCCTAATTGGATGCAGTTCGCCCATTAGTCTAGCCTGCACTCGGCTCTACACTCTGAATTTGGCCCATAGAGAAATCTTTTTTTGGACAGAAAGGCAGAGTAGAGAGCTGCATTACATTGATCAAAAGTTTCTGAATTCCTCATTTCTTCTCCCTTTTTTCAACATATTTAAATGTTGGTCACTTCTTCTTCTTTTTTCAACATTTAAACAACTTTGACTAACATTTAAACTAGGTGAATTTCTCATACAATTTCAAGCTTATAAATTCCTCCATAATTCATGTCTTCCCATACATTTTCAACATTACAACTAGTGCGATTACCATACCTACCACTGCCCAAAAGTAATTGCAAATGGGTATTGGTATTTGTGCTTGATCTTCAAGCTTCCCAACCTTCTTCTTCAACATCCCCTAAGCTCAACAACTAGCTCTGTGTCAGTGCGTGCTTTGCCCTCCATCTCTTCTTCCGGAGCTTGTGTTGCGGCCACTGCCGTTCACGGTAGCATGTGCAACCATTTTTCATGCTCTTCTTGCAGTTCATTCATCAGTGTCTTGGCCGGAGCATCGACCCAAAGAAAGAAGCATGTCACCTGCATGAAGACCAAACAGATCAACCCATTGCTCAAAGATCCCGATCACGAAAATGGTGTAATTGCCCCGATTCTTACCCCATTCTCGATGCACACGTAGAACAGACGATTCTGGTTCCTCGGTGTGTGAGAAACCCTCCGATCAACGCCCGCCCGGCACCGCGGACAGACGAAGACAGGAATTTCCACACGCGCCCGGCTTTGCATCCGCGAGGTGGCGCGGGAGCTTGAGGAAGACATGGAGCTCGGAGCCGAAGGGGATCTCAACGCCGCCGCGCCCTCCACAGCTAGCTTCCCACCGCCGTGCTCTCTCTCTCTCTCGCCGTGGTCTCCACCATGCTCTCTCTCGCCGTGCTCTCTGTCGCCGTGCTCACCGCCTCTTTCGCCCGCTTATATAGCACACCCGCAACGGCTCTCTGCTGAATGGCTCTCCGCTGGGTCCCACAAGACACGCGTGCAACAGTATGAATACAATTGGCCGTCTCTACTGCCTGGTCCTAGCTGTAAGGGTCGAGTCAAAAGGTTGACCTGAAGGAGACGGCAGAATTCACGGAACGAGTCGGTGCGCACGGACTAGGGGCAAAACTGAGCACAATTCGCATCTGAGGGCAAAACTGAGCACATGGACGCCACTGAGGGCAAAAGGATAATTAACCCATAAAATAATACAAGCTTTATATTACAAGCCAGGGGCCTCGAGGGCTCGAATACACAAGAATCAGCGGAAGCAATAATATCTGAGTACAGACATAAGTAAAACAAGTTTTCGTTAAGAAGGCTAGCACAAAACATCAAGGATCGAAAAGGCAAGGCCTCCTGCCCCGGACCTCCTAACTACTCGTGGTCGTCAACTGTCTCCATGAAGTAGTAGACTTTGTCGGGGTAGTAATAACAGTCGACTAGGGTCATCTGGCTCCTGGGATCCGTGATCCGCTATCTGGTTGCAACAACCAGAAAGAAGGGGGAAAGGGGTAGCAAAGCAACCGTGAGTACTCATCCAAAGTACTGCAAGCAAGGATCTATACTACATATGCATCGGTGTCAAAGAAAGGCGTAGTATATGTGGACTAAGCTGCATAATGCCAGAATAAGAGGGGGAGAAGCTAGCCCTATCGAAGACTAGCATCTTTTGGAAACCACCAATCTTGCAGCAGTAGATGAGAGTACAGAATAACATATTATAGTTATCAAGCATGTTGTAGCATTAACGCCCAGAGATCCTTCCTCGACTCCCTGCGACGAAGCAATCCCAGAGCCACATATCCATTCATGTCTCAGCATCCAGTTCTAGTTGTATCAATCGGGATACAACTCCAAGTGTCCATTACCGTAGGACAGGCTATCGATATATGTTATTTTCCCTACAGGGGTGCACCAACTTACCCACCACGCTCGCTTAACTCTGGCCGGACACACCATCAGGTCATGCCCGGCCTCGGCCAAACCATACGCCGCAACCCGACCTAGGCTTAATAGAGAGGTCAGCACGCCGGACTAAGCCTATGCCCCCAGGGGTCATGGGCCATCTCCCTGGGAACTCCTGTACGTTGCGTACGCGGCCTGTGAGCAGACCTGGGCTACCTCCTTAAAAAGGAAGGTGCTTACGCAGTCCAACCCTGTAATGCCCAGGATGGGATTATACCTCCTACGTGTCGAGGCACGACTTAAAGGTATAAGCCCATTCTAGAATGATCTCAAGTTTGGTATCTTTGCACGACTCATGTAAAAAATAGGGAGGAAAATTGCAAAAGGATAGTTGGCTTACACTCGCCACGTCACACAATATATTACATAAGCAAATCATCATCCAAATAACATCACAACCCGACCACGGGCGAAGATCCAAATGAAATATACCAAATACATTAAGCCACAAGGTCCGAATCGCCCCTAGTAGAAACCACTACTGATCATCGGGATAGTGCACATAGTATCAACTACGTTCTTCATCGAACTCCCAGTACAGCTCCGTGCCGTCACCTGAGTAGTTCACCATGGTACCTGCATCTGGTGTGGTGTAGAATCTATGAGCCACGAAGGACTCAGCAATCCCGTTCTCGGGTAGCAAAACTATCTAAGCCTTGGGTGTGGAACAAGGCTGAAGAAAGATAAAGGTTGCAGCTGCTCTAGCACTAGCTTACGTGTTTAGAGCGAGAAGAGAATTGCCACGAGCATCAAAGTGATCACGAAGTGATCCTATCTAAACACGTCAATCATAACCCCACCGTGTTCACGTCCCGAACCCCTTTCGGAAAATGACCGTCACGGTTACTCACGCTGGTAGTGTGTTCTGATCATGGTGTCAAGTTTTCTACAACCGGATATTAACAAATTCCCATCTGCCACATAACCGCGGGCACGACTTTCAAAAGTTTAAAACCTTGCAGGGGTGTCCCAACTTAGCCCATTACAAGCTCACGATCCGCGGAGTCGCAACTCCAAGGTGGGAAGGCCCGAGTATTCTCGGAATCCCGTGCTCAAGATACTCCGACTAAGGTAAGACTAATCCAGCAAATCCTCCCAGCGTGTCGACACCATGATAGTAGCCGCGTGTATCTCGTCTTAGGCCACGACCGGATGGGCGATTGATGGCTTCTCGCCCCTCGTTGGTTAACCCAAGTGGAAGGTTTGAGATGCAGTGTAGCGGAAGTTTTCCCTTGGCAAAGGTACCAAGGATCGATTTCCCTGAGACTCCCAGTTTCAACAAGAAGGTGTCAACTGCTAACGGCGCGAGATATTAGCAATCAACGTGGACCTGCACACAGATACAAATAACTTTGCTCCCAACGAGTACAGAGAGGTTGTCAATCCCTCCGGCCTTGTCGTTTACAAAGGATCAAACACAAGTGATAGTAGTGATAGGTTTTGCTGTAAATAGTAAGTAAAAGCAGAAAGTAAATAGCGGATGTGATCAATGATGGTAATATGGACCGGAGTCCCATGATGTTCACTAGTGATGTCTCTCTCCCAAAAGACGATAAAACAGCTATGTGAGGTAAACGAATTACAGCTGGGCAATTGACAGGACCATGTGCGCAAACCAATGCTGACTAAGTTGAAAGAAAGGTAGAGGTTCAAAGCATGGGCGGTACGCCAAGGCAAGTAGACCGAAATCCATCTGCATCTACTACTAATCATCCACCTTGAGATATCTATCCAGAACATCTCGCTGGTATTAAGTTGCGAGTCCCACCCATAGTGTAAACTCAAAGCAACAGACAACTGCATTAAAAGAACTTTGCGTAAAGTAAACAATCCTTGCACCCGCGGGCACAAGCACCGTTGTTTTCCCCCTTGTGGCAACAGCACATCCCCTAGACTCATGTTTCTGTCACTCAAACTAGTCATCGAGGGGCATGAACCCACAATCAAGCATAACGTTCCCTCTTGGAGTCACTACCTACTACTTGGCCAAAGCAATAAATAACAACGGAGAACATGCAAGAATTACTTACGAACATAAATATAAAAGAGGTGAATCAAATATATTACTCAAACACAATCTGAACATAATCTCATAATCCATCGGATCCCAGCAAACTCATCATAGCAACAACATAAGGATTACATATGTGCCTCCACTACAAGAAATATGTCAACTTGTGACCACCACTATTGGTCACTGAATGGTCACAAATTTCCATTTGTGACCTTTTTGTGACCAAAAACATAAGGTCAAAAGCTGGCCGTCATAAACTGACTATAGCGACCTTCTCTGTGAGAAGGTCGTAGACGTTTTTGACCAAAACAAAAGGTCGTTGAACCAATGACCTTTTGTTTTGGTCATTGGATGTCTGCCCAGGCCACGCCGGATTCGACGTGGCAATCTGACGTGGCAAAATTGCGACCAATTGAAAAGGTCACTGATAAGATTCAGCCCGGTCCGATTAGGTGTCTATATGGGCCGAGCCCGTTAATTCAGCCCATTTATGTTTTTTTTCCTGCCAATTTTGGTCAACTGCTTTGGGCATTTTGCGGTCCATTTTAAATTTGGGCCTCACGATTTTTACAGTGCATTTAATTTTGGGGCCTTGGCCTTTTTGCAATCCAATTTTTGGGCCTTGGCCTCTTTGCGATCCATTCTTTTTGGGCTGTAGCCATTTCCACCAGTTTTTCATTTGGTCCAATAGACATTTCGGCCAGTTTTTAATTTAGGCCACGCCTCTTTGTTTCAAATACAATTTACAGCACAGACATAGATTCAACCCAAATTCAATACCAATATATTCTCTTTTTGACCACTTTCAATCCAAGAATACATTTCAAATAAACATAGAATAATATTCCAAGGATTTGTACATATATCATAGCATTTGAATAACAAGTTCAGCAAGCAAATATACACTAAATTCTTAGCAAGATCAACAATACATCCAAATTCCCAGAAAATACGGCATTACAACAAACATATAAAGCAAGTCGTTGACTTGGACTTCCAGCTTCTTCAAAAAAATTAGCACATAACTCTCCTGTAGATGAGAAGAAAAGCCACATGTTCAGTCTCGATATGGGTAATATATGCTAAAAATAAATCCAAGAACCGTGCAAGAGCCTAGGTTTTACTATCATTTGGACACCCAGATTGGCGATCCTTCCTTACCTAATGTATGCAAGTCCAAATAAATTAATAAACAGTCCATTTTATAGAGCTAATTGCTACAGATTAAACTGATGCTCTTCTACTACTAATTAAACCATTCAAGCTCATGGTCAGGATCAACAATACTAATAACCTGTAGGTACAATGGTACAACAGCAAGCAAATAGTGGAATAATCCCACCACAACGCATGAAGAAAAACACTATCCTACTGCCACTCTCATCCATTCAACTGACAACATCTATTTCATGGAGGAAGGGAAGGGAATAGATAGGCTAGTACCAGTTAATGATGGCATCAACGATGATATGGATGAGGTTGGCGTCGGTGAGTAGGGATCCACTTGTGCATGCATCCACTCCTCCAGCTCTAAGAAACTTCCAAGACATGGTAGTCGTTGTTGAAGTAGGAGATCAGAACGACCGGACCCTGAGACAAAAAATGACAACATTGACAACATGAGCATCATCTAAACAAACATGAAACAAAACCTAAAGAAATAAGCATCTACCAGCAAGAGAAATTCTACCAAGACGAGGGTCTGTGAACAAACTGATCGTAGATATGAAACTTTGTAATGCTCATGTTTCAGCTAATAGGGATTCCAGAACTACCAAGACTCAGGCATCTCATCGACAAATAAACTTGAGGTACATTAGCTGGAACGAAAATAGAAAAACTGGAAGTTCAAAACAAATGGCCAGATACTATAAGATTTGTAATTTTAACCGATAGTTCAATGACATATTGATTATTCAGAATCAATGATAAAAAAAGGCTGCTAGGCATGCGCTTAAGCATGCCTAGGCGCAGAGTGATGGCAGAACACCTAACTGTAAGCACTGGTCGACATGCATTTAAGCATGCCTTGTTCAGAATTGTACCAGCAAAAAAAGCTTTCCAAAGGCGGCAAGCAGGACCTAGCGAGATGGGGGAAATTGAATCCAAGTTCAGTTTAAAACATCAACCCGTCATATAGACAACAACTCCAGCTTCTTAAATGACACAGTACTATCGTTCTCTGCTTCTGATTGGATCACTCTTCTTCCTTTTTTTCCTCTAAAAAAATGTACTACCAATTTCTGTACCGGCCAGTCACTACCTGTCATCATCTAATTAGCAACAAATACTTGGTATCAAACAACACGGATCAAGCCATTCGCATTGGTTCTAGCAGTGCGAATAAACCACAGTAGCTAATGGAGTTATATGAGCTCAAGCAGTGCATAATTCTAGGATAACATCTCCCATACCTATATGCATAACACCGACAGAATAACAGCAGTATAAACAATGGTATAGAAACTTAAACAGTAGCATCATCTACTTAGTAGTGACCAGGAAATCAATCCACAGTTGGTAGAGCAAAACAAAATCACAAGCACTACGGGCAATAGCACGTGTACCAGTAGATGACAGTCACTACATCCAGCATCACAATCTTGTAAACTGAAGACAGAATTTGTCCTGAGCTTACTGCCGAGCTTGACGTAGGCTTCGTCCGATATGGTGTACTTCTCGACGAGTGAGGTGTCCTCCAGCCACCCGCCGGAGGTCACCGACGAGGGGTCGAGGTCGATGATGTGCAAGCGGTACCTTCAGAGCAGACCACCATCAGACCAACAGCAGCATTAGTACTGTCACTATGGAAATATACGCATTTTTTAATATTTGTATCTCTTTCTGATTCAGTGTTGTTAAGAAAAGGAAGATTGATCTAACAATTTGTACAACGGGAGGCATCACTAACTTTTAGAACTGCAGTAATTAAAAATAAACATTAGACATTCAAGCGCCTTGGCATTTACGTTGTGCCGACATAAACATCAGGAGAAAATAGTGAGAATGGAATTGCAAAGAGAGGCAACATAGCAGGTTCTGGAGTTATCTATTTTGAGAGAGGCTTGTTGTTAGCCATCTTCACTGGGATCTTTTAAAATGATGAGTGAGGATTAGGACACATGTCAAGCAGCATACATATTACAACTATCTTATGTCAATTTATGCTGAAGGACCATTTCAAGTCGGCTACAGTGCGGCAAGAATCAAGTGCTTACTGACTCGTTGTATCATGATGAACAGAAGAACCCAGGAATATATATACATATATGTGAGTTTTTGCAGACCTGGTAAAGAGGGATCTTCTTGACCATGGCACCGGCCTTGCACACCGCGAGCGACACCGCCAGGATCGCGTTTGCCCCGAGCTTTTAACCGCATCCAAGGAAACGAAATTATCAGTATGAACAGTGAAAAAATAGGCAAGCTTAGGGATAAATTTATCAGTATGATACCTTCTGCTTGCACCAGCCCCAGTCGTTGGAGGTCCCGTCGAGCTGCTGGACCATGAAGTTGTCGATGTCAGTCTGCTCGGTTGGATCCTTCCCGATCAGCGCAGGTCCGATGATGGCGTTTACGTTGTTCACGGCCTGAAATTGAGAGATGTCAGGGTCCGGTCCGATCAGCGTCGCTCCAGTATATGTGCAGTTGATCTTAGTCAATTCCTCATCTACACAAGAATTGACTATTGACTGGTGAAGTAGGGACCTTGAGAACGCCTTTGCCGAGGTAATCAGAGCCTCCATCCCTCAGCTCCAAGGCCTCGTAGATTCCTGGTTATGAACAAAGTTACAACACCCTCAAGTCTGAATGAAGAACACATGGCAGAGGGGAGGGTAGGTTACCGGTGGAGGCGCCGCTGGGCACGGCGCCCCTGGCGAAGCTGCCGTCGCTGAGCCCAATATCCACCTGAATCCAGATCAGTTAGTTTGAAAGAAACAGGGGCAGGAACGTATTCAGAACCGAATAGAAGAGAACAAATAGCGATGAATTCCCCATCGATTCGGGCGGGCTGGGTCGTGGGTACCTCGACGGTGGGGTTGCCGCGGCTGTCGAAGATCTGCCGCGCCTTCACCGACTGGATCGTCGTCGCCGCCATCGATCGGTCGATCCAACTCCTGACGCTCCTACTCCCACTCCTCCTCCGCCATGGCCGCCAGCGACCGCCGCCTCCGGCTGGGCTCCTACCTCGACGACGTCTCCGTGCTCTCCTTCCTCCCCTCCTCCCCGCGCCCCCTCCTCCTCGCCGGTAACTCCTGACGCTCCGTACGCTCAGCTCACCTATTACGCCGCGGCCGCACGCTCTCGCAGGGACCGGGTCGGAGCTGCTCGTCTTCAACTCCTGATCGGTCGATCAAGGCCTCCGGGACGGGCGGAGGAAGAGCGGCGGACGTCCTCCGGGAGGCGAGGAGGAGCGGGTGGTGGCGCGCGGGCGGGGGCTGCGGGGTCGGATCTGAATCGGGGCAGGGTGGCGGCGGCGATGTGGGAGATGGGGAGAGAGAGGTGGCGGCGGCGGGGGGCAATGGGGAAGGCGGAGGGGCCCTGGCTAGCTCGACGGAGAA
>LR738712.1:739058411-739070724 GCA_902687465.1 Secale cereale
AGGCTGGGGGCTCTGGATTGGATCTGGGAGGGATTGGGAGAAGGGGGCTAGGGTTTCGTGGGTGGACGAGGGTGAGAGCGGCGAGGGGGGTGTGGGCTGCCGTTGGATTCGGGCGCATCCGACGGTGCTTAATCCATGATCCGCGTGAGCTCATTTTAGACCAATCAGAACACAGTATCCCCTTTGATGATGTTAAGACCATTTAAATTGGTCGTAATGGATTAAAAATAAGATTTTGAATCATGTCTGCTATTTGTGTCACCAAGTGTGACCTACTTTTCAGTAAAAATAACAAATTTTGAATAATGTTAATATCATTAAAAAAAGTGTTCTAAGATATGAGTTTTTTGTAAGAGAATTATTTTTGCGAGTGTCCAAAATGATATTTTAATAAAGAACCTAGCAAATTTTTGTTGCAAATTTGGAGCACATCAATTTTATAATTCACAATCATAGCACATGTGGAGCACATCAATTTGTAAGAGAATTCCAAACATTGTTGCCTAAGGGAGTTTTCATTTTCTTTGCACGGAAAATTCATTTTCCATTTTTCGAGTGCCCGAATTGAGCTCTTTTTGTGAAGGACCTACCATATATTTGTTGCAAAATTGGACCAAATCATTTTTCTAAAATACTAGACCATATTTGATTCACGATTAACAAAATGGTTGGGTGTAAAAAGTTTTGATCCACCTCTGGTGAAAAAGACAAATTCCCGCCGATTCAGCTGGAAGCGGGTCAAATTTGAACTGTAGCTGCCTCATAGTTTGCTATTTATTTTTTCCAAAAATCATTTCTATGTACATAAGTATCTATTTAATCAGAGAAACACCAAAAAAATTCCAAGATTCAACCACTAGCTAGCAACGGTCATTCCCGCCGTTTTGACCGCATTTTGAAACGGGCATAAAAAATTCAAACAAATTCAAAAAATAGGAAAACCTTCGCATTGTGTCATTATATATAACCAAGTTACCAGAAAAAAAATATAAACTTGTAATACATTCATTCTTTTAAAAAAGTGTTCTCAGAAATGAGCTATCATGCGTGAAGATTCATGGCTTTCAAGCCAAATGATCAATCCTATGGCCATATTCATAGCATAGTTTGTTCAAATGATCTCATATTGTGCACAAGGGTGCATCTTGGAATGGCAAACAATATTGCTTAAGGAAGTTTTCATTTTCTTTGGACGAAAAAATCATTTTCCATTTTTCGAGTGCCCAAAAGGAGGTTTTTTTGTGAAGGACCTCCCAAATAATTGTTGCAAAATTGGACCAAATCATTTTTATAAAATACTAGGCCATATTTAATGCACAATTGACCAAATGGTTGGGTGTAAAAACTTTTGATCCACCTCTCGTGAAAAAGACAAATTTCAGCCGATTCAGCTGGAAGCGGGTCAAATTTGAACTGTAGCTGCCTTGTAGTTTGCTCTTTATTTTTTACAAAAATCATTTCTAGGTACATAAGTATCTATTTAATCAGAGAAATACCAAAAAAATTCCAAGATTCAACCACTAGCTAGGAACGGTCATTCCCGCTGTTTTGACCGCATTTTGAAACGGGCATAAAAAATTCAAAAAAATTCAAAAAATAGGAAAACCTTCGCATTGTGTCATTATATATGACCAAGTTACCAGAAAAAATATAAACTTGTAATACATTCATTCTTTTAAAAAAAGTGTTCTCAGAAATGAGCTATCATGCGTGAAGATTCATGGCTTTCAAGCCAAATGATCAATCCTATGGCCACATTCATAGCATAGTTTGTTCAAATGATCTCATATTGTGCACAAGGGTGCATCTTGGAATGGCAAACAATATTGCTTAAGGAAGTTTTCATTTTCTTTGGACAAAAAATCATTTTCCATTTTTCGAGTGCCCAAAAGGAGGTTTTTTTTTGAAGGACCTCCCAAATAATTGTTGCAAAATTGGACCAAATCATTTTTATAAAATACTAGGCCATATTTAATGCACAATTGACCAAATGGTTGGGTGTAAAAAGTTTTGATCCACCTCTCGTGAAAAAGACAAATTTCAGCCGATTCAGTTGGAAGCGGGTCAAATTTGAACTATGGCTGCCTTTTAGTTTGATCTTTATTTAAAAAAAAATCATTTATAGGTACATAAGTATCTATTTAATCAGAGAAATACCAAAAAAATTCCAAGATTCAACCACTAGCTAGGAACGGCTATTCCCGCAGTTTTGACCGCATTTTGAAACGGGCATAAAAAATTCAAATAAATTCAAAAAATAGGAAAACCTTCGCATTGTGTCATTATATATGACCAAGTTACCAGAAAAAAATATAAACTTGTAATACATTCATTCTTTTAAAAAAGTGTTCTCAGAAATGAGCTATCATGCGTGAAGATTCATGGCTTTCAAGCCAAATGATCAATCCTATGGCCACATTCATAGCATAGTTTGTTCAAATGATCTCATATTGTGCACAAGGGTGCATCTTGGAATGGCAAACAATATTGCTTAAGGAAGTTTTCATTTTCTTTGGACGAAAAAATCATTTTCCATTTTTCGAGTGCCCAAAAGGAGGTTTTTTGTGAAGGACCTCCCATATAATTGTTGCAAAATTTGACCAAATCAATTTTCTAAAATACTAGAACATATTTAATGCACAGTTGACAAAATGGTTGGGTGTAAAAAGTTTTGATCCACCTCTCGTGAAAAAGACAAATTTCCACCGATTCAGTTGGAAGCGGGTCAAATTTGAACTATGGTTGCCTCATAGTTTGCTATTTATTTTTTCCAAAAATCATTTCTAGGTACATAAGTACCTATTTAATCATAAATACATGGTTTGGTGGCGATACGTCGAGGTTTGGGCGGTGGTCGAGGGCCCCAACTCTAGAGCGCGTAAACTCGCATGCCCGCTGCGTGGTCACCGCGTGACTGTGGAGTTGCCATGTGTTCTGGGCGGCCTAGGCATGTCTAGTGGGTTGGCCACTCCCCAGGTAGGTGCTATGAAGAAAATTACAACATAAGATTCTCACGAGGAGACCGATCGATGCTCAAACATGAATTAGCAGCCAAGTGTTTGATTAGTTGTACGGAAAATGCACATGGCTAATGGGCGTGAGTTTTGGTTGAGGATGATCAGTTACTAAGAAGACTGTCTTCACAAATTTTCAGCTCAAAAGGAGGAGTCTAGGTGGTACTTGCTTTGCAAAGTACCACACTGGACATAAATACGAATGTTGAAGATGGGCTCAAAATAATGAATGGATTGAGCTGGCGTTTGGTGGAGGGTAGTTATTTGGGCATAGGAAAGCACTGTAGAAAATGGATACCATTTGGACATGCCAAAGTGGTACTTCCCTCACAAAGTGTTTTTATGAACAGAATAGGAAAATGAATATTTTTGAATTATTTTTGAACTAGGCAAGGAAGGTTTTTTTACATATTTGATGAAGATATGACCCAAAGAATTTATGAGATTTTTTGGGGAATTTTAGGAATGACAGAAATATAGGTTGCTTCACAACCTAGGGCAAAAACTGCCACATGGACATGACACATAGGCAAAACTGATGAGGTGGCGCCTAGTCGTAGCAACCCACCACAATTTTCAAGGTTATGACCATCTATATTGGTCACGAACAGCTAGAAATAAGGCAGCGAACCAGTGCTATCTGCTTTGTGACCATTTCGTGTAAGGAAATTATGACCTTTCTGACCAAAATGGTCGTTGTAGTTTAGGGTTTGGAGCCCCCCGAACAGCTTTTGACCAATTGGTCTGAAATGGTCATAGATCTATGACCAATTCTTCCAGGGTCACTAACAAAAGGTCATAAGTTGACATATTTCTTGTAGTGCTCGATCATGTAGGGCAGCTCACGAGGACTAATTAGTGAAGCACAAGAACGGGAGGAGAACATCAAATAGCTACTGGTCATGGACCCATGGTCCAAGGGAGACTACTCACAACTCATCCGGGAGGCGTCCATGGTGGTGGAGAAGCTCCCGGTGGTGATCCTCCCCTCCGGCAGGGTGCCGGGAAGAGTTCTCCTGGTGCTCCCGATCTTGGAAGCGCGGCGGCGGCGGAACAGAGATGAGATCGCGAAAAAGGGTTTTCGTCTCGAGGGTTTCGGGACACGATATAAATATATGCCAAAGGGGGGCATCGGCGGAGGCTCGGGGGGCCCAGGCGCCCCCCCCGGCGCGGCCAGTAGAGGGGCCGCGCCACCACGGTGCCTGGAGCCCTGGTGGCCCCCCTCCGGCTGTACTTCGGGTGCCGGGAAGTTTCTGGAACGCTGATTTTTTATATAATTTTTCCGGGATTTTTTTTGGCAGTTCTCGTAATGGAAAAACCTGAAATACAAAAACAACCGAAAACAGAAACTGGCACTGGGGTGCACTGAGTTAATAGGTTAGTCCAAATATGATCGAAAGTGTATGGAAGTGTATAAATATCATAGCAATATCACCCAAAAGAGGCATGGAGCAAGCAGAAATTATAGATACGTTTTGGACGTATCAACATCCCCAAGCTTAATTCTTGCTCGTCCTCGAGTAGGTAAATGATAACAAGAATAATTTCTGTTGTGACATGCTATTAACCATATAGGACTTTTTCATAGTCACATGACAAAAGCTTACTGAGACAATGAATCTGTAGTAATTAAGTTGCCTCATGAGAGAATCACAAAGAACTGAAAGTTTTACAACATGATACTGAAACATCAAATAGATTCGTAATGAGCATGGTGTGCAAATATGATAAAGTGATATCTCTCTTGCCCCCTTTAGTGAAGCAAAACATAAATGCAGGGGCACCTCCAAGGTTTAAGTGATGACTAGATACAATGATTTCAAAATAAACGATATCACAATCATGCAAAAGACAATGCTACTTTGGGACAATGCACATTACACTCAGAATGACAATCATGCTCTCAGTAGTTGGTGCTTTAAAAGAAGGTGGAGACTCTCGAACCGTGGCTTTTGTTGGCAAGGTTGAAAACCCGTAGTCGGAAACAAAGACAAAACATGTACCAGAGCTCTTGGTTTTAAAAACAGAGGTAATAAATTTTTTTTTAGATCATGCATGTTCCGTCAACGAATGCTAGCAGACAACTCAATCACTTCTTGAGATGGACAAGTTTCGAGGAACGGCTCCCGAATGAGGATGATCACATCCTCTTAATCTCCTTTGTTTATCATTGCCAAAGTTTTTTGATTTCTCATGAACAAAGCGTGAAGGAGGGTTTGTTTGTTATATTATTTTTTTGAGCCGGGCGCACTCAATGCCAGTTCCTTCTCGTATTATGGGTTTGCACATTATACATGCAATCCCAGGGTGAAGCTTGTCCAACTTAAAAAGATCATGAATTAACTACTACTTCCTCATGAACTTAAAACAGAGGCACAAAATAGGAATGCATTTTTTTCTTTGAATAATTTCGAGATGGTACATGCAAGTCTCCGTTAGGAATGGCAGGTAAATACCATGTAGGAAGGTATGGTGGACTCATATGGCATAACTGGTTTAAAAGAATTTGGATGCACAAGCAGTCAGTCCGCTTAGTACAGGCGAAGGTTAGCAAAAGACTGGGAGCGACCAACTAAGAGAGCAATGACGGTCATAATCATGCAGAGCGACAAAGCAACATTGAATCAGGCATGGAAGTTATATCGCTACTCAGAAACAAAAGATCATCAAGGCTTGATAGACTTTCTTTACAGTCTTAAATATGCGTGAGCATACGCCAAGTCAATCAAAATAAATTCTTGAAGGAAGATATTACTAAACCATACCACATCATAGGCAAACAAGTCATGTTGGTACTCCAATAACACATTGGGAACCCCCCAGCTATTTGAGACTAACCATAAGAAAACATGAACTACTAAGCGCCATTATGCACGTAGCATCTTTATCATAGACATATCAACAAATGCAACGGAAACAAACTCTCTTAATAAGATAATCATGATAACTAAAGAGAGTTCAAGCAACCAACTAAATAAAAGCTCTTTAAAAAGATAAGCATGAAAGTTAAGAGCTAAGCATGATAGTAGCTATTAAAAGACAAAGAACACACAACAAAGATAGACATGAAAATTCTATGTTATGTTCTAGGTAGAAGTGGAGCGTGTTTCTCTCCCACATAAAGAAAGCTGAGTTCCGACTCGTTATGAAAAGCTAAAGAAAACTAAAAAGGAAAACTAAAAGCAAGACGCTCCAAGCATAGCACATAACACATGAAGTGATAAAAATATAGCGGAACGAAAGACGAACTGATAATGTTGATGGAGAAGGGGATGCACGGGGGCATCCCCAAGCTTAGACGCTTGAGTCTCCTTGAATATTTCTTGGGGGTGCATGGGGGCATCCCCAAGCTTGAGCGCTTGACACTCCTGAATCTTTTTACCATCTTTCCTCGCACACTTGAAAACTCCCTTCATACATAACTCATCATAATCTGATTAGCGAGGTTAGTACCCTTAATAAAATAATTGTTCCTTGCTGGAAATAAGGATATTCTTGAAGGTCTACTGTTTCTCAAGATTGCCAAAAGGTTTTTGCAAAGAAAAAGCAAGCTCTAGGTTTGCAAAATGAAGGAAAGGCAAAACAGGACAGAATCTGTGAAAAACAGAACAGCAGGTAGTAAATGATCTTTTCGGGGTATTTCTGCAACTCTAATAAAAAAACTCAGAACATACGCACGAAAGACAATTATATAGAGCACGCTGTCGAAAAAATTCAGACCAAAAAGATGATCTGGTGATTTTATACGAATTTTTCTATCCAAGGACAGAATTTGTTTCCTGGACAGCACGTCACAACTTTTGAACTTTCTTGCAATCAGAGGCTACACTTGGCACAAAATTGAAAAGCAAAGATACAATGATGATGGTACTGTAGTAACAACATCAAGTCAAAACAAAAGCAAAATAAAATTTATTCATTGGGCTGCCTCCCAAAAGCGCTTTCTTTTATGCCTTTAAGCTAGGCATAATGCATAGAGATCAAGTTTTATCAAGAGTAAAAGAATAGCTAGCCCGTATAACGGACTCAAAAGGTAACTTAATCTTATTTCGAGGGAAGTGTTCCATCCCTTTCTTGAGAGGAAACTGGAATTTTATATTCCCCTCTTTCATGTCAATGATAGCACCAACGGTGCGTAGAAAAGGACGTCCCAAAATAATTGGACAAGAAGGTTCACATTCAATATCCATAATAGTAAAATCAACGGGAACAAAATTTTCATTGACAATGATATGAACATCGTCGATCCTCCCCAAAGGTTTCTTTATGGAAGAATCAACGAGACGAACACCAAAAGAACAAGAATCAAAAGGTTTCAATTTAAGCATATCATATATTCTTTTGGGCATAACAGAGGTACTAGCACCAACATCACATAAAGCATAGCAAGAGAAGTTATTCAACTTAATTTTAATCATAGGATCCCAACCATCTTCTAGCTTTCTAGGTATGGAGGCTTCTACTCTAAGTTTCTCCTCCCTTGCTTTGATGAGAGCATTAGTGATATGCTCTGTGAAGGCAAGGTTAAGCGTGCTAGTGCGGGGATCTCTAGACATCTTGTGAAGAAAATCAATAACTTCGGTAAGAGTGCAATTATCAAAATCAAGGTCACTACTATCAAGTAAGGTGGTAGTGGTGTCCTTTAGGTTCACTTGTTTGGTAGTTTCTATAGTCATAGCATCACCATTAATAGGTCCAATGGGACCAGGAGTGCATTGGGTGCTAAGAGTTTGAATATCCTCAACAACTTGGATAGTAGCAACAGTGTGGTGGGTAGGAAGGTTCTTAATTCTATCTTCTTCCTCCCTTTCTCTAGCCCATCTCTCTTTAAGCTTAGCCATCATCCTAATATTTTCATTAATTTGCACTTGAATAGCATTCATAGGAGTTACCTTCCTCTCCTCAAGAGGAGAAGTTCTAATTTTAAGTAATTCTACCTCATTGGCTAAATTATCTACCTTCGAAGAGAGATCATCTAGTTTGTTTAGCTTTTCTCCTACACTCTTATTAAAAGCTTTTTGGGTAGTGATGAAATCTTTAAGCATAATCTCTAGTTCAGTAGTGGAGTTCTTGGTGCTAGGATAAGCATTGTTGTTCCCATAAGAATTAGAGGGGAACGGTCTAGGATTGCTACCAAAATTACTCCTATAAGCATTGTTATTAAAATTGTTTCTAGAGATAAAATTCACATCTACTTGTTCTTGAGCAATCAAAGAATTTAAAGGAACATCACGAGGATCAATAGAAGATTGCTTGGAATGTAGAGACATGATCAAGTCAACTTTTTCATTTAGGGAGGAAATCTCCTCGACAGAGTTTACCTTCCTACCTGTTGGAGCGCGTTCGGTGTGCCATTGGGAATAGTTGGTCATCATCTCATCGAGAAGCTTCGTGGCAGCACCAAGTGTAGTTGACATAAAAGTTCCTCCCGCGGCCGAATCTAACAAGTTTCGCGAGGTAAAGTTCAAGCCTGCATAAAAAGTTTGGATAACCATCCAAGTAGTCAAACCATGAGTAGGGCAGTTCTTGATAAGAGATTTCATACGTTCCCAAGCTTGGGCAACGTGTTCATTATCCAACTGTTTAAAATTCATTATGTTGCTTCTTAGTTGGATAATTGTAGTAGGTGGATAGTATTTTCCAATAAAAGCATCTTTGCACTTGTCCCATGAATCTATGCTATTTCTAGGCAAAGACTGAAACCAAATTTTAGCTCCTCCTCTCAAGGATAAAGGAAAAAGCTTAAGCTTAACAATATCACCATCTATTTCTTGGTACTTTTGCATATCACAAAGTTCAACAAAATTGTTCAAGTGTAAAGCAGCATCATCTCCAGCACCGGAGTATTGATCTTTCATAACTAGGTTCAGTAAAGCAGGTTTAATTTCATACGAAGGTGCTGAAGTGGCAGGTGTAGTGATAGGTGTGCAGATAAAGTCATCGTTGTTGTGACTAGTGAAGTCACACAACTTGGTGTTCTCGGTGGAACCCATAGTAGCAAGCAAGCAAGATAACTATTTTTGTGATTTTCGATAAAAGATACTAAAGCAAAACTGAAAGGTAAACTAGCAAGACTAAAAAGCAAAGGTAAAAGATAGCGTGCAACTCCCCTATCCTGAAGAGTGGAGTCCCCGGCAACGGCGCCAGAAAACTTTGCTTGATGGCTTCTCGCCCCTCGTTGGTTACCCCAAGTGGAAGGTTTGAGATGCAGTGTAGCGGAAGTTTTCCCTTGGCAAAGATACCAAGGATCGATTTCCCTGAGACTCCCAGTTTCAACAAGAAGGTGTCAACTGCTAACGGCGCCAGATATTAGCAATCAACGTGGACCTGCACACAGATACAAATAACTTTGCTCCCAACGAGTACAGAGAGGTTGTCAATCCCTCCGGCCTTGTCGTTTACAAAGGATCAAACACAAGTGATAGTAGTGATAGGTTTTGCTGTAAATAGTAAGTAAAAGCAGAAAGTAAATAGCGGATGTGATCAATGATGGTAATATGGACCGGAGTCCCATGATGTTCACTAGTGATGTCTCTCTCCCAAAAGACGATAAAACAGCTATGTGAGGCAAACGAATTACAGCTGGGCAACTGACAGGACCATGTGCGCAAACCAATGCTGACTAAGTTGCAAGAAAGGTAGAGGTTCAAAGCATGGGCGGTACGCCAAGGCAAGTAGACCGAAATCCATCTGCATCTACTACTAATCATCCACCTTGAGATATCTATCCAGAACATCTCGCTGGTATTAAGTTGTGAGTCCCACCCATAGTGTAAACTCAAAGCAACATACAACTGCATTAAAAGAACTTTGCGTAAAGTAAACAATCCTTGCACCCGCGGGCACAAGCACCGTTGTTTTCCCCCTTGTGGCAACAGCACATCCCCTAGACTCATGTTTCTGTCACTCAAACTTGTCATCAAGGGGCATGAACCCACAATCAAGCATAACGTTCCCTCTTGGAGTCACTACCTACTACTTGGCCAAAGCAATAAATAACAACGGAGAACATGCAAGAATTACTTACGAACATAGATATAAAAGAGGTGAATCAAATATATTACTCAAACACAATCTGAACATAATCTCATAATCCATCGGATCCCAACAAACTCATCATAGCAACAGCATAAGGATTACATATGTGCCTCGATCATGTAGGGCAGCTCACGAGGACTAATTAGTGAAGCACAAGAATGGGAGGAGAAAATCAAATAGCTACTGGTCATGGACCCATGGTCCAAGGGAGACTACTCACAACTCATCCGGGAGGCGTCCATGGTGGTGGAGAAGCTCCCGGTGGTGATCCTCCCCTCCGGCAGGGTGCCGGGAAGAGTTCTCCTGGTGCTCCCGATCTTGGAAGCGCGGCGGCGGCGGAACATAGATGAGATCACAAAAAAGGGTTTTCGTCTCGAGGGTTTCGGGACACGATATAAATATATGCCAAAGGGGGGCATCAGCGGAGGCTCGGGGGGCCCAGGCGACCCCCCGACGCGGCCAGGAGGGGGGCCGCGCCACCAGGGCGCCTGGAGCCCTGGTGGCCCCCCTCCAGCTGTACTTCGGGTGCCGGGAAGCTTCTGGAACGCTGATTTTTTATATAATTTTTCCGGGATTTTTCTGGCAGTTCTCGTAATGGGAAAACCTGAAATACAAAAACAGCCGAAAACAGAAACTGGCACTGGGGTGCACTGAGTTAATAGGTTAGTCCAAATATGATCAAAAGTGTATGGAAGTGTATAAATATCATAGCAATATCACCCAAAAGAGGCATGGAGCAAGCAGAAATTATAGATACGTTTTGGACGTATCAGCGATGCTACAGGTTATTACCAGCCCTCGGGTTCCCCCAAGGTGGCCCTGCAGGACCCCCAGTTTGGACCAACACTCATGTGGAGCACTGGCCCGGGTTGTTGATTAATAAGAGTGTTTATAACTCCCTATGCAAGTTTTAGTTGTTAGGCAAATAGTACCAATATTGGGACTTGCTGGAAAAGCCTTAGCGCTAAGCGGTTTATCGAGGGGGTCCCATAAGCCCAACCGTGTGAGGAACGCAAAATCAAGGAACATAACACCGGTTTATACGGTTCCTAGGGCGGCATGAGTGGAACAAATCACCAAGCAAGATGCTTAGCCTTCCACCCATTACCAATATATAGATGATTTAGTTTAAGAGTTTATATAGTGTGATATCCCAACAAATGCTTCAACATGAAGCAAGAATCTTCAAATATTCTCCTGCAACTAGCAATGCTATAAGAGGGGCTGAGCGAAGCCTACGTAGCCAAAACAAAGGTTTGCTAGGTTGGGTGGTTAGACAGATTCATGGTTACAATAGGAGGCTGACAAACAAACATGGGAATCGAGGCAATAAGCTAAAGAGCGAGACTTATAGCAATAGGCAAAGATAGTAATGATATCTGGGTCAGGTCATCTTGCCTGTCGAGTCGTCGATGGGATCGTAAGATGGCTCCTCGTACTCAACCTCGGTAGTAACCACGTTCTCATTCTCGGTCTCGGCTTCCGGCTCTACTCAACACAAGAACACAACGAAGCACGAAATCAAACAAGGTGCAATGCACAATCAACATGATGCACGTATGATGCATGTACGATGCAATTCATGTCAAGGGATGAAGCACACAAGAACAACACAAGACAACAAGTTTAAATGAGGCCGGAATCCACATAAAGCGAATCCGGCAAGTCCTCACACTACTGGAATCTGAGTCTTTGCCATCTGCCAGCTCTTTGCCGTCTGCCAGCTGATGGCAAAGAGGCTGTTTGCCGTCTGTCTTGTCAAAGCAGACGGCAAAGAACCAGCTGATGGCAAAGAGGGTCTTTGCCATCTGCCAGATCTTTGCCGTCAGCTGGCAGACGGCAAAGAGGTCTTTGCCATCAGCCAGCAGACGGCAAAGACCAAAGTGGGCCCCATGGGGGTACTGCACTGGCTAGGTCACACCGGCCACTTCTTTGCCGTCTGCTGGCAGACGGCAAAGATTTCTTTGCCATCTGCCAGCAGACGGCAAAGAGGTAAGATGGGGCCCACAGTGTAACGGCGTGGGAGGGCTAACGGTTATCCTCTTTGCCGTCTGCTGGCAGACGGCAAAGAATTCTTTGCCATCTGCTGGCAGTCGGCAAAGAGGTGGGGCTATTTTTTTTGGGTAAAAAAACCGTTGCCCCCACCTCCTCCCTCTCTCTCTCTCTCACCTCTGTTTCCCCTTCCCTCACCCACCCGCACCCGCCGCCCCAGCCCCGCCGTTCCGCGCCCAGCACCGCCGCCAGCCCGCCCCTGCGCCGGC
>LR738712.1:739070754-739132086 GCA_902687465.1 Secale cereale
CCTCCCCGCGGCCCTCCTCCACCGCCGCCGTTCCCCGCCGCTGGTGCCACCGAAGCCAGGCACCAGCTCCTCCCCGCCGCTGAATTATCTAGGTACATCCATGCTTCCATGCATATGAAGGAGAATTTGTAGTTGAGATTTGAGACTGAGTGAGAAATAGAGAAGAATTAAAATACTGCACTTGTCTACAGTTTTAAGTTTTATACTATGTATAACCATTTTCATATACATTCTCGCTCACCAATACATCGAGTGGAAACTAAACATTTCATATTCAATTCGATATGATATTCCTCAATGCATAAATAGGCATGGGTGCAATAATAAGTGGTATTGAACTGTTCAAGTGGTTTTATTACCTTTAAAAGGATAAACCAGTTGGAGAAATAGGGATGCATGGAAATACCATCTGACACCATGTATATAACCATGGCAGGGAAAAATATCTTTACCTTCCTTCATTATCCTCATATTTGACAACTCTATAAGTAGGAGAGTCAATAGCGGCAGGCATACATGTTGAAGCTAAGTACACTGTATATTAACACGTGAAAATCACATAAAGGAAACTGCAGAATACAGAAAAAGTGACCTCTAACATCAAGATACTCCTGTTATTCATAAAACACGCATCCATAAAAAAAAAATTAAACGCAACGCATCCATAAATAGGCTACACCACAGAATACCTTCAGATTGTGTGATTGGGAAGTTATATTCTGTAAGAAAATTAAAATTAATAGAAAGTTCAGAGTTAGGCTGCACCAACTATCACAACACTTAAAACAGCTTGAGTTAGTTTGTTTATCAGCTGAAATTAGAAGAAAGAAGACGGTGACTTCAGTGCCCCTTTCCAGGAAGAATCAAGATCATTTACAATGCTATGTGCATACGTAAAGATCTTTAGCAGAATACTGATGGGGCATCTAGATGGCAAACTGAAGTTAAAAATTAAGGGGGTCAGCTTTCTTATTAACTTGAGCCATTGAACGACAGATATATGCACATAAATGAATTCCCGTGGACTTACTTGAGTCAGTCCATTTAGTAGTTGCATAAGGCTTTAGCACATCAAAACATGATGTACGATACTGCAAAACACAATTTTTTTTATCAGTCGTTACATCTCCATAAGAAATAGGAGTACTACAAAAAAATTGTGACAGGGAAGGGAGAGTCAACGGAGACGACGGTCAGGACTCAGGAGTCATAACCTGCACTACAAACTGGCAGCGGTAACGACACTTTGCATGTGGACGTCATTGCGCCAGCAATGAGGAACCCCTGCAAGTACAGAAGAATGTCTGATGTTGCCTGTCCTCCACTTGTCTCGCCTCATTCAGCCACCCGTGTGTCTACTGCTTCCTCCAGCGCCTCGCCGCCTCCGGGGAGGGTTTATTAATGGGCGCATCCACCGGTGGCGAGTCGGGGTATGAGATCAAATCTGATGTTGAATGATTATTACCGAACATAATACAATAGACACCAGTCGCAAGAGTCGCTGAAAGGAAATAGGATTCAAGGTTCACCTGTACAATTGGAAATTTGGAATTCATTAAGGCAATAAAATAATATAAAAACCAAATCTAACTTCACATCTTTTGGAGCCCCGGGCTCCTCCCAGGTTCCCGCCTTCCACACGGGTGATGGCGAGAGGATGACACGACCAACGACTTCTCGGGGCAGGGCGCAGCCGTGGGTCGAGCAACCGTTTTGCAGCCGGCAGATCATAGGCAACCAATACCCCATAGCAGGGAACACATGGGCGACATGAGATTAGGGAAGAGGAGCGTTGTACCGCGTGGTAGCTGTCGGTGCGAACAGAAAGGGATGCAGAGAGATTTTTTTTGAGCCAAGACATAGAGAGATGAATATGACGGGATCGAGAGATGTGGGAAGTTACACGTTTAGGATGCGGCAGGCCCAATGGGCACACAGGGCTAGTGCTAGTGGACTTTTATTGTCCGGGGGTAACAGTGGACCGTGGAAGGTTGACTGATTCGTCAGTTTTATGGAAGGTGGAAGAGGAAGCTGGAGGTCGCTTCGGTGATCAGGGGATGGCTACACGCATGGAAGAAAGAAAATTGCATCAATGATTCGTTGATTTGTGAGTGGATTGCTTATGTGGCTAGATATTTGTGAGTGGATTGTTGATGTGGCTAGATTGGTGAGGTGGATAGCTTGCATGTCAAGAGAAATAAGATAGTGGGGATGAACTATTTAGGTATTATAGATTCCTCTGTTTGGAATAGAAAAAAGAGTTATAAAGTTGTACTAAGTGGGATGGAGGGAGTACTTCTTTGTTGTGGGTTGTTAACAACTATTTTGGAATATAAATGGTGTTCTAATAAAATAACTCCTCTCAAGTTTATATGAAGGGCGGACTGTCATTCTAGAACATATGTTTTGTTGCTAATTGACAGTGCTTTCAGAAGTAACTTTTATTTAGGACATTAACTGTGAAGGTGACACATCATTTAGTGAGAACTGACTATTTTACACTTTACCGAGGCATTGGTCTGGGTAGATTGCGAGTGCATAAGTATCTGTAAATTTTGTCATTTATATAGTTGAATAAGAATAATCTATCTACTTAGGATTGGTTTTGCTTTCAAGAATTGCCAACAGCATATTACAACAATGCTTCCTCTACCCGTCATTCCCTCCACTTGAACTAGAGAGAGGTTTGCATCCGGCTTTAAGTTCTTAGAGATTTATTAATGACGGTCCAAACATGTGGTTATTTTGTTACTTCAGCTGAGATAAATATATAAACATTTCAAATAAAGCTTATTTGTGACTCTAAACATTTCAAACACCACACCCCGACCCTGCCCCCACACCGACCCCGACGGGGTCATATATTTGTGAATTATGAGTTAGGTCGTATATTTTTTGATTTTTTTATGCAAAACATCATATATATTTGTGTTAATCAGGTGGATTTAAAATGTGCAGTTGTTTCGTCGCTGCGAGGGTGCGGTGTTTGACGACCTCCCCGTGCGTTCGACGAGCTCCGCCCCTGCTTTCCTTGGTGAGCACAAATGACATCTCCTCCCCCCCCCTACATTTGCTCTGTTCTGGTCTTCGTGCCAATGAAACTGGCTAGCTATAGGTGTCAGTCATCAGTATGCGTAACCACTATGCGTCTCCCGTTCGAAAGGGTTACATCTATAAATATGCATGCATTTGCATATTTATAATCGTGATTCTTTCGAATTGTCCAACGTTATCCATGGACAGTCCGAGTATGTGTAGATTGGGTTCGTTTTCCTATATGCTCTGCTCCGGATCCGATGCAGAATTTCGTCAGTGCCTCCCTGTTGTTCTCCGGGTACACATCCTCTCTGCTTATTGCCGAGACGTGTATCAGGAGAACAGCGGGGAGGTGCTGCCGAAATTTTGCGTCGGATCCGGAGCAGAACATGGGAAAACGAACTCAATCTACACATACTGGGGTGGGATTAGGACCTATCTTTACCTATTAGCATGTAGGTTGCATGGACGTAATAGAACTGACAAACTCCATTAACTGATGGATATGGTTTGCTTAATTATGTATATATTTATTGTCTGTCCAGTAGGAAGTCAATATGAGTGATCGTGCGTGGATGTACACCGGTTACACTAGTCAGAAAGTTTGGACCGACGAATGGTTAACAAAAACCAAAGAGTTTGTTAGAGCCGCATTTGCTAATGGCCAGAGATTAAGCTGGTGCCCCTGTGTCCGGTGCGACAACTTTAATAAGAGGGACGAGCTTGAAATGAGTAAACACCTGCAGAAGTTTGGTTTTACGCCTGGTTACACGGTCTGGACATTTCATGGTGAGTCTGCCCAACGTGCCAGAGCTGAGGTGGTTCGTCGTCGCACCGACGAGCATGGTACCTGGATGGAAGACATGGTGCAAGACTTTGACGATGCTCGGGACTCGGACGAGGAGATGGAGGAATCTGCAAAGGCCTTCACTGAAATGTTGGAGTCCTCAAAACGTCCTCTCCACGAGCACACTGAGCTTTGTCAGCTGGATGCCATCTCACAAATCATGGCTTTGAAGGCTCAGTTCAACTTGGGTAGAGAATGCTACGACGCGATGATGACAGTATTCGGACGATTTCTACCCAAAGGCCATGTGCTACCTGCAAACCTGTACCAGTCAGACAAAATCCTTCGTGCTCTTAAGATGCCCTATGAGAAGATACATGCCTGTGAGAAAGGATGTGTCTTATTTAGGCACCAGTATGAGGACTTGAACTATTGTCCCATTTGCGAGTCATCCAGGTATGTTGTGGTAGACAATGGTATGGGTGAGAAGACGCAGACCAAAATAGCCGTTAATGTTCTTCGGTATTTGCCAATTGTACCAAGACTTCAACGTATTTTCATGGTCAAAGAGACGGCCAGACAGATGACATGGCACAAAACGGGCAAAAGAACCGAACGTGATGCAGATGGGAATTTGATGATGGTGCACACATCGGATGGTGAAGCGTGGAAGCGCTTCGATGCATTACATAAGGAAAAAACGGCAGATCCAAGGCATCCTCGAGTCGCCGTCAGCACGGATGGGTTCAGTGTGTATGGTCAGACGGCAACCCAATACAGTTGTTGGCCCGTGTTTGTCATTCCACTCAATCTCCCCCCCGGACAGATTATGCAAAGAAAGAACATTTTCCTGACGTTGATAATTCCAGGGCCCAACTATCCGGGGAAGAATATGAATGTGTACATGCAGCCGCTTAAGGACGAATTGCAAGAAGCTTGGGTTAATGGGTTCAAGACATATGACGCCTTTAGCAAACAGAACTTCATAATGCGTGCCTGGTACATGTACTCGACGCATGACTTGCCGGCGTATGCGCTATTCGTTGGCTGGTGTGTGCATGGAAGGTTCCCGTGCCCCACATGCAAGGGAGCTCTTGAGTTTCGTTGGCTGACGGCAGGGCACAAGTATTGTTGCTTCGACTTGCATAGACAGTTTCTGGATCCTCACCATAAGTTCAGGAAAGACAAGAAGAACTTCATGAAAGGTAGACTTGTCAAACACTCTGCACCACCTGCATTGACAGGCCAACAAACCCTAGATCAGTTAAACGCTCTCGAGCCAGATCCAGAGCGTCCAGGGTATTTCAAGGGGTATAATAAGAAACACGCCTGGACTCACAAGACATGCTTATGGGATCTGCCTTACTTTAAAGACCTCCTTTGCCCACACAACATCGACGTGATGCACACCGAAAAGAACATTGCCGAAGCCATTTTTGGCACATTGTTCGGCATAGAGGGGAAGTCAAAGGATAATCCTAAGGCTAGAGTCGATCAAGAGGAGCTATGTGATAGACCGTTACAAAACATGCAAGATCCGAAAGGAAAGCGGAACTTCATGAAGCCAAAGGCATGGTTCAATCTTGGAAGGCCAGCTATGAGGGAAATTATTCTGTGGGTGAAAATGCAGTTAATGTTCCCCGATGGGTATGCAGCAAATCTAAAGAGGGGAGCGAGTCTTGAAAAATTGAAAATATTTGGTCTAAAAAGTCATGATTGGCACATATGGATTGAGCGGATAATGCCGGTGATGTTGCGTGGCTTCATCCCTGAGGATGAATGGCTAGTACTGGCAGAGCTGAGCTATTTCTTCCGTGTTCTTTGTGCGAAAGAACTATCGCCTGGTCTCCTCGAAGAAATGGAACAGTTGGCACCGGAGTTGATCTGCAAGTTAGAGAAAATCTTTCCGCCGAGCATGTTTAATCCAATGCAGCACTTGATTTTGCATCTCCCGACCGAGGCAAGATTGGGAGGGCCCGTGCAAAATCGTTGGTGCTACTCAACTGAGAGAATGCAGAAGACGCTTCGAGCAAAATGTAAAAACAAACGTAGAATTGAAGCATCGATGGCCGAGGCATTCATCACTGAGGAGGCGGCAAACTTCGTGACAGCACACTACGAAGCCAAAAATCGTCATTTGCATAATCCGAAGCCTCGGTACAATGCTGACGACCCTAGAAAGGGTCGATCCAACCTCAGCCTATTCAAAGGGGATCTCGCACCAGCCAGTGGTTCGAAACCAGTACCGTTGGGTGTCGAAGAATGGCGGACCATTTCGCTGTATCTCTTCAACAACCTAACAGAAGTGCGGCCGTACATCGAGTAAGATCTCCGTACATTGTTTCGCAATTTCTAATTCCTTTGAACTGCTCTTATTCCGGGATATTTGATGCAGTCGATACGTCGCCATATTCTCGTATGGAGTGGTGATACAAAAGGATTCCGTCGAAGAGTATGAGCTTCTCGCAAAGCAAGGAGGCGCCTATCCCGGTTTCATCTCTTGGTTCAAACAAACGGTAATTTCCGTTAGACCATTTCATTTCTTTGGCTAATTTGCGACTAATGCAACAATCCTTTCGTATTAAACTTGTAGGCTAATTCAGAGATTATGGATGCCGAATTGAGACAAGTAGCTAATGGTTTTGACTTTAAGGTCCGTTCATTTGACAAATACGACATCAACGGGTATCGCTTTCGTACCTATGGCAAAGAGCTATCTATGGCCGACCGAAAGTCTACAAATTGTTGTGTCTCTGCTATCGGCGAAGGAGGTATCGAGTATTATGGAAGAGTTGAAGCAATTTATGAACTTCAATTCTATGGTGAAAACCCACCAAACGTCGTAGTCTTCAGATGTTATTGGTTCCAGCCGAAGGATACTAGAAGGACTCATGAACATATAGGGCTAGTCGAAATCAAACAAAGCACCCATTTGGATGTTCCCGATGTCTATATTACGGCTCAACAGGCAACCCAAGTTTTCTTTCTACCGTGGGCCTGTCAAAGTGATTCAAATCTCAGTGGTTGGGATGTTGTTTATGAAGTGCCGCCACGTGTTAGACCACCTCCCCCCAATGAAGAGGATTATGACCAAGACACATATGACGAAGGAGAATTCTTCCAAGAAACACGTCTTTCCAAAAAACGTTTCAAGAACCGCTCAACTGTACCCCTGAACATTGAAGTAGACAGCGATAGTGAATCCGACTTCACCCCTGAGCCGGAACAAGAAGAGCCGGAACAAGAAGAAGTTACTGCTGCAGATGACCTTTCAATGCTTGAACAATTACGTAAAGGAGGCCTTCCACATGTTGATGCATTTATTAATGATGATGATGAGCTCATCACTGATAGTGATGATGATGATGCATTTAATGATCCCGGAGCATATATAGACGATTCAGAGTAATATTAGTAATGTCAGGTATTCAATTTTTTATTATGTTCATGATGATGATACTCTTAAATTATATACATAGTATTCATGTCAGTTATTCAATTTTTTTTATGTTATACTAATTTCGTTTACTTTTTGTCATTGCAGGTGTTGACAGGATGGTGGGCAAGGGTCCAAAGCGCTCCGAGCCTCGTGCGAGCGCTCCTGGGAGGGGTGCTTCCATTATTCCAGCCCAGCCCCTCCGGAGAGCGCTGCTAGACAGTATGCAGTCAGCACCGGCGGGCCCTTCTTCTTCGGCCGGCAGAGGTCGAGGGAGGACGAAGAAGGCTGCTAGAGGTGGACGTGGCAGCGGGAGAGGTAGGAAGGCTGCTACGCCTTCCTCGCCGCCACCCCCAGCTGATTCGCCCGACCACAGGACCGCTCCGTCTGACGTGGACCCATCTCGGACTCCGGTCCATGAGCCTCCGGTCGTCGATTCTTCGGCCCACCAGACTCGGGTCGCGGATCCTTCGCCCCACCAGACTGGGGTTGCCGATCCTTCGCGCCACCAGACTCGGGTCGCGGATCCTTCGCCCCACCAGACTGGGGTCGCCGATCCTTCGCGCCACCAGACTCGGGGCACCTCTCCTTCGCCACACGTGAGTCGGTCCCAGAGTCTTCGTCCCGGAAGACTCCGGTCCCGGAGTCTTCTTCGCACGAGACTCCGGATGCTAGTGGCCCTATTGATGATAGCGAGGACACCTTCTCTGATGATAGCTACACCGAGGGCGAGATGGTTGACAAGGGCAAGAAGGTCTACCAGCGTGGCGGTACAAAGCTCCCGCCCGTGCCGACGACCCCCGACCAGAGGTGGTTGATACAGCCTAATGGGTTGAAGTAAGTGAATTTACTCTTTTTTAACCTTTTGCCTTCATGTTTCTTCAAATTAATATCTAATGCATTGGCCTTGACATACTGCAGGGGCTGGGTACACCCCCGTGGTGTCCGCAGGCCCAACCAGGTCCTTGGTGTGCTTTGCCGGCAGCACTTCCCTGGGTGGGTCACGTTGCCCGGTGAGGGTCAGGTTCCACAGCTAGCACTTAGCTGGGAGCTGTACGAGGCTGCCCCGGCCCCGCCGGGGGAGATGGTCGCCGGTGTCGAGTGCGAGACGGTGGCAGAAATTGTGTTCCGTCGGTTCTGGGTAATTTCTCCTTTACAGAATTAAAGATCAACACTACGTAGTGATTTTACTAATCAGCGTTGTCTTGTTTGACTGCAGACCTTCTACAGGATTTCAGATGGAGAGCAGGAGGCTGCGGCTTCAGTTGTCGAAGTCGAGTGCAAGCGCCTACTTAAGAACTTACGGCACGAGGCTCGGGTGCAGGCCGTTCGAGACTACTACGCCTCGAAGGGTATTAGGAGGGCGAAGAAGAAGTGTCGCGGCAAGTTTCTGACTAAGGAGAAGTACATGCTGGTAATTACCTATTCTTAAGGCCTTGAACTTAGTTCTCTTGATTTGATTCGTAGGCGTAGCGCTGAAATTTCTCTTGACTACCTTAGGTGCCCCCGAGATGGTGTGCGGATATGATGGACTGTTGGGAGGCGTTGGTGGATGAGTGGTGCTCTCCCAAATGGCTAGTCGAACACCAAAGGGCCAAGGATAAGCGTGCCCAAATGGTTGGTGTGCCACACCATCAAGGGAGCTGCGACCTGTTTGAGTTCGGGGGTCACTGGGTATGTGGTTTGCTTCATGATTCATGCAATTTCATTCTACATGATAGCATTTTTCCTTGGATAGCTCAATAATGCTTACTTAGTTAAAAAATGGCATCACTACCTTGGATAGCTGAATAATGACCTAAACTTAGTTTAGCTCGTTCATTTATGACATAATTAGCTCTAAAATGACATAATATGCTTTAGTTAGCTAAAAAATTGCATAACTACCTTTGATAGCTCAATAATGACCTAAAATAATTTTAGCTCGTTCATTTATGACATAATTAGCTCTAAAATGACATAATATGCTTTAGTTAGCTAAAAAAAGGCATAACTACCTTGGATAGCTCAATAATGACATAATTAGCATAGTTTGGTCAAAATTGGCATAATAATCTTGGTTACCTCCAAAATGACCTAAACTTAGCTTTTTTTCCTCAAAAATGACATAATAACCTTACTTAGCTCCAAAATGACCTTATTTACATAGCAATTTCATTCTTCATGCTAGCTTGAGCCCTTGACTAATATTTTGTTCCTCTCTCTCAGGCGCACCACAACAAGAAGCCCGTGCCAGGTCTGTTCGACCTCTATGGCATGGCCCATAGTGCCCCGTACAAGAAGGCCAAGGCATTCTCGGAGTCTGACCTAGATCATCCAGAGACCTTCACCAACATCTCCTCCCACAACAAGCTCGTGAGGTACAGAGACGAGGGGAAGGCAAGGAAAAGGGAGGACTTTAACCCGAGCCAGGATCCTTTTGATACAGAGCTGGTTATGATATCTGGTGGCGGGAGGTCCCATGGCTCGACAGCCATTGGTGATGGACTGATACGTTGTCCTAAGACTCTCACGCAGATCAAGAAGCGCCAGAGTAGCTCTGATCCTGAGATAATGCCTCGTGCACGGCCATCGGAGCTCGCCATGGCGGTTAGTTATACGGACTCGGATACCTTTCCTATCCATTACATTGTGTGTGCGTCCGTCGATGATTACAATGCTAACGAGGAGTGGTGTGTTGCAGGCTGCTCTTGAGAAAGAGAGAGCAAACACGCAGACGCTTTTGGAGGCGGCAAGAAGGCAGGCGGAGGAGAGGGAGAGGGAGCTGGAGGAGAGGACGGCTAGGCTGTTGGAGGAGGAGAGGAACCGGAACGATGCTCAAAACCGGGCCCTATATGACATCTTGGTGGGATGTTTCTCCTGCATATTAGCCAAATCATGCACATAATGTTTGTTCCATTACTAACTAATATGACTAACTCGTGAGAACCAAATGTGTAGAGCATGTGTGAGAAAAGCGGTCAGACCCCTCCGCCGATGCCCCAGATTGCTCCGGCGACCACGGTGAGTTTGATTTGAATGGTCGTTAGTTACTAGTATTCACATTTATGTTGCATCATGCTAACGAGACATTGCAAATGATCTTTGGTGTAGAATGCTTCCCGACAAGCATCAACCGATCCTTCTCGGTCTGCCCTTGGTGGAACCCCGACCGGCCCTTCACCTCAGTCTGGCACTGGCGCAGCCTCGACCGGTCTTTCACCTCCGTGATAACGGTATTTTTCTTCTTATTTAGCCTAGTTAGTCCATTTATGACATAATTTAGCCTATTTAGTCCACAAATGACATAATAAGATGAAGAAAATCAAGGAATAGGAAGAAAAGAAGGAATAGGAAGAGAAGAAGAAGATGAAGAATAAGAAAAGAAGAAGAAGAAGATCTTCTTCTTCTTCTTCTTTTCCTCCTCTTATTTAGCCTTTTTAGTCCATTTATGACATAATTTAGCCTATTTAGTCCACAAATGACATAATAAGATGAAGAAAATCAAGGAATAGGAAGAAAAGAAGGAATAGGAAGAGAAGAAGAAGAAGAAGAAGAAGAAGAAGAAGAAGAATAAGAAAAGAAGAAGAAGAAGAAGAACATTTCTTCTAGCTTTTCTTATTCTTCTTCTTTTCTTATTCTTCTTCTTCTTCTTCTTCTTCTTCTTCTTCTTCTTCTTCTTTTCCTCCTCTTATTTAGCCTATTTAGTCCATTTATAACATAATTTAGCCTATTTAGTCCACAAATGACACAATAAGCTTAGTTATGTCAAAAATGGCCTAATTAGCCAGGTTAGCTCCAAAATGACCAAGTTTACCTATGTTAGCTCCAATATGATCCATTTAACCTACGTTAGCTCCAAAAAGACCAAGTTTACCTAAGTTAGCTACAATATGATCCATTTTACCCGCGTTAGCTCCAAAATGACCTATTTACCTAAGCTAGCTCTAAATTGACCTACACACTTAGCATTTTTACCTAGCTTAGCAAAAAATGACATTTTTACCTAGGTTAGCTAAAAAATGACCTAGTTTACCTAGGTTAGCTTCAATATGATCCATTTAACTTAGCTTAGCTCTAAAATGACCAAGTTTACCTAGGTTAGCTCCAATATGATACATTGAACTTATCTTATCTCCAAAATGACCTATTTACCTAGCTTAGCTCTAAATTGGCTTTTTTAACTACATTTGTTGGAAAAGAAGAAGATAAAGAAGAGGGGGAGGAGAGAAAGAAAGAGAAGATAAAATCTTCTTCTTATTTTCCTCTTCTTTATCTTCTTCTTTTCCTCTTCTAGCTATTCTTCTTCTTCTAACTTTCATCTTTCCCAATTTGCAGATTTGCTTGAGATGAGGAAGCTTGCATTGATGGACTCATATATTCTCCTTGTGCTTCCTTTTTGTTTATGAAAACATGTTTGGGAACTTCTTATTGTTGGATATGTTGTTGGAAACTTCTTATGTCATATGGATATATGTTGGACTTGAGGAAATATATTGTTGGAAACTTCTTATGCCATATGGATATATGTTGGACTTGAGGAAATATATTGTTGGAAACTTCTTATGTCATATGGATATATGTTGGACTTGAGTAAATATATTGTTGGATATGCTTGTTGAGTATATATGTATTATCTGTGTATATCTATGAATTTCTGTCAAATTGAATGAATTCAATTAAAAACAGGGGTTATATAGGCTCTTTGCCGTCTGCCAGCAGTCGGCAAAGAATGCCACGTGGCAGCTCCCTGTTCAACCTGGGAACACTGGTTGCCTATTTGGGCATTTTGCCGACTGCCGGCAGACGGCAAAGAGGCTCAGCTCTTTGCCGACTGCCGGCAGTCGGCAAAGAGGCAAAGGTCTTTGCCGACTGCCAGCAGACGGCAAAAAAGGCCACGTGGCAGCTTCCCAGTGACTCCTATTTGGCCTCTTTGCCGTCTGCCAGCAGACGGCAAAGACCTTAGCTTCTTTGCCGTCTGCCGGCTGACGGCAAACCACGCCGTTAACCCCTAACGGCTCCCACCTCACCTCACTGCCGTCTACGCTCTTTGCCGTCTGCTGGCCGCAAAAGGCTGACGGCAAAGAGCTTTGCCGACTGCTTCTATGAAGCAGACGGCAAAGAAGTCCTTTACCGCCGCTAATTTAGCCGGACTGTTTGCCGACTGCTAGCAGTCGGCAAAGAGCTTTGCCGACTGCCATTCATGCCTTTGCCGACTGCCATGGCAGTCGGCAAAGAAGCTGATTCCTGTAGTGTCATATGCATAAGTTGAAATTGGTCCAGATCTAAACAAACCTTAAGTTAAAGTTATTAAACAGCAAGTTAACATGCACCATGATGGTCTACATGAAATTCTAGTCAAGTTTCATATAAAGTTTGTTAAATTCGGAGCTACGGTCTAGAAGATACGAGCCAAACAAGTTAAGCATGGCAACGGTGCAAGATGCACCCAAACATCAAGCAAACATACTCCAAACATGTAAAAAAGATGATATTATGATTCTACATGCAAAATCACACAAGTTTCATATAGGGCACGCTCAAAACGGAGCAACGGTTCAACATATACACACGAAACAAGAAACAATGCGTAGCTGAAATTAACAGCCACATAGCAACTTTGGAGCAAGAAATATATACTCTACAGCACTCAAACATGGTGACAAGAAGCATGGACATGAATTATACATATCCTACAGCAAACAACTCCATTGGGGCAACTCCATAGGAGGCATGGATCAATAGCAACAAGCTACAACATTTTGATCGTGACGTTAAAAACCTGACAGTTATATTTTATAGCAACTTGGGAGCAAGAAATAAATAAGCTACAGCAACCCAAATGAGCAAGTGAGGACATGGATGGATAGACAACAACATGTACAACAAGGAATGATCAATGGCCACCCCAAAACTAACATGGATTTGCCTAGGGCATCAAGCAAACATAGCATCAGGATATGACGGATTCCAGACTTAGTAGAAATTTCGCTAAGTATAAAACAGTTAAGTTGGCACGGCGTGTTTACAAGCATGTTTAAGTCACATCAAGGCATATCATGGAAAATGATTTGCACCACAGCATAGACCATATGATGGGGATTCTAAAACATATTAACATGTGACAAGGGGACAAACACATCAATAACAACGAGCTCTTCAAATCGGCATCTCATAACATGTTACAAAACTTAACAGCCACATGCACTTTTGCAACAGAGATTAACATGGCAATATGAACCCTAACATGCATGCTACAGCAACCATCATGTAAAGCATCTCATGACGAACATTTTGACATCTCATTTGCTTCATTTGGATAAACATGCACCAAGTTATCACATCTCAAACATGGCATGAAAATAACAAGTAGCAGCAGTTTATATCAAGTAGCACTCTTGTCACGAAGATTAAGACCTCTAGATGAACTCAAACAAGCATGACACAATGGAACAAAACGTAGAGCACATCACCACGGTCATTTTGACATATCATATGCACAATTTGGACAAGCGCAATAAAAGATACAACCATCACAATATGCAACAAAATAAGAAAAAACCCATTGACTTAGAGAAAAAACAGGGGGCAACCTCGCGGATTGGGTTGGCGGAGCGGATCGGGTCGGAAGCGGATCGGGCGCGGAGCGGGTCGGGTCGCCGACCCGTTAGGGTTTGACCGCGGCAGCGGCTGGAGCTCGGGCCTCCGGTGGCCGGAGCAGCTGCAGAGGTGGCCGGCCGGTGGGCAGCCCGGCGGGGGCGCCGGCGGCAAGGGCCTGATACGTCCAAAACGTATCTATAATTTCTGCTTGCTCCATGCCACTTTTGGGTGATATTGCTATGATATTCATACACTTCCATACACTTTTGATCATATTTGGACTAACTTACTAATCCAGTGCACCCCAGTGCCAGTTTCTGTTTTCGGCTGTTTTTGTATTTCAGGTTTTCACGTTACGAGAACTGCCAGGAAAAATTATATAAAAAATCAGCGTTTCGGAAACTACCGGGCGTCCGAAGGGCAGCCTGGGGGGGGGGCACCAGGGCTCCAGGCGCCCTGGCGGCGCGCCCCCCTGGGCCGTGCCGGGGGGCGCCTGGGCCCCCCGAAGCTCCCCCGATGCCCCCCTTTGGCATATATTTAAAGCGTCCTCCGAAACCCTCAGAACAGGAACTCTTTTTGCGATCCCATCTCTGTTCCGCCGCCGCCGCCGCTTCCAAGATCGGGATGAAGGAAATATGCCCTAGAGGCAATAATAAAGTTGTTATTTATATTTCCTTATATCATGATAAATGTTTATTATTCATGCTAGAATTTTATTAACCGGAAACTTAGTACATGTGTGAATACATAGACAAAATAGAGTGTCCCTAGTATGCCTCTACTAGACTAGCTCATTGATCAAAGATGGTTATGTTTCCTAACCATAGACATGAGTTGTCATTTGATCAACGGGATCACATCATTAGGAGAATGATGTGATGGACTAGACCCATCCGTTAGCATAGCACTTTGATCGTTTAGTTTTACTGCTATTGCTTTCTTCATGACTTATACATGTTCCTATGACTATGAGATTATGCAACTCCCAAATACCGTAGGAACACCTTGTGTGCTATCAAACGTCACAACGTAACTGGGTGATCATAGAGATGCTCTACAGGTGTCTCCGAAAGTATTCGTGGTGTTGACATAGATCAAGATGAGGATTTGTCACTCCGAGTGTCGGAGAGGTATCTCTGGGCCCTCTCGGTAACACACATCATAATAAGCCTTGCAAGCAAAAGACTAATGAGTTAGTCACGAGATGATGTGTTACGGAACGAGTAAAGAGACTTGCCGGTAACGAGATTGAACTAGGTATAGAGATACCGACGATCGAATCTCGGGCAAGTAACATACCGATGACAAAAGGAACAACGTATGTTGTTATGCGGTTTGACCGATAAAGATCTTCGTAGAATATGTAGGAACCAATATGAGCATCCAGGTACCGCTATTGGTTATTGACCGGAGATGAGTCTCGGTCATGTCTACATAGTTCTCGAACCCGTAGGGTCCGCACGCTTAACGTTTGATGACGATCGGTATTATGAGTTTATGAGGTTTGATGTACCGAAGGTAGTTCAGAGTCCCGGATGAGATCACGGACATGACGAGGAGTCTCGGAATGTCCGAGACATAAAGATTGATATATTGGACGACTATATTCGGACACTGGAAGTGTTCCGGAAAAGTTTCAGATTTAACTGGATTGCCGGAGGGGGTTACCGGAATACCCTACGAGGGGGGATGGTCCATAGTGGGCCTTAAGGAAAAGAGAGAGGCAGCCCATAGAGGCTGGCCGGCGCCCCACCTAGGGATCATAGTTGGACTAGGATTGGGGTGGCGCCACCTCTCCCTCTTTTCCTTTCCCTCTCTTCCTTCTTGATGGACTCCTACTAGGAATAGGATTGCAATCCTATTCCTAGTAGGATTGCCCTAGCCGCACCATAGGAGGCCGGCCGGCCCTCCTCCCTTGCTCCTTTATATACAGGGGCAGGGGGGGCACCCAAAGACACACAAGTTGAATTGTTCCAGCCGTGTGCGGTGCCCCCCTCCACAGAAACACACCTCGGTCATACCGTTGCAGTGCTTAGGCGAAGCCCTGCGCCGGTGAATACATCATATCCGTCACCACGCCGTCGTGCTGATGAAGCTCTCCCGTGAAGCTCAACTAGATCAAGAGCTCGTGGGACGTCATCAAGCTGAACGTGTGCTGAACGCGGAGGTGACGTACGTTCGGTGCTTGATTGGTTGAATCGCGAAGAAGTTCGACTACATCAACCGCGTCACTTGACGCTTCCGCTTCCGGTCTACGAGGGTACGTAGACACACTCTTCCATCTCGTTGCTATGCATCTGGTAGATAGATCTTGCGTGATCGTAGAAAAATTTTAAAATACTACGTTCCCCGACAGTGGCATCATGAGCCAGGTCTATGCGTAGATGATATGCACGAGTAGAACACAATGAGTTGTGGGCGATACTAGTCATACTGCTTACCAGCATGTCATACTTTGCTTCGGCGGTATTGTGAGATGAAGCGGCCCGGACCGACATTACGCGTACGCTTACGCGAGACTGGTTTCACCGTTACGAGCACTCGTTGCTTAAAGGTGACTGGCGGGTGTCTGTCTCTCTCACTTTAGCTGAATCAAGTGTGGCTACGCCCGGTCCTTGTGAAGGTTAAAACAGCACATACTTGACGAAACATCGTTGTGGTTTTGTATGCGTAGGTAAGAACGGTTCTTGCTAAGCCCGTAGCAGCCACGTAAAACTTGCAACAACAAAGTAGAGGACGTCTAACTTGTTTTTGCAGGGCATGTTGTGATGTGATATGGTCAAGACATGATGAATTATACGGTTTTGTATGAGATGATCATGTTTTGTAATGTTATCGGCAACTGGCAGGAGCCATATTGTTGTCGCTTTATTGTATGAAATGCAATCGCCATGTAATTGCTTTACTTTATCACTAAGCGGTAGCGATAGTCGTAGAAGCAATAGTTGGCGAGACGACAACGATACTACGATGGAGATCAAGGTGTCGCGCCGGTGACGAAGGTGATCATGACGGTGCTTTGGAGATGGAGATCAAAAGCACAAGATGATGATGGCCATATCATGTCACATATTTTGATTGCATGTGATGTTTATCTTATTATGCTTCTTATTTTGCTTAGAACGACGGTAGCATTATAAGATGATCCCTTACTAAATTTCAAGGTATAAGTGTTCTCCCTGAGTATGCACCGTTGCGAAAGTTCGTCGTGCCGAGACACCACGTGATGATCGGGTGTGATAAGCTCTACGTTCAAATACAACGGGTGTAAGCCAGTTTTGCACACGCAGAATACTCGGGTTAAACTTGACGAGCCTGGCATATGCAGAGATGGCCTCGGAACACTGGAGACCGAAAGGTCGAGCGTGAATCATATAGTAGATATGATCAACATAAGATGTTCACCATTGAAACTACTCCATCTCACGTGATGATCGGACATGGTTTAGTTGATTTGGATCACGTGATCATTTAGATGACCGGGGGGATGTCTATCTAAGTGGGAGTTCTTTGTTTAATATGATTAAATTGAACTTTAATTTATCATGAACTTAGTCCTCGTAGTATTAGCATATCTATGTTGTAGATCAATAGCTCACGATGTTGCTCCCCGTTTATTTTTTTTATATATATGTTCCTAGAGAAAACTAAGTTGAAAGATGTTAGTAGCAATGATGCGGAATTGTTCCGTGATCTGAGGATTATCCTCATTGCTGCACAGAGAAATATGTCCTTGATGCACCGCTAGGTGACAGACCTATTGCAGGAGCAGATGTAGACGTTATGAACGTTTTGACAAAAGCTCGGTATGATGACTACTTGATAGTTTAGTGCACCATGTTTTACGGATTATAACCGGGACTTCAAAAAACGTTTTGAACGCCACAGAGCATATGAGATGTTCCAAGAGTTGAAATTAGTATTTCATACTCATGCCCGTGTCGAGAGGTATAAGACTTCTGACAGTACTTTGCCTACAAGATGGAGGAGAATAGCTCAACCAGTGAGCATGTGCTCAGATTGTCTGGGTACTACAATTACTTGAATCAAGTGGGAGTTAATCTTCCAGATAAGATAGTAATTGACAAAGTTCTCTAGTCACTATCACCAAGTTAGTAGAGCTTCGTGATGAACTATAATATGCAAGGGATGACGAAGGTAATTCCCGAGCTCTTCGCAATGCTGAAATCGGTGAAGGTAGAAATCAAGAAAGAACATCAAGTGTTGATGGTTAATAAGACCACTTGTTTCAAGTAAAGGGCAAAGGGATAGAAGGGGAACTTCAAGAAGAATGACAAGCAAGTTGTCACTCCCATGAAGAAACCCAAAGCTAAACTCAAGCCTAAAACTAAGTGCTTCTACTGCAAAGGAAATGGTCACCGGAAGTGGAACTGCCCTAGATACTTGGCGGATAAGAAGGATGGCAAAGTGAACAAAGGTATATTTGATATACAGATTATTGATGTGTATTTTACTAGTGTTCATAGCAACCCCTCGGTATTTGATACTGGTTCAGTTGCTAAAGAGTAGTAACTCGAAATGGGAGTTGCATAATGAACCAAAACTAGTTAAAGGATGAAGTGACGATGTGTATTGGAAGTAGTTCCAAGATTGATATGATCATCATCGCACACTCCCTATACTTTCGGGATTAGTATTGAACCTAAATAAGTGTTATTTGGTGTTTGTGTTGAGCATGCATATGATTTGATCATGTTTATTGCAATACGGTTATTCATGTAAGTTAGAGAATAATTGTTGTTCTGTTTACATGAATAAAACCTTCTATGGTCATACACCCAATGAAAATGGTTTGTTGGATCTCGATCGTGTGATACACATATTCATAATATTGAAGCCAAAAGATGCAAGGTTAATAATGATAGTGCAACTTATTTGTGGCACTGCCGTTTAGGTCATATTGGTGTAAAGCGCATGAAGAAACTCCATAGTGATGAACTTTTCGAATCACTTGATTATGAATCACTTGGTGCTTGCGAACCATGCCTCATGGGCAAGATGACTAAAACTCCGTTCTCCGGAACCGTGGAGCGAGCAACAGAGTTGTTGGAAATCATACATACTGATGTATGCGGACCAATGAGTGTTGAAGCTCGCGGCAGGTATCGTTATTTTCTGACCTTCACTGATGATTTGAGCAGATATGGGTATATCTACTTAATGAAGCACAAGTCTGAAACATTTGAAAAGTTCAAAGAATTTCAGAGTGAAGTGGAGAATCATCGTAACAAGAAAATAAGAGTTTCTACGATATGATCGTAGAGGTAAAATATTTGAGTTAGCAAGTTTGGCCTTCAATAAAAACAATGTGAAATAGTTTCACTACTCACGCCACCTGGAACACCACAGTGTAATGGTGTGTCCGAACGTCATAACCGTACTTTATTAGATATGGTGCGATCGATGATGTCTCTTACCGATCTACCACTATCGCTTTTGGGGTTATGCATTAGAGACAGCTACATTCACGTTAAATAGGGCACCATCTAAATCCATGGAGATGACACCGTATGAACTGTGGTTTGACGAGAAACCTAAGCTGTCATTTCTTTAAGTTTGGGACTGCGATGCTTATGTGAAAAAGTTTCAACATGATAAGCTCGAACCCAATTCGGAGAAGTAAATCTTCATAGGATACCCAAAAAGAAACTGTTGGGTACACCTTCTATCACAGATCCTAAGGCAAGGTCTTTGTTGCTAAGAGTGGATCCTTTCTAGAGAAGGAGTTTCTCTCGAAAGAAGTGAGTGGGAGGAAAGTAGAACTTGATGAGGTAATTGTACCTTCTCCCGAATTGGAAGGTAGTACATCACAGAAACTCGTTCCAGTGATTCCTACACCAATTAGTGAGGAAGCTAATGATGATGATCATGAAACTTCAGATCAAGTTTCTGATGAACTTCGTAGATCAACCAGAGTACGTTCCGCACCAGAGTAGTACGGCAACCCAGTTCTGGAAGTCATGTTACTAGACCATGATGAACCTACGAACTATGAGGAAGCGATGATGAGCCCAGATTCCGCAAAATGGCTTGAGGCCATGAAATCTGAGATGGGATCCATGTATGAGAACAAAGTGTGGACTTTGGTTGACTTGCCCGATGATCGGCAAGCCATCGAAAATAAATGGATCTTCAAGAGGAAGACCGACGCAAACGGTAATGTTACTGTTTACAAAGCTCGACTTGTTGCGAAAGGGTTTCGACAAGTTCAAGGAGTTGACTACGATGAGACTTTCTCACCCGTAGCGATGCTTAAGTCTGTCCAAATCATGTTAGTAATTGCCGCATTTTAAGAAATCTGGCAAATGGATAACAAAACTGCATTCTTTAATCAATTTATTAAAGAAGACTTGTATATGATGCAACCAGAAGGTTTTGTCAATCCTAAAGGTGCTAACAAAATGTGCAAGCTCCAGCGATCTATCTATGGACTGGTGCAAGCATCTCGGAGTTGGAATATACGCTTTGATAAGTTGATCAAAGCATATAGATTTATACAGACTTGCGGTGAAGCCTGTATTTACAAGAAGTGAGTGGGAGCACTACAACCTTTCTGATAAGTATATGTGAATGACATATTGTCGATCGGAAATGATGTAGAATTTTCTGGAAAGCATAAAGGAGTGTTTGAAAGGAGTTTTTTCAAAGAAAGACCTTGGTGAAGCTGCTTACATATTGGGCATCAAGATCTATAGAGATAGATCAAGACGCTTGATAAGAATTTCGATGAGTACATACGTTGATAAGATTTTGAAGTAGTTCAAAATGGATCAGTCAAAGAAGGAGTTCTTGCCTGACTTGTAAGGTGTGAAGTTGAGTAAGACTCAAAGCCAGACCACGGCAGAAAAATATAGAGAGAATGAAAGTCATTCCCTATGCCTCAACCATAGGTTCTATAAAGTATGCCATGCTGCGTACAAAACACGTTGTGTACCTTGCCATGAGTTTGACAGGGAGGTACAATAGTGATCCAGGAGTAGATCACTGTACAGAGGTCAAAAATTATCCTTAGTAATTGGATGACTAAGGAAATATTTCTCGATTATGGAGGTGATAAAGAGTTCGTCGTAAAGGGTTACGCCGATGCAAGCTTTGACACTAAATCCAGATGACTCTAAGTATCAATCTGGATGCGTATTGAAAGTGGGAGCAATTAGCTAGAGTAGCTCCATGCAGAGCATTGTAGACATAGAAAATTGCGAAATACATACGGATCTGAATGTGACAGACCCGTTGACTAAACTTCTCTCACAAGCAAAACATGATCACACCTTATTACTCTTGGGTATTAATCACATAGCGATGTGAACTAGATTATTGACTCTAGTAAACCCTTTGGGTGTTGGTCACATGGTGATGTGAACTATGAGTGTTATTCACATAACGATGTGAACTATCGGTATTAAATCAAATGGCGATGTGAGCTAGATTATTGACTCTAGTGCAAGTGGGAGATTGAAGGAAATATGCCCTAGAGGCAATAATAAAGTTGTTATTTATATTTCCTTATATCATGATAAATGTTTATTATTCATGCTAGAATTGTATTAACCGGAAACTTAGTACATGTGTGAATACATAGACAAAACAGAGTGTCCTAGTATGCCTCTACTAGACTAGCTCATTGATCAAAGATGGTTATGTTTCCTAACCATAGACATGAGTTGTCATTTGATCAACGGGATCACATCATTAGGAGAATGATGTGATGGACTAGACCCATCCGTTAGCATAACACTTTGATCGTTTAGTTTTACTGCTATTGCTTTCTTCATGACTTATACATGTTCCTATGACTATGAGATTATGCAACTCCCGAATACCGTAGGAACACCTTGTGTGCTATCAAACGTCACAACGTAACTGGGTGATCATAAAGATGCTCTACAGGTGTCTCCGAAAGTATTCGTGGTGTTGACATAGATCAAGATTAGGATTTGTCACTCCGAGTGTTGGAGAGGTATCTCTGGGCCCTCTCGGTAACACACATCATAATGAGCCTTGCAAGCAAAAGACTAATGAGTTAGTCACGAGATGATGTGTTACGGAACGAGTAAAGAGACTTGCCAGTAACGAGATTGAACTAGGTATAGAGATATCGACGATCGAATCTCGGGTAAGTAACATACCGACGACAAAAGGAACAACGTATGTTGTTATGCGGTTTGACCGATAAAGATCTTCGTAGAATATGTAGGAACCAATATGAGCATCCAGGTTCCGCTATTGGTTATTGACCGGAGATGAGTCTCGGTCATGTCTACATAGTTCTCGAACCCGTAGGGTCCGCACGCTTAACGTTTGATGACGATCGGTATTATGAGTTTATGAGTTTTGATGTACCGAAGGTAGTTCGGAGTCCCGGATGAGATCACGGACATGACGAGGAGTCTCGAAATGTCCGAGACATAAAGATTGATATATTGGACGAATATATTCGGACACCGGAAGTGTTCCGGAAAAGTTTCGGATTTAACTAGATTGCCGGAGGGGGTTACCGGAACCCCCTACGAGGGGGGATGGTCCATAGTGGGCCTTAAGGAAAAGAGAGAGGCAGCCCAAAGAGGCTGGCCGGCGCCCCACCTAGGGATCCTAGTTGGACTAGGATTGGGGTGGCGCCACCTCTCCCTCTTTTCCTTTACCTCTCTTCCTTCTTGATGGACTCCTACTAGGAATAGGATTGCAATCCTATTCCTAGTAGGATTGCCCTAGCCGCACCATAGGAGGCCGGCCGGCCCTCCTCCCTTGCTCCTTTATATACGGGGGCAGGGGGCACCCAAAGACACACAAGTTGAATTGTTCCAGCCGTGTGCGGTGCCCCCCTCCACAGAAACACACCTCGGTCATACCGTTGCAGTGCTTAGGCGAAGCCCTGCGCCGGTGAATACATCATATCCGTCACCACGCCGTCGTGCTGACGAAACTCTCCCGTGAAGCTCAACTGGATCAAGAGCTCGTGGGACGTCATCAAGCTGAACGTGTGCTGAACGCGGAGGTGCCGTACGTTCGGTGCTTGATTGGTTGAATCGCGAAGAAGTTCGACTACATCAACCGCGTCACTTGACGCTTCCGCTTCCGGTCTACGAGGGTACGTAGACACACTCTTCCCTCTCGTTGCTATGCATCTGGTAGATAGATCTTGCGTGATCGTAGGAAAATTTTAAAATACTACGTTCCCCAACACGGGAGCACCAGGAGAACTCTTCCCGGCACCCTGCCGGAGGGGAGGATCACCACCGGGAGCTTCTCCACCACCATGGACGCCTCCCGGATGACTCGTGAGTAGTCTCCCTTGGACCATGAGTCCTTGACCAGTAGCTATGTGATGTTCTCCTCCCGTTCTTGTGCTTCACTAATTAGTCCTCGTGAGCTGCCCTACATGATCGAGGCACATATGTAATCCTTATGCTGTTGCTATGTTGAGTTTGCTGGGATCTGATGGATTATGAGATTATGTTCAGATTGATCTTGAGTAATATATTTGATTCACCTCTTTTATATTTATGTTCATAAGTAATTCTTGCATGTTCTCCGTTGTTATTTATTGCTTTGGCCGAGTAGTAGGTAGTGACTCCAAGAGGGAACGTTATGCTTGATTGTGGGTTCATGCCCCTCGATGACTAGCTTGAGTGACAGAAACATGAGTCTTGGGGATGTGCTGTTGCCACAAGGGGGAAAACAACGGTGCTTGTGCCCGCGGGTGCAAGGATTGTTTACTTTACGCAAAGGTCTTTTAATGCAGTTGTCTGTTGCATTGAGTTTACACTATGGGTGGGACTCGCAACTTAATACCAGCGAGATGTTCTGGATAGATATCTCAAGGTGGATGATTAGTAGTAGGAATTGATGGATTTCGGTCTACTTACTTTGGCGTACCGCCCATGCTTTGAACCTCAACCTTTCTTGCAATGTAGTCAGCATTGGTTTGCGTTCGTGGTCCTGTCAATTGCCCAGCTGTAATTTGTTTACCTCACATAGCTGTTTTATCGTCTTTTGGGAGAGAGACATCACTAGTGAACATCATGAGACTCCGGTCCATATTACCATCATTGATCACACCCGCTATTTACTTTTCGCTTTTACTTACTATTGCAAAACACTATCTATCACTACTATCATTTGCTTTTAATCCTTTGTGAACTACAAGGCCGGAGAGATTGACAACCTCTCTGTACTCGTTGGGAGCAAAGTTATTTGTATCTGTGTGCAGGTCCACGTTGATTGCTAATACGCGCCGTTAGTAGTTGACACCTACTTGTTGAACCTAGGAGTCTCTGGGGATTCGATCCTTGGCATCTTTGCTAAGGGAAAACACTTCCACAACACTGCATCTTTCACCTTCCACTTGGGGTAACCAACGAGGGGTTAGAGGCCCATCAAGGAGTATTTTCTGGCGTCGTTGCCGGGGACTCCACTCTTCAGGATAGGGGAGTTGCATGCTATCTTTTACCTTTGCTTTTTAGTCTTGTTAGTTTACCTTTCAGTTTTTGCTTTAGTATCTTTCATCAAAAATCACAAAAAAAATTATTTACCTTTCTGTTAGTAGTCCTTTCTGTTTAGCCAAACATGTTAGGATTTGGTGCTTTGAGGGAATCAGAAGTTCTAGATTTCCATCAAAGGGATGGAGAAAATATGAAGAAGGCATGGGACAGAATTTCTGATGCACATAGGAGAATTATGCCTTGGATACCTATAAAAATTGTGCTTAGAAATTTTTACCATGGTCTTTTTAAATGGTGTAAACACTCCCTTGACATTATAGCTGAGGGAGATTTCCTAGAATGTGATGAAGCTAGAGCTCTTGAAATTATACATGGTCTATCTAGTTACTTTGTTTATGATCATAACTTTGATACTGTCATAGATAGACTTGCTACTATTGAAAAGAGAATGGATGCTCTAGACTTAATGAAGGTAGATAAACCCAAACCCAATAAGAGAGATATTTTGGAAATAGATAATGATTGGGAGCCTTTTGTTAGGATTAGCATCTCTAACCAAGACTTCCTTGCTTATTGTGATATTGGATCTATGGTTTCTACTATGCCAAAAATTGTTCATGATTCTTTAAAATTTAACATGGATAGATTACCATCTTATCATGAACACACTAATGGCGATATTTCTGAAATCCAGGGAAGAATAAAAGATGTGCTAGTTAAATTCCTTAAAGGGATTGCAATGATTGATTTCTTCATCATGGAGCCAAACCAAGGAAATATAGTGCTTGGAAGGGAGTTCCTCCGAGCGGTAAAAGGCTTCATCGATATAGGTAAGGGACAAATCCGCTTACGCGGGAAGGCCAAAGGTGTGTTCCCCTTTCCTAGAAGGAACAAGAATGAACTCGTTGAGGAACCATTTGAAGCAATTTATAACTCTGATTATTACGATGGTTATTGATTCCTCTTTGCATTATGCCTAGCTTAAAGGCATAAAAGAAAGCGCTTTTGGGAGGCAGCCCACATGAATAAATTTTTTGCTTTTGTTGTGTCTTGATGTTGTTTACTGCTGTAGCATCATCATTGTATCTTTGCTTTTCATATTTGTGCCAAGTATAGCCTCTGATTGCTAGAAAGTTCAAAAGTTGTGAGGTGCTGTCCAGGAAACAGATTCTGTCCTTGGATAGAAAAATTCGTATAAAATCACCAGATCATCTTTTTGGTCTGAATATTTTCGACAGCGTTCTCTATATAATTGTCTTTCGTGCGTCTGTTCTGAGTTTTTTTATTTGAGTTGTACAAGTATCCCGAACAGATCAATTACTACCTGCTGTTCTGTTTTTCACAGATTCTGTCCCGTTTTGCCTTTCCTTCACTTTGCAAATCAAGAGCTTGCTTTTTCTTTGCAAAAACCTTTTGGCAATCTTGAGAAATAGTAGAACTTCAAGAATATCTTTATTTCCAGCAAGGTATAATTATTTTATTAAGGGTACTAACCTCGCTAATCAGATTATGATGAGTTATGTATGAAGGGAGTTTTCAAGTGTGCGAGGGAAGATGATAAAAAAGATTCAGGAGTGTCAAGCGCTCAAGCTTGGGGATGCCCCCGTGCACCCCCAAGAAATATTCAAGGAGACTCAAGCGTCTAAGCTTGGGGATGCCCCCGTGCATCCCCTTCTCCATCAACATTATCAGTTCGTCTTTCGTTCCACTATATTTTTATCACTTCATGTGTTATGTGCTATGCTTGGAGCGTCTTGCTTTTAGTTTTCTTTTTAGTTTTTCATAACGAGTCGGAACTCAGCATTCTTTATGTGGGAGAGAAACACGCTCCACTTCTACCTAGAACATAACATAGAATTTTCATGTCTATCTATGCTGTGTGTGTTCTTTGTCTTTTAATAGCTACTATCGTGCTCTGCTCTTAGTATTCATGCTTATCTTTTCAAAGAGCTTTTGTTTAGTTGGTTGCTTGAACTCTCTTTAATTATCATGCTCACCTTATTAAGAGAGTTTGCTTCCGTTGCATTGGTTAATGTGTCTATGATAAAGATGCTACTTGCATAATGGTGCTTAGTAGTTCAGGTTTTCTTATGGTTAATCTCAAATAGCTGGGGGGTTCCCAATATGTTATTGGAGTACCAACTTGATTTGTTTGCCTATGATGTGGTATGGTTTAGTAATATCTTCCTTCGAGAATTTATTTTGATTGACTTGGCGTATGCTCACGCATATTTAAGACTGTAAAGAAAGTCTGTCAAGCCTTGATGATCTTTTATTTCTGAGTAGCGATATAACTACCATGCCTGATTCAATGTTGCTTTGTCGCTCTGCATGATTATGACCGTCATTGCTCTCTTAGTTGGTCGCTCCCAGTCTTTTTGCTAACCTCCACCTGTACTAAGCGAACTAACTTTGCAATATATAGCTCATGGGAAAGTAGCTTAAAAACTATTGTGGTAAAGAATATGTTGCCTATGTATCTTATTTCTTATAAGTTGCTTGCTGAGCGGTAACCATGTTTCTGGGGACGCCATCAACTGTCACACTTTTGTTGAATATCATGTGAGTTGCTATGCATGTTCGTCTTGTCTGAAGTAAGGGTGATTTGCCGTGGGTTGTATGAATATGCATATTGTTAGAGAAGAACATTGGGCCGCCAACCAAAGCCATGTATCATGGTGGAAGTTTTAGCTTGGACATTAATCCTCAATCTCTTATGAGAACATGCTTATGCATTAAAGAGGAGTCCATCATCTATTTTCTATGTTGTTCCGGTATGGATGTCCTCAAGTTGAGATCTATCAAAAACGAGAAATCAAATGCGATTTATCTCCTTGGACCTTTGTACAGGTGGCATAGAGGTACCCCTTTGTGACACTTGGTTGAAACATATGTAATGCAATGATAACCCATGGAAATCCGAGCTAATTAGGACAAGGTGCGAGCACTATTGGTATTCGATGCATGAGGCTTGCAACTTATAGGATGTCTTATGCATGACACATATGAAGTACTACTACCGTTGACAAAATTGCTTCCATGTTTTCAAAATAAAAAACTCTAGCACATAACCATTCTTTTATGTTAAAGCACCAACCACTGAGAGCATGATTGTCATTCTGAGTGTAATGTGCATTGTCCCAAAGTAGCATTGTCTTTTGCATGATTGTGATATCGTTTATTTTGAAATCATTGTATCTAGTCATCACTTAAACATTGAAGGTGCCCTGCATTTATGTTTTGCATCACTAAAGGGGGCAAGCTAGATATCACTTTATCATATTTGCACATCATATTCATTGCAAATCTATTCGATGTTTCACTGTCATATTGTAAAACTTTCAGTTCTTTGTGATTTTCTCATGAGGCAACTTAATTACTACAGATTCATTGTCTCAGTAAGCTTTTGTCATATGACTATGAAAAAGTCCTATATGGTTAATAGCATGTCACCACAGAAATTATTCTTGTTATCATTTACCTACTCGAGGACGAGCAGGAATTAAGCTTGGGGATGTTGATACGTCCAAAACGTATCTATAATTTCTGCTTACTCCATGCCACTTTTGGGTGATATTGCTATGATATTCATACACTTCCATACACTTTTGATCATATTTGGACTAACTTACTAATCCAGTGCACCCCAGTGCCAGTTTCTGTTTTCGGCTGTTTTTGTATTTCAGGTTTTCACATTACGAGAACTGCCAGGAAAAATCCAGAAAAATTATATAAAAAATCAGCGTTTCGGAAACTACCAGGCGTCCGAAGGGCAGCCTGGGGGGGGGGCACCAGGGCTCCAGGCGCCCTGGCGGCGCGCCCCCCCTGTGCCGCACCGGGGGGCGCCTGGGCCCCCCGAAGCTCCCCCGATGCCCCCCTTTGGCATATATTTAAAGCGTCCTCCGAAACCCTCAGAACAGGAACTCTTTTCGCGATCCCATCTCTGTTCTGCCGCTGCCGCCGCTTCCAAGATCGGGAGCACCAGGAGAACTCTTCCCGGCACCCTGCCGGAGGGGAGGATCACCACCGGGAGCTTCTCCACCACCATGGACGCCTCCCGGATGACTCGTGAGTAGTCTCCCTAGGACCATGAGTCCATGACCAGTAGCTATGTGATGTTCTCCTCCCATTCTTGTGCTTCACTAATTAGTCCTCGTGAGCTGCCTTACATGATCGAGGCACATATGTAATCCTTATGATGTTGCTATGTTGAGTTTGCTGGGATCCGATGGATTATGAGATTATGTTCAGATTGATCTTGAGTAATATATTTGATTCACCTCTTTTATATTTATGTTCATAAGTAATTCTTGCATGTTCTCCGTTGTTATTTATTGCTTTGGCCGAGTAGTAGGTAGTGACTCCAAGAGGGAACGTTATGCTTGATTGTGGGTTCATGCCCCTCGATGACTAGCTTGAGTGACAGAAACATGAGTCTAGGGGATGTGTTGTTGCCACAAGGGGGAAAACAACGGTGCTTGTGCCCGCGGGTGCAAGGATTGTTTACTTTACGCAAAGTTCTTTTAACGCAGTTGTCTGTTGCATTGAGTTTACACTATGGGTGGGACTCGCAACTTAATACCAGCGAGATGTTCTGGATAGATATCTCAAGGTGGATGATTAGTAGTAGGCATTGATGGATTTCGGTCTACTTACTTTGGCGTACCGCCCATGCTTTGAACCTCAACCTTTCTTGCAATGTAGTCAGCATTGGTTTGCGTTCGTGGTCCTCTCAATTGCCCAGCTGTAATTTGTTTACCTCACATAGCTGTTTTATCGTCTTTTGGGAGAGAGACATCACTAGTGAACATCATGAGACTCCGGTCCATATTACCATCATTGATCACACCCGCTATTTACTTTTCGCTTTTACTTACTATTGCAAAACACTATCTATCACTACTATCATTTGCTTTTAATCCTTTGTGAACTACAAGGCCGGAGAGATTGACAACCTCTCTGTACTCGTTGGGAGCAAAGTTATTTGTATCTGTGTGCAGGTCCACGTTGATTGCTAATACGCGCCGTTAGCAGTTGACACCTACTTGTTGAACCTAGGAGTCTCTGGGGATTCCATCCTTGGCATCTTTGCTAAGGGAAAACACTTCCACAACACTGCATCTTTCACCTTCCACTTGGGGTAACCAACGAGGGATTAGAGGCCCATCAGGGCCCGGAGCGGCGCTGCGGCGGTTGAGGTGTCGGAGGAGAGGCCGAGGCCGGCGGCGGTGGTCCTGGCCGAGGGGTACGGCGGCGAAACTCCAGGCGGTGGAGGAGCCCCGCGGCGGCCGTGGCGTCGGGAGCGGAGGCGACGGGCGCGGGCGGCGGTACGGGCGCGCGGGCCGGGGAGGGCCCGATCCGGGCCGGCGGACCCGGACGGCGGCGCGGAATAGCTGGCGGCAGGGCGGTGACGTGTCGCAACGTGAGTGGTCGAGGGGGCGGCGGCGGACGCGTCCGGTCCGTCTGGACGTGTCCGGCGGCGGTGGAGGAGGTGGAACTAGGGTTTTGACGCGAAAATGGGGGGTGTGGACATTTTTATAGGCACAAGGAGCTAGGAGACTCCAAATGGGGAGCGGTTTTCGGCCACGCGATCACAATTCGACGACCGAGATGATGGGAAGGGTTGTGCTTGGTTAGTGGGCTGTTGGGGTCTTGGGCCTCAAAGAAGAGGTTCTTTTAGCCCACCAGGTTAACCGTTGGAGTACCAAATGAACTCCAAACGCGACGAAACTTGACAGGCGGCCTACACGTACCAAAACAACATCGCACGACAAGTCTCACGTCATTCCGGAAACGTTACACGGCCACACACGAAAGAAGGACTCGGGGATGCCACGGGCACGTGTGCGAGCGTCGGAACTCGAAACGGACAACGGCAAGAGATGAGTGGGACCAGATGCAAGTGACAACACAAATGCAATGCAATGCACATGACAACATGACATGGATGAAATGCATACACGCACATGACAAAACGAGAAACCCTAAATGAAAGAAGAGCCCGGAAAGGAATTTATGAAGCCAAAGTTTCATATATTGCCAAATTTGGAAAGTGTTACATGTGGGGCATTACAAACTCTCCTCTACTACGAAAAGAGCTCGTCCCGAGATCTAGGACTGGAAGAAGAAAGGGTACTTGGAATGAAGGTGATCTTCTCGTTCCCACGTAGCTTCTCGGTCGGTATGGTGTAACCACTTAACTTTCAAGAACTTGATTGACTTGTTGCGGTCTTGCGCTCGGTTTCTTCAAGAATAGTAACGGGGTGCTCACGGTAAGACAAGTCTTGTTGAAGATCAATCTCCTCAAACGAAATAGTGTGTTCATGTGTCTTGAAGCACTTGCGGAGTTGAGACACGTGAACCACATCATGAACATTTGCAAAGTTGGAAGGAAGCTCGAGTTGATAGGCTAGATCGCCTCTTTTGCCAAGAATCTTGAAAGGGCCCACGTATCTCGGAGCAAGCTTGCCTTTGATACCGAATCTTTGGGTGCCTTTCATAGGAGAAACGCGCGGATATAGACATGATCCCCAATGTCGAAGGACAAATCACGATGCTTGCCGTCATAGTAGCTCTTTTGACGCGACTGAGCGGCCTTGAGATTCTCACGTATGACTTTGCACATTTCTTCGGCTTGTGAGATCAAGTCATTGCCAAGAAGTTGACGTTCACCTGTCTCGGACCAGTTGAGAGGAGTACGGCACTTTCTGCCATAGAGGATTTCAAACGGAGCTTTGCCGGCACTTGCATGGAAACTGTTGTTGTAAGAGAACTCGGCAAACGGAAGGCAATCTTCCCACTTCATGCCAAAAGAGATGACACATGCTCTGAGCATGTCTTCGAGGATCTAGTTCACTCTTTTGACTTGACCACTAGTTTGAGGGTGAAACGCAGTGCTAAAACGGATCTTAGTGCCCATGGCTGACTGAAAGGAGTCCCGGAACTTGGATGTGAACAAACTTCCATGGTCTGAGGAGATAACTTGAGGAATGCCATGTAACGACACAATTCTGGAAGTGTACAACTCTGCCAGTTGAGCTGCATTCATGGATTCTTTGACTGGAAGGAAGTGAGTTACTTTGGTTAGCTTGTCAATCACAACAAAGATAGAATCGTTCCCCTTCTTGGACTTGGGAAACCCAATGACAAAATCCATTTCAATGTGGTCGAATTTCCACTCGGGAATAGGAAGAGGTTGGAGGAGACCGGTTGGACGTTGATGCTCTGCCTTCACTCTTCTGCAGACATCACATTCATTCATGAATTGGGCAATCTCCCTTTTCATGCGAGTCCACCAGTCAGATTGATTGAGGTCTTGGTACATCTTGGAACTTCTAGGATGAATCGAGAGGAGGGAGTCATGTGCTTCGTTCATTATGAGCTTCATGAGATCACCCTTGGGAACCACAAGTCTGTCCTCAAAGAACAAGGTGTCCTTCTCATCAACGCGATAGCACTTGTATTTGGGAGTACCCTTTGCAATACCATGTTTCACTTTCTGCACCATATCATCACTGAGTTGGGCCTCACGGATCTGATCTTCCAAGGTAGGAGCAACTTGAAGATTTGCAAGAAAGCCTTGCGGAACAACTTGGAGGTTGAGCTTCCTGAATGCTTCACAAAGCTCAGGCTGAAACGGCTTGATAAAGAGACTGTTGCAATATGCCTTTCTGCTCAAGGCATCTGCAATGACATTGGCCTTGCCAGGTGTGTATTCGATGCTTGGATCATACTCTTGGATCATCTCAACCCAACGAGTCTGGCGAAGGTTCAGGTTCGGCTGTGTGAAGATGTACTTCAAGCTCTTGTGATAGGTGAAGATGTCCACTTTTCTGCCCAACAAAAGGTGTCTCCACGTGATCAAGGCGTGTACCACAGCTGCTAGCTCGAGATCATGTGTGGGGTAGTTCTTCTCATTTGGCTTCAATTGACAAGAAGTGTACCACAATATTCTTGTCTTGCATTAGCACACCACCAAGTCCTTGAAGAGAAGCATCATAGAATACTTCGTAGGGCTTGGACTCATCCGGAGGAGTAAGAACCAGAGAAGAGATGAGCTTTTCTTTGAGAGTTTTGAATGCCACATCACAATCCGGAGACCAGTTGTACTTGACATTCTTCTGCAGCAAGTTGGAGAGAGGCTTGGCAATCTTGGAGAAGTTCTCAACGAACCTTCTGCAATAGCTAGCAAGACCAAGGAAGCTTCGGAGTTGCTTGACGTTCTGAGGTGGTTCCAAGTTGACAATCGCTTCAACTTTCTCGGGGTTGACATCAATACCATCAGCACAGATGATATGGCCCAGATACAAGACCTTATCGAGCCATAATTCGCACTTGGAGAACTTGGCATAGAAATTATGTTCACGGAGTCTGTCGAGAACCAAACGAAGGTGCTTGGCATGATCCTCTTCATTCTTGGAGAATACCAATATGTCATCCAGATAGACGAGCACAAATTCATTGGTTTAGGGGTTGAATATGTAGTGCATCATCCTCGAGAAGGTAGGTGGAGCATTAGCGAGGCCAAAAGACATGACTGTGTATTCATAGGAGCCGTAGCTTGTTCTGAATGCAGTCTTGTGAATATCTTCTTCACGGATACGGATCTGGTGATAACCCATCCGGAGATCGAGCTTTGAGAACACTTTTGCTCCTTTGAGCTGCTCGAACAATTCATTGATGTTGGGGAGCGGATACTTGTTCTTAATTGTCTTCTTGTTCAATGGCCGGTAATCAATGCAAAGGTGCTCCATTCCATCCTTCTTCTTGACAAATAAGACACCACAGCCCCAAGGAGAAGTTCTAGGCCTGATTAGACCCATACACCCTTGCTCATCGAGTTGTTTCTTTAGCTCCTTCAACTCATCAGGGGAGAGCTTGTACGGACGCCGGCATGCTGGCTCGGTACCGGGCTCGAGTTCAATGACAAATTCTACTTGACGATGCGGAGGCATGCCTGGAAGCTCTTCAGGGAAAACATCTTCATATTCATTGACCACCGGAATTTGAGAGATGGCATTAATCTCGCCCTTGTCATTGAGAGAGAATAGCCTGATTGTGTTCTCTCGAGAGGTGAAGATAATCACGTCTTCGTCGGAATGAGTAATCTTGACTTCCTTATTTGCACAATAAATGTGAGCATCATGCTGGGAAAGCCAATCCATCCCGAGAATAAGATCAATGTCGGAGTTGCCGAGAACAACCGGAGAAGCCAGAAAGCGGTAATCACCCATGCGAATAGATACATCCAGAGCATACACACTAGAATGCATTCGTCTCCCCGGAGAAATAACTAATAACTCCCTTGGCAAATTTTTGGTGACAACATTATGCTTGGTTGCAAATGGACATGACATGAATGAAAGTGATGCACCAGAATCAAACAAGACCTTTGCAGGAATAGAGTTAACCGGAAGATTACCAATTATCACATCTGAAGAATTCTCTGCTTGAGCTGCATTCATCAGGTTCACTCTTACATGCTTGGGATTGTGCTTGACAATAGCAGTGCTGACAGGTGGAGGAGGCGGAAGGCGCCTTGGGTTGGGGCACTTGTTAGCATAATGACCCTTCTGAGTGCACTTGTTGCAAACCACTTCTGAGAGAGGACGGTAATAAAGAGCACTTGACTTTGAAGCTTGAAAGTGATTCTTTGACTGATTGCTTGGGTTGGGTGGGTGGGAGAAACCACGGCCACCAGAATTCTTGTTGTTGTTGTTGGGAGGTCGGGTCAGTGGAGGAGGTGGAAGCCAAAACTTCTGTTGCTTTGCGACCACTTGGGAAGAAGAGGAGGAGTGAACAGCGTCTCTGATCCTCTTTTTGGAAGCTTCCATCTTGAGCTGGGCTGCCTCTTGCTTAAGTGCCATGTTATAGAATTGATCAAAGTCATCAGGCTCGAACAAGGTGAGAGCTAGTTGTAGTTCATCCTTCAGACCACCACGGAACTGATAAATCTTTCTCTTGGCATCTGGGATGTCTTTCTTGGCATAGCGGGCAAGGTTCTGGAACTTGACATTATATTGGTAGACAGTCATTGAGCCTTGCTTCAGGTTGCGGAATTGTTCACGCATACCCTCGATGACACTTGTAGGAATGTGGTGAGAGCGAAAATCCTTGAAGAAGTCAGCCCACGAGATTTCACGCCCTTCTCTAGAGTCTTTGTACTGCTGCCACCAATCAGTGGCTTGGTCCTTGAGTTGGAAAGCGGCAAACTTCACATAGTCCTCTGGCCTCACGTTACTGCACTCGAAATGGTTCTTGATATCTGTTATCCAGTCTTCAGCATCTAGAGGGTCCACACAGTAACTGAATGCCTTTGTATGGTTTGCCAGGAACTGGTTGAGTGTAGCAAAGTGAGGTTGGTTGAACAAATTGCCTTGGCCTTGGTTCCCATGAGCACCTTGATTTTCTTGATTTGCTTGAATGTTCTGCATCATTTGCATAAGCATCTGGGTGTTCTGGTTCGTCGCTTGCATAATTTCTCTCCAGGCCTCAGACGGAGGAGGAGGGGAAGGAGGACGATTAGGAACCTCTTCACCCTCTGGGTTAGCGTTGGGAACCCTTTTAGGAGCCATCCTGAATGAGATGACAACTATAAGCCACTGATTGAGAAAATATATAAGCTGAATCAACGGCTAGAAATTGCAACATAAGTCTTCACAAGTACATTCGAACAAGATGAACGAATGTAATCCACAGTTTAATAGTAACAACAATCTTCACGAGAAGCCACTTGGGAGAACAAAAGGTAAATAAAAAAACAACAAGGAGCAGATAGAACAAATACAAGATAGAAGCTTCGTTCGACATATTCGTGCTGAAAGTTTATGGAACGTGTTACAAAAGGGTTTTGCAATCCCCGGATCAGCATAGCCAAGGACCCTTTAAGATGCAACTCCCGATCAGAACAATGCCCATAAAGCTACTTCACTCAATGTAGAACCCCGAACTCCATATCCTGCATTCGTTGGAAGAATGCTTACGAGCTACTAGATGAACCCACCTATTAATTTCCGAAAGTTTCCAGTTATGCAATCAGGTGTTGGGGATACAGGGGAAGCATCGCGCACTCAACTCTAATCCTACATCCAGCTGTATCCATCCTTCAACACATAACCAGTTATTTCCGGAAACCGTCTACCTCGGACCTTCGAAACACATCTACTATACAAGCTATGGCAATACTCCTAAACTACCTCCCCAGTACTGGGTGATGTCGAGGTTATCTTGCCACTAACCGCATAGGAGAGTTTTTGATGTCGGCCGTCTTAAGTATTCCAGAACTGCTGCGATATATTTGTGACGACAACACCTCGGAGTTCAACTCCCTGGGACACTGCCACAACCCTAAATGACAGGAGGCATCGAGAACAATGTTCTCGTCACAAAGACATCGGAACAATCCAAACAATACCCGCGTGATCCTAAAAAAAGTTGGTGAATTTTTGAGAGTAGAAGATACAAGAGTAATCGTCAGGAGTCCTCACCAGAGTGAAAAGAGATGAGGAGCAAAAGAAATCCTACTCTCCGATATATAGATAGGACTCAAAACATTTTTCAAGTGTGTGCCTAGACTCAACCGTCAATGATTCGATCAATCTGTGGGGGCTTCTAGGTTGAAGGAGGCTCTGATACCAACTTGTAATGCCCAGGATGGGATTATACCTCCTACGTGTCGAGGCATGACTTAAAGGTATAAGCCCATTCTAGAATGATCTCAAGTTTTGTATCTTTGCATGATTCATGTAAAAAATAGGGATGAAAATTGCAAAAGGATAGTTGGCTTACACTCACCACGTCACACAATACATTACATAAGCAAATCATCATCCAAATAACATCACAACCTAACTACGGGCGAAGATCCAAACGAAAGATACCAAATATATTAAGCCACAAGGTCCGAATCGCCCCTAGTAGAAACCACTACTGATCATCGGGATAGTGCACATAGTATCGACTACGTTCTTCATCGAACTCCCAGTACAGCTCCGTGCCGTCACCTGAGTAGTTCACCATGGTACCTGCATCTGGTGTGGTGTAGAATCTGTGAGCCACGGAGGACTCAGCAATCCCATTCCCGGGTAGCAAAACTATCTAAGCCTTGGGAGTGGAACAAGGCTGAAGAAAGATAAAGGTTGCAGCTTCTCTAGCACTAGCTTACGTGTTTAGAGCGAGAAGAGAAGTGCCACGAGCGTTAAAGTGATCACGAAGTGATCCTATCTAAACACGTCAATCATAACCCCATCGTGTTCACTTCCTGAACCCCTTTCGGAAAATGACCGTCACGGTTACTCATGCTGGTAGTGTGTTCTGATCATGGTGTCAAGTTTTCTACAACCGGATATTAACAAATTCCCATCTGCCACATAACCGCGGGCACGGCTTTCAAAAGTTCAAAACCCTGCAGGGGTGTCCCAACTTAGCCCATTACAAGCTCACGATCCGCGGAGTCGCAACTCCTAGGTGGGAAGGACCGAGTAATCTCGGAATCCCATGCTCAAGATACTCCGACTAAGGTAAGACTAATCCAGCAAATCCTCCCGGCGTGCCGACACCCTGATAGTAGCCGCACGTATCTCGTCTCAGGCCACGACCGGATGGGCGATGCTACAGGTTATTACCAGCCCTCGGGTTGCCCCAAGGTGGCCCTGCAGGACCCCCAGTTTGGACCAACACTCATGTGGAACACTGGCCCGGGTTGTTGATTAAGAAGAGGGTTTATAACTCCCTATGCAAGTTTTAGTTGTTAGGCAAATAGTACCAATATTGGGACTTGCTGGAAAAGCCTTAGCGCTAAGCGGTTTATCGAGGGGGTCCCATAAGCCCAACCATCTGAGGAACGCAAAATCAAGGAACATAACACCGGTTTATACGGTTCCTAGGGCGGCATGAGTGGAACAAATCACAAAGCAAGAGGCTTAGCCTTCCACCCATTACCAATATATAGATGATTTAGTTTAAGAGTTTATATAGTGTGATATCCCAACAAATACTTCAACATGAAGCAAGAATCTTCAAATCTTCTCCTGCAACTAGCAATGCTATAAGAGGGGCTGAGCGAAGCCTACGTAGCCAAAACAAAGGTTTGCTAGGTTTGGTGGTTAGACAGATTCATGGTTACAATAGGAGGCTGACAAACAAACATGGGCATCGAGGCAATAAGCTAAAGAGCGAGACTTCTAGCAATAGGCAAAGATAGTAATGATATTTGGGTCAGGTCATCTTGCCTGTCGAGTCGTCGATGGGATCGTAAGACGACTCCTCGTACTCAACCTCGGTAGTAACCTCGTTCTCGTTCTCGGTCTCAGCTTCCGGCTCTACTCAACACAAGAACACAACGAAGCACGAAATCAAACAAGGTGCAATGCACAATCAACATGATGCACGTATGATGCATGTATGATGCAATTCATGTCAAGGGATGAATCACTCAAGAACAACACAAGAACAAGTTTAAATGATGCCGGAATCCACATAAAGCGAATCCGGTAAGTCCTCATATGCATAAGTTGAAATTGGTAGACTTAGTAGAAATTTCACTAAGTATAAAACAGTTAAGTTGGCATGGCATGTTTACAAGCATGTTTAAGTCACCTAAAGGCATATCATGGAAAATGGTTTGCACCACAGCAAAGACCATATGATGGGGATTCTAAAACATATTAACATGTGACAAGGGGACAAACACATCAATAGCAACGAGCTCTTCAAATCAGCATCTCATAACATGTTACAAAACTTAACAGCCACATGCACTTTTGCAACAGAGATTAACATGGCAATATGAACCCTAACATGCATGCTATAGCAACCATCATGTAAAGCATCTCATGACGAACATTTTGACATCTCATTTGCTTCATTTGGATAAACATGCACCAAGTTATCACATCTCAAACATGGCATGAAAATAACAAGTAGCAGCAGTTTATATCAAGTAGCACTCTTGTCACGAAGATTAAGACCTCTAGATGAACTCAAACAAGCATGACACAATGGAACAAAACGTAGAGCACATCACCACGATCATTTTGACATATCATATGCACAATTTGGACAAGCGCAATAAAAGATACAACCATCACAATATCCAACAAAATAAGCAAAAACCCAATGACTTAGAGAAAAAAACAGGGGACAACCTCGCGGATTGGGTTGGCGGAGCGGATCGGGTCGGAAGCAGATCGAGCGCGGAGCGGGTCGGGTCGCCGACCCGTTAGGGTTTGACCGCGGCGGCGGCTGGATCCGATCGGGATCTGGCGACCTGCAGCGCGGCGGCTGGAGCTCGGGCCTCCGGTGGCCGGAGCGGCTGCGGAGGTGGCCGGCCGGCGGGCAGCCCTGCAGGGGCGCCGGCGGCGAGGGCCCAGAGCGGCGCGGCGGCGGTTGCGGTGGCGGAGGAGAGGCCGAGGCCGGCGGCGGTGGTCCTGGCCGAGGGGCGCGGTGGCGAAACTCCAGGCGACGGAGGAGCCCCGCGGCAGCCGGCGGAGAAGCCCCGCGACGATGGGTGGCGGCCGGGGCGTCGGGAGCGGAGGCGACGGGCGTTGGCGGCGGAGCGGGCGCGCGGGCCGGGGAGGGCCCGATCCGGGCCGGTGGGCCCGGACGGCGGCGCGGAAGAGCTGGCGGCGGGGCGGTGACGTGTACCAACGTGAGTGGTTGAGGGGGCGGTGGCGGACGCGTCCGGTCCGTCCGGACGTGTCCGGCGGCGGTGGAGGAGGTGGAACTAGGGTTTGGACGCAAAAATGGGGGGTGTGGACGTTTTTATAGGCACAAGGAGCTAGGAAACTCCAAATGGGGAGCGGTTTTCGGCCACGCGATCACAATTCGACGAACAAGATGATGGGAAGGGTTGTGCTGGGTTAGTGGGCTGGTGGGGAGGGGGTCTTGGGCCTCAAATAAGAGGTTCTTTTAGCCCACCAGGTTAACCGTTGGAGTACCAAACAAACTCCAAACGCGACGAAACTTGAGAGGCGGCCTACACGTACCAAAACAACATCGCACGACAAGTCTCACGTCATTCCGAAAACGTTACACGGCCACACACGAAAGAAGGACTCGAGGATGCCACAGGCACGTGTGTGAGCGTCGGAACTCGAAACGGACAACGGCAAGAGACGAGTGGGACCGGATGCAAGTGACAACACAAATGCAATGCAATGCACATGACAACATGACATGGATGAAATGCACACACGCACACGACAAAACGAGAAACCCGAAATGAAAGAAGAGCCCGGAAAGGAATTGATGAAGCCAAATTTGGAAAGTGTTACATCTGGGGCATTACAAACCCGGCGCACACCACTCAGTCGCATGACGTTAGTTAAGCTTCGGCTGATGCATACGACGCAGAACGCCCATACTATGCCCACGTGATGGTTAGTGCTATCAGGCCAAAGGCCCCTCAGATCAAATATCCAAACCATTTAGTGTCTTGGGAACGCGGTAACGAGCAGAGACTCCCGATCATGTGACCCGTCACCCTGATACGTCTCCAACGTATCTATAACTTTTTATTGTCCCAGGCTTTTATTTATGAAGTCTTGGATTTTTAATGGGCTTTATCATTCACTTTTATATCATTTTTGGGACTAACCTACTAACCCAAAGGCCCAGTCCAGATTGCTATTTTTTGCCTATTTCAGGGTTTTGCGGAAAAGGAATATCAAACGGAGTCCAAAGGGAATGAAACATTCGAGAGAGATATTTTGGAGAAATCACGCTCGAGAAACGTCAGGACCAAGTCAGGGGATAGCTGGGCTGCCCTCGAGGGTGGGGGGCGCGCCCCCCTTCCCAGGGTGCGCCCCCCTGCCTCGAGGCTGGCCCGTGTGGCCCCCGGTGCCCTCCTTCTTCCTATATATACCTACGTACCCCAGAAACTCCATACGCAGAGAGAAAGCCTTAATTCCACCGCCGTAGCTTCTGTTCCCGTGAAGATCCCATCTTGGAGCCTATTCCGGGAGGGGGATCCATCACGGAGGCCTTCATCATCATCATCATCGCCCTCACCATGAGTTGTGAGTAGTTTACCACAGACCTTCGGGTCCATAGCTAGTATCTAGATGGCTTCCTCTATCTCTTCGGATCTCAATACAAAGTTCTCCTCTGTCTTCTATGAGATCTATTCGATGTAATCTCTTTTTGCGGTGTGTTTGTCGAGATCCGATGAATTGTGAGTTTATGATCAAGGTTATCTATGAAAGATATTTGATTCTTCTCTGAACTTTTTATGTGTGCTCACAATATCCTTGCAAGTCTCTTCGAATTATTGGTTTGGTTTGGCCTACTAGATCTATAGTTCTTGCAATGGGAGAAGTGCTTGGCTTTGGGTTCAATCTTGCGGTGTCCTTTCCCAGTGACAGTAGGGGCAACAAGGCACGTATTGTATTGTTGCCATCGAGGATAAAAAGATGGGGTTTTCATCATATTGCTTGAGTTTATCCCTCTACATCATGTCATCTTGCTTAAGGCGTTACTCTGTTCGTATGAACTCAATACACTAGATGCATGCTGGATAGCGGTCGATGTGTGGAGTAATTGTATTAGATGCAGAATCATTTCGGTCTACTTGTCTCGGACGTGATGCCTATATACAATGATCATGCCTAGATAGTCTCATAATTATTCGCTTTTCTATCAATTGCTCGACAGTATTTTGTTTACCCGCCGTAGAATATCGCTATCATGAGAGAAGCCAGTAGAGAAAACTATGGCCCTTGGGTCTATTCTCAATACATGAATCTACATCTACTTTACTTTTATCGCTTTTATTTGCTGTTTTATTAAACCAAAAATACCAAAAATATAATTATCATCTCTATCAGATCTCACTCTCGTAAGTGACCGTAAAGGGATTGACAACCCCCTATCGCATTGGCTGCGAAGTTCTTATTTGTTTGTGCAGGTGCGAGGGACTCGCGCATGGTCTCCTACTGGATTGATACCTTGGTTCTCAAAAAACCGAGGGAAATACTTACGCTACTGTGCTGCAGCTCCCTTTCCTCTTCGAGGGAATACAACGCAAGCTCAAGAGGTAGCAAGAAGAATTTCTGGCGGCGTTGCCGGGGAGGCTTACGCAAAAGTCATATACCAAGTACCTATCACAAACCCTTATCCTTCGCATTACATTTATTTGCCTCTCGTTTTCCTCTCCCCCACTTCACCCTTGCCGTTTTATTTGCCCTTCTTCCGCCGTGTGTTTTTCGTTCGCTTGCTTCTTGTTTGCTTGTGTGTGTTGGATTTCTTGTTTGTCACTATGGCTTAGAACAATACCAAATTGTGTGAATTCTTCAATACCAACAACAATGATTTTATTAGCAATTCGATTGCTCCTATTACTGATGCTAAATCTTGTGAGATCAATGCTGCTTTGTTGAATCTTGTCATGAAAGATCAATTCTCCGGCCTTCCTAGTGAAGATGCCGCTACCCATCTAAACAACTTTGTTGATTTGTGTGATATGCAAAAGAAAAGGGATACGGATAACGATATTGTTAAATTGAAGTTATTTCCATTTTCACTTAGAGATCGTGCTAAAACATGGTTTTCCTCTTTGCCTAGAAATAGTATTGATTCGTGGAATAAGTGTAAAGATGCTTTTATCTCTAAGTATTTCCCTCCTGCTAAGATCATCTCTCTTAGAAACGACATTATGAATTTTAAGCAACTAGATCATGAGCATGTTGCACTAGCTTGGGAGAGAATGAAATTGATGATACGTAATTTCCCTACACATGGTTTGAATCTATGGATGATTATTCAGAACTTTTATGCTGGCTTGAATTTTGCTTCTAGAAATCTTTTAGATTCGGCCGCCGGCGGCACTTTCATGGAAACCACCATAGGAGAAGCTACCAAACTCCTAGATAATATTATGGTTAATTATTCTCAATGGCACACCGAAAGATCTACTAGTAAAAAAGTGCATGCTATCGAAGAAATTAGTGTTTTGAGTGGAAAGATGGATGAACTTATGAAATTGTTTGCTGCTAAGAGTGCTTCTTCTGATCCTAATGATATGCCTTTGTCCACTTTGATTGACAATAATAATGAATCTTTGGATGGGAATTTTGTTGGTAGGAATAATTTTAGTAACAATGCTTATAGAGGTAATTTTAATCCTATGCCTTTTCCTAGTAATTCCTCTAATAATTTTGGTAATTCCTACAAAAACTCTTATGGAAAGATGCCTTCTGAATTTGAAACTAGTGTTAAGGAGTTTATGATCTCGCAAAAGAATTTCAATGCTATGCTTGAAGAGAAATTGCTTAAAGTTGATGAATTGGCTAGAAGTGTGGATAGAATTACTCTTGATGTTGATTCTTTGAAACTTAGATCTATCCCACCTAAGCATGATATCAATGAGTCTCTCAAAGCCATGAGCATTTCAATTGATGAATGCAAAGAAAGAACCGCTAGAATGCATGCTAAAAGAGAGAATTATATTAAATCGTGTTCTTCTAGTTATCATGGAAATAAAGATGAAGATCTGAAAGTTATTGATGTGTCTCCTATTAGATACTTATTTTCTAGTATTAATCTTGATGAGAATAGGATTGGAGATGATTCTACTTTAAGGTGTCCCAATGATTCAGAGTTTTTAGATCTTGATGCTAAATTTGCTAAATGTGGGAGTGAAGAGATTAAAACTTTGCATAGTGATGAACCCACTACTTTGGATTTCAAGGGATTCAATTATGATAATTGCTCTTTGATTGATTGTATTTCCTTGTTGCAATCCGTGCTAAATTCTCCACATACTTATAGTCAAAATAAAGCTTTCACTAAACACATAGTTGATGCTTTGATGCAATCTTATGAAAAAAAACTTGAGTTGGAAGTTTCTATACCTGGAAAGCTTTATGATGAATGGGAACCTACTATAAAAATAAAAATAAAAGATCATGAATGCTATGCTTTGTGTGATTTGGGTGCAAGTGTCTCCACTATCCCAAAAACTTTGTGTGATTTGCTAGGGTTCCATGAGCTTGATGATTGTTCTTTAAATTTGCATCTTGCGGATTCCACTATTAAGAAACCTATGGGAAGAATTAATGATGTTCTTATTGTTTCCAATAGGAATTATGTGCCCGTAGATTTCATTGTTCTTGATATATATTGCAATCCTTCATGTCCTATTATTCTTGGTAGACCTTTCCTTAGAATGATTGGTGCAATTATTGATATGAAGGAAGGAAATATTAGACTCCACTTTCCGTTAAGGAAAGGCACGGAACACTTTCCTATAAAGAAAATCAAATCACCATATGAATATATCATGAGAGTCACTTATTGATTGCCATCCAAAGATGGCAATACCTAGATCTATCTTGTATCGTGCCTTGCTAGAGGCGTAAAACGACAACGCTTGTTGGGAGGCAACCCAATTTTATGTTTTTGTTTTTGTTGCTGTTAGGGAATAAATATTGCATCTAGCCTCTGATTAGATGTGTTTTCATGCTTTGTTTAGTGTTTGTGCCAAGTAGAACCTTTGGTAAGTCTTGTGTGAAGTTTATATGATCTTGCTGTGAGAAACAGAATCGTTAGCACTCGCTAAAGTAGTCGTGGGATTTTACTGGAGCATGCTTTTTAGCTGATTATTTTTGCTGCTGATTGGTAGACAAATTGCGAAAATTTACCAATTTATTTTGAATTTTTTTGGAGTTCCAGAAGTAGGCGAACCCTGCAGATTACTACAGACTGTTCTGTCTTTGACAGATTCTGTTTTTCGTGTGTTGTTTGCTTATTCCGATGCATCTATGAGTAATATTGGAGGATATGAACCATAGAGAACTTGGAGTACAGTAGGTTTAACACCATTATAAACAAATAATGAAATCCTTGCTGTACCCTTGAGTAGTGGTTTGCTTTCTCTTACTAACGGAGCTCACGACAATTTTTGTCTAAGTTTTGTGTTGTGAAGTTTTCAAGTTTTGAGTATTGCTTTGATGGACTATGGAACAAGGAGTAGCAAAGTCCTAAGCTTGGGGATGCCCATGGAACCCCAAGTAAATTCAAGATAATCAAAAGCCTAAGCTTGGGGATGCCCCGGGAAGTCATCCCCTCTTTCGTCTTCATCCATCGGTAACTATACTTGGAGCTATATTTTTGTTCGCAACATGTTATGTGTTTTGCTTGGAGCATCTTGTATAATTTGAGTCTTTGCTTGTTAGTTTGCCACAATCATCCTTGATGGACACACCTATTTGAGAGAGTTAAACATGGCCTAGAAATTGTTAGAACACTCTATGTGCTTCACTTATATCTTTTGAGTTGAATAGTTTTTGCTCTAGTGCTTCACTTATATCTTTTAGAGCATGGTGGTGGTAATATTTTGTAGAAATTGTTGAACTCTCATGCGTCACTTATATCTATTTGAGAGTCTATTAAAACAGCATGGTAAAGTGTTTAGTCTAAAGAAACTAGTCTTCACATGATAAACATCCAATGTCAATGTAGTAAAAAAATTCACACCAAGTGCATTGAATAGAACAAGATGTTGGATGCTTGATAATTGTTTTGAGACATGAGGATAGTGATATTAGAGTCATGCTAGTGGAGTTATTATGAAATTGAGAAATACTTGTGTTAAGGTTAGTGGTTCCTGTAGCATGCACGTATGGTGAACCGTTGTGTGACTAAGTTAAAGCACGAGGTATTTGTAGAGTGTCAACCTTTGTGTGGAGGTCGGGGGCGCGCGATGGTTAACTCCTACCAACCTCCCCCCTAGGAGCATGCATTGATTACTTTGTTTTGATGACTCGTATATTTTTGCAATAAGTATATGAGTTCTTATGACTAATGTTGAGTCCATGGATTATACGCACTCTCACCCCTCCACCATTGCTAGCCTCTCTTGTACCGCGCAACTTTCGCCGGTGCCATAAACCCACTATATATTGTTCTTCAAAACAACCACCATATTGTTCCTCAAAACAGCCACCATACCTACCTATCATGGCATTTCCATAGCCATTCCGAGATATATTGCCAGGCAATTTTCCACCGTTCCGTTTATATGACACGCATCATATTGTCATATTGCCATGCATGATCATGTAGTTGACATCGTATTTGTGGCAAGGCCACCATGCATAATTTTTCATACATGTCACTCTTGTTTCATTGCACATGCCGGTACACCGCCGGAGGCATTCATATAGAGTCATACTTTGTTGTTGTAATATCGAGTTGTAATTTCGTGTTGTAATGAAAGTGTGGTGATCATCATTATTAGAGCATTGTCCCATGGGAGGAAAGGCTGAATCTATAAAGCCCCTCCGAAAAAAAAGAGAAAGGCCAAAGAAAAAAAGAAAGGCCCAAAAAAAAAAGAGAAAAGAAAAAGGGACAATTGCTACTATCTTTTTCCACACTTGTGCTTCAAAGTAGCACCATGTTCTTCATTGTAGAGAGTCTCATGCTTAGTCACTTTCATACTAGTGGGAATTTTCGTTATAGAACTTGGCTTGTATATTCCAACGATGGGCTTCCTCAAATGCCCTAGGTCTTCGTGAGCAAGTAATTTGGATGCACACCCATTAGTTTCTTTTGTTGAGATTTCATTCATATTTAGCTCTAGTGCATCCGTTACATGGCAATCCCTACTCACTCACATTGATATCTATTGATGGGCATCTCCATAGCCCGTTGATACACCTAGTCGATGTGAGACTATCTCCCTCCTTTTTGTCTTCTCTACAACCACCTCTATTCCACCCATAGTGCTATATCCATGGCTCATGCTCATGTATTGCATGAAAGTTGAAAGGTTTGAAAAGATAGATTATGCAAACAAATGCTTGGCTGAAATCGGGGTTGTGCATGATATGAATATTTTTGTGTGATAATAAGGGAGCATAGCCAACACTATATGATTTTGTAGGGATAACTTTCTTTAGCCATGTTATTTTGAGAAGACATGATTGCTTTGTTAGTATTGCTTGAAGTATTGTTATTTCTTATGTCAACATAGACTTTTATCTTGAATCTTTCATATCTGAACATTCATGCCACAATTAAGAGAATTACATTGAAAAACTATATTGGTTAGCATTCCACATCAAAAATTCTTTCTTTATCATTTACCTACTCGAGGACGAGCAGGAATTAAGCTTGGGGATGCTTGATACGTCTCCAACGTATATATAATTTTTGATTGTTCCACACTTTTATTTATGAAGTCTTGGATGTTTAATGGGCTTTATCATTCACTTTTATATCAATTTTGGGACTAACCTACTAACCCAAAGGGCCAGTCCAGATTGCTATTTTTTGCTTATTTCAGGGTTTTGCAGAAAAGGAATATCAAACGGAGTCCAAACGAAATGAAACCTTCGCGAGAGATATTTTTGGAGAAAATAACGCTCAGGAAACGTCAGGACCAAGTCAGGGGCCAGTTGGGCTGTCCTCGAGGGTGGGGGGCACGCCCCCCCCTTCCCAGGGCGCGCCCCCTGCCTCGAGGCTGGCCTGTGTGGCCCCCGGTGCCCTCCTTCTTCCTATATATACCTACGTACCCCAGAAACTCCATACATAGAGAGAAAACCCTAATTCCACCGCCGTAGCTTCTGTTCCCGTGGAGATCCCATCTTGGAGCCTGTTCTGGGAGGGGGATCCATCACGGAGGCCTTCATCATCATCATCATCGCCCTCACCATGAGTTGTGAGTAGTTTACCAAAGACCTTCGAGTCCATAGCTAGTATCTAGATGGCTTCCTCTCTCTCCCCGGATCTCAATACAAAGTTATCCTCGGTCTTCGAGGAGATCTATTCGATGTAATCTCTTTTTGCGGTATGTTTGTCGAGATCCGATGAATTGTGAGTTTATGATCAAGGTTATCTGTGAAAGATATTTGGTTCTTCTCTGAACTTTTTATGTGTGCTCATAATATCCTTGCAAGTCTCTTCGAATTATTGGTTTGGTTTGGCCTACTAGATCTATAGTTCTTGCAATGGGAGAAGTGCTTGGATTTGGGTTCAATCTTGTGGTGTCCTTTCCCAGTGACAGTAGGGGCAGCAAGGCACGTATTATATTGTTGCCATCGAGGATAAAAAGATGGGGTTTTCATCATATTGCTTGAGTTTATCCCTCTACATCATGTCATCTTGCTTAACGCGTTACTCTGTTCGTATGAACTCAATACACTAGATGCATGCTGGATGGCGGTCGATGTGTGGAGTAATAGTAGTAGATGCAGAATCACTAGTGCAGAACCGGGCAATAGCACCGGTTCGTAAGGCCCTTTAGTGCCGGTTCCATAACCGGCACTAAGGTGTGGGCACCTAAAGCCCCCCCCCCCCTTTAGTACCGGTTCAGCACGAACCGGTGCTAAAGGGCAACCACGTGGCACGAGCCAGCTCCGGGGGCCGGGAGCCCTTTAGTACCGGTTGGTAAAACCAACCGGTACTACAAGGTTTGGGGGGGTTTTGGTTTTATGATTTCTTTTTCATTAATTTTGTGTTTTCCATTTAATTCTTTTTCGTTTGCTGGTATTTTACGATACTACACATTGTACACGTTATATATATATATATATAGAGTTTCTAGTAGAACCAATCATATATATATCATCAAATGTCTCACAAACCACCAATTCACACATACACACATGTATAGCTATATACAATTTCTCCTACATGTTGCCTTCGGAGCCAGTGCCATTACCCTAATTGGTGCCTTCGGAGCACGATGACAATTGAAAGTGGTACATGGGGGCGGTAGCGGGTAATGGTATTCTCCCTTCGGATCTATGACCTGGTCGGGCAAAAATCCCGCTATTTCCTCTTGAAGTGCTAGTACGCCCTCCGTTTCTAGGAGCTTGTCCCGCACCTCTTTGAACTGTTAAGAAGGAGATTAATATGCATGTTTATTAGTTGTGTGACTAGATATCGATAATGGTGTAAAAATTGTGAATAGTGTTCTGACAAACGTACCCATTCCTGTCTTTGAGATCTGCTCCTTTCGGACGCCATCATGCGAATGTTCTCGCAAATGCAGTATGCACACAGATTAGTCCCCTGCGCCTGCTTCAGGGCCTTTACGAGAATGGAATTTGATCAGATAATAATTAATCAGGCATGATAATTAAAGAGATAATGGCAGCTAGCTAGCTAGCTAGTACTACTTAATTACTTACCTTGGGTCGAAACCATCGCAGTTTTTGTTTCCTTTTGCCTGGAGTGACGCTAATGAACCTTGCCCAAGCCCTGCCCGCCGACAAAGAAAATGAATAAATGGGTTATTAAATAGTTCATATCAGGAAATGAAGAACTAAATAGGTCGAGATATATAGTTAATAATGATTGAAATTACCTGTTGACTATCCCAAACAAGATGGTGTAGTCACTTTGTTTTTTAAGTAGTGAGTCGAGTACTTCAACTGTTCCGGTGTCAACTTTAATGATACACAAGATCCAGTGAAATCTGCATGCACACATGTTTGGATGTCTTAATTAAGCGGGCATATGTAAGCAAAAACATGTAGCTAGCTAGTAGGCAAAAACAGAGAATTTGTAGTACAAGACAGTGTGACTCACTGGAAGTTGTAAGGAAGTAGTATATCTTTATTGTATTTGAGGCACTTCAAGAACTCTAGCATGCTGTCCTCTACATGCTTTTCATAATATGCATCTATTTTCCATGTGTATTCATTAACGGTGTTTGGGTCAATGAACCCAATGCCATAGAGTCCACCTTTTTGCATTTCATACATCTTCATCCTGCATAATACCACAGAAAATAATATAGTGAGGATAATTATAGGTAATGATTGATCAAAAGGATCACTACAGCTAGCTTGAGACTTAAATTACAGAAAGAAATCACTTATAGACAATAGCAACTGACGATAGATTTGTCGAGTGCGTCTTGATTGTATAACTGAAACAGTTCATTATTTTCAACGGACACAACGTTCTCATGGTAGTAATGATCCTTCTTGACTTCCACCATGAGGGACTCTCGATTGGAATTCTTGGTAATGTCCATGTACCATTGATGCAATTCATAAATTCTCGTTGGGAGCTTCTTGACCTCGTCTGGCTTGACCAAAGGTTCGCCCCGGACATATTTCCGTTTATTTCCTCCTTTGTAAGCACAGGCATGGGCTCGATCTCGAGGACTTGTCCAACATTGATGTTGAGCATTTCAACGTGCGTTATATGCTCCTTGATTATTACCACATTGCCCTCCCCGGGAACGTAAACTATTTGCCCACAATAATATTGGGCGCGTGTAATCTCACGTGTTGTTGGCATAAGAAGCGAGGGGATCGATTGCGCCGCCTGTTCTCCCAGCTGGGGAACAGTTTTCCAGCATTTTTGGACAACTGCTTGTTGTTTGCTCGAGCTCGAGGTCGCCTCCTTCTGTAGATGTGCTCGATTTAACTTCCTGATGTGGCGCTCATAGCCTGTGTCCGTTGGCTTGGGAGCTGGTGGTTGAGCCATACAAACGAAGTGGTCAATCTTTTCCTCGGGCACTTTCTCCCTTGGCGGCGGTGGCAATATCGGTCCAAAATGGGCGTCCACTTCTGCCCGCACTATGGCCTTGGTTTGCTCCTCGGTCCTGTCGTAAGCCTTCTGAGGAGGATCAGTGATGCTTGCACCATATTTATATCGCTTGCCTCCGCCTGTACTTCCTGTACTGCCTCGACTCGTACCGCTACGCACCAATGCTGCGGGGTGTCTCTTCTGCGATTGCTGAGGCGGCGGAGATGGCTGACGGGGCTGAGTTGGACGAGGAGGAGTGTCCTGAAGCTGTGCCGGACTTGGAGGAGGAGTGGCCTGAAGTTGTGCCGGACTTGGAGGAGGAGTGGACGTCTGACGCTGTGTCGGACTTGGAGGAGGAGTGGCCTGATGCTTTGCCGGACTTGGAGGAGGAGGAGTGGCCTGACACGTTGGTGGACTTGCAGAAGCGGGAGTCTGCTGACTCGGTGGCAGAATTCGATGAGGAGTCGGCTGACACGGTGTCGGTGGCCTTCGAAAGATGATGCAATCCTTTCTCCATAGGATGATACGATGTTTGGCCTCTCCGAGTGTGTGCTCCTCGTCACCTCCAGGAATGTCAAGCTCTAGCCCCGAATATTGGTCCACCACCTCATCAACCAAGACACGAGCATAGCCTGCTGGAATCGGGTTGCAATGGAAGGTTGCCTCGAGGGGATTTGTAAAAGCAAGTGCGTCCGCCGCCTTCATGGATATGTTCTTCATTTTGAAGTGTAGCTCGCAGTTAGTGTTCTCAATGATGTCATCCACGGGGTATCTATCCAGCATTGCGTTGCCCGGGGCCGAACCCATGCTGCTTCTCGGCATGGATGGGGCGGTGGTATGCAATGCTGGATCATCCGCTAGCTGCTGCAGCTGCTGAGACCCCCTTTGCTGGCTAAGTGAGTCGATCTGCTCCTGCTGCCGCTGAAATTTGTCTGCCAAGTCCGCGTGCTTTGATTCTAGGCCTTGAAGGCATTCATAGTCCAGCTTCCTCTGCTCCTCCTCCATCTTCCTCTGCTTCTCCTCCGCAATCTTCCTTCTCGTACGGGTTTTGTACTCGGCGTTCCAGTCCGAAAACCCCTCATACCATGGAAGAGGGCCCTTGCCTCGTGTTCTTCCCGGGTGTTCAGGATTTCCCAGGGCACGCGTAAGCTCGTCATTCTCTCTGTTGGGCTGGAACACCCCCGATCGAGCCTCTTCTATTGCAACAAGTAGCTTATCATCGGCTCCTTTCAGACATGCCTTCCTCGAAACTTCGCATGTCTTCGGGTCCAACTCCCCCCCATGCACATAGAACCAAGTCCTGCACCTGGGGGGCCAGCTCCTAGTAACCGGAGTGACACCTACATCCTCCATCCCTTTCTCAAACTTATCCCACTTAGGCATTGCCACCGCGTAGCCACCTGGCCCCACCTTATGGAACTTATCCTTTTTCCGGCATTCTTCTTGTTTATTCTCGACCGTTCCTTAGCTAATTCTGAATCCTTGAATTTCACGAAATCGTCCCAATGAGCACTTTGCTTCTCTAGTGTTCCCTCGAATACTGGAGTCTTCCTTCCTCCCTTGACGTACTTGTCCCATTCACGATTCTTGTGGTTCTTGAATGCAACCGCCATCTTCCTAAGAGTAGCATCCTTGACTTTCTGCACATTTGCTTCTGCGAAATGATCTGGTAGGGTGAAATGTTCCATGAGAGTATTCCAAAGCAGACTTTTTTGTCTGTCGTCGACAAAAGTAACATCTGGACGTGGCTTTGCTGGCTTTCTCCATTCTTGAAGTTAGATCGGGAGTTGGTCCTTCACAAGAACTCCGCACTGACGAACGAACTTGTCCGCAATCTTCTTAGGCGCTAATGGTTCGCCATTAGGTCTGATTGCCTTGATATTGTACTTTACTCCCTCCTACAACAATTTGTTCGGGCCTCATTTCGTCTTGTTGCCTGAAGATTTGCTCGATCCGGATGGCTGAAAGAAGAAAGATCGATTCGTTAATATATCTTCAACTCATTTAAAACATGTGATGATCACCAGATGTGCCTGCTTATATAAATATATATACCTCGCCGGTCTTTGTTGTTTCAAGATCAACATTTTCTTCGTCATCATCGTAGTTCATGACTTCATCAATTCGGTCGTCGCGTCGAATATCATATCACCCTCTCCGTTGTTGTTTAGAAATTCGGAGCCGTCATAATCTTCTTCATTCTGATCATCATCTGGCCCGCGAGGATGGCGTATCATATCAAACAGGGTCTGTTCTCCCTCTCTGCCGGTATTGTTCGCCATAGCTTTTATTTAACTAATCCAAAAGCAATATAAAATAATTTAGTATTCAAATACATCACTGGCTAGGTAGCTAATAAAGATCGAATACTACAGAAGAATGTAGGACACTCGCGGTTCCTGCGGCGCGGGCGGTGGACACCCAAAGAGAATGAACCCTCACAGGATCATAGCTGAAGTGAGATCCCTGAAGAAACTGCCGGGTATTGGAGAACCTGCCGCCCTCTAACGCAACCACGTAGCGATGGACGTGCTCGTCTCCCTGACACGGCGACGTACCACCTCCGGCGGGGCCGGCTCCCTCCGCATCGAAACTGGCCCACGCGAACGCCACCAAACGAGATCAGGGTCGACGACGGGACCCGGGGCCGGGTTCCTCATCAAGCGGCGCGCCCCTCCAGGCAGCACCTCCCAGTGCCAGCCCGGCGGAGCCCAGTGATGGCTTCTCGCCCCTCGTTGGTTACCCCAAGTGGAAGGTTTGAGATGCAGTGTAGCGGAAGTTTTCCCTTGGCAAAGATACCAAGGATCGATTTCCCTGAGACTCCCAGTTTCAACAAGAAGGTGTCAACTGCTAACGGCGCCAGATATTAGCAATCAACGTGGACCTGCACACAGATACAAATAACTTTGCTCCCAACGAGTACAGAGAGGTTGTCAATCCCTCCGGCCTTGTCGTTTACAAAGGATCAAACGCAAGTGATAATAGTGATAGGTATTGCTGCAAATAGTAAGTAAAAAGCGGAAAGTAAATAGCGGATGTGATCAATGATGGTAATATGGACCGGGGTCCCATGATGTTCACTAGTGATATCTCTCTCCCTAAAGACGATAAAACAGCTATGTGAGGTAAACGAATTACAGCTGGGCAATTGACAGAATTATGTGCGCAAACCAATGCTAACTATGTTGCAAGAAAGGTAGAGGTTCAAAGCATGGGTGGTACGCCAAGGCAAGTTGACCGAAATCCATCTGCATCTACTACTAATCATCCACCTTGAGATATCTATCCAGAACATCTCGCTGGTATTAAGTTGCGAGTCCCACCCATAGTGTAAACTCAAAGCAACAGACAACTGCATTAAAAGAACTTTACGTAAAGTAAACAATCCTTGCACCCGCGGGCACAAGCACCGTTGTTTTCCCCCTTGTGGCAACAGCACATCCCCTAGACTCATGTTTCTGTCACTCAAGCTAGTCATCGAGGGGCATGAACCCACAATCAAGCATAACGTTCCCTCTTGGAGTCACTACCTACTACTTGGCCAAAGCAATAAATAACAACGGAGAACATGCAAGAATTACTTACGAACATAAATATAAAAGAGGTGAATCAAATATATTACTCAAACACAATCTGAACATAATCTCACAATCCATCGGATCCCAGCAAACTCAACATAGCAACAACATAAGGATTACATAGGTACCTCGATCATGTAGGGCAGCTCATGAGGACTAATTAGTGAAGCACAAGAACGGGAGGAGAACATCACATAGCTACTGGTCATGGACCCATGGTCCAAGGGAGATTACTCACAACTCATCCGGGAGGCGTCCATGGTGGTGGAGAAGCTCCCGGTGGTGATCCTCCCCTCCGGCAGGGTGCCGGGAAGAGTTCTCCTGGTGCTCCCGATCTTGGAAGCGCGGCGGCGGCGGAACAGAGATGAGATCGCGAAAAAGGGTTTTCGTCTCGAGGGTTTCGGGACACGATATAAATATATGCCAAAGGGGGGCATCAGCGGAGGCCTGGGGGGCCCAGGCGCCCCCCGGCGCGGCCAGGAGGGGGCCGCGCCACCAGGGCGCCTGGAGCCCTGGTGGCCCCCCTCCGGCTCTACTTCGGGTGCCGAGAAGCTTCTGGAACGCTGATTTTTTATATAATTTTTCCGGGATTTTTTTGGCAGTTCTCGTAATGGGAAAACCTGAAATACAAAAACAGCTGAAAACAGAAACTGGGACTGGGGTGCACTGAGTTAATAGGTTAGTCCAAATATGATCAAAAGTGTATGGAAGTGTATAAATATCATAGCAATATCAACCAAAATAGGCATGGAGCAAGCAGAAATTATAGATACGTTTTGGACGTATCAACATCCCCAAGCTTATTTCCTGCTCGTCCTCGAGTAGGTAAATGATAACAAGAATAATTTCTGTGGTGACATGCTATTAACCATATAGGAATTTTCATAGTCATATGATAAAAGCTTACTGAGACAATGAATCTGTAGTAATTAAGTTGCCTCATGAGAAAATCACAAAGAACTGAAAGTTTTACAACATGATACCGAAACATCAAATAGATTTGTAATGAGCATGGTGTGCAAATATGATAAAGTGATATCTCGCTTTCCCCCTTTAGTGAAGCAAAACATAAATGCAGGGGCACCTCCAAGGTTTAAGTGATGACTAGATACAATGATTTCAGAATAAACGATATCATAATCATGCAAAAGACAATGCTACTTTGGGACAATGCACATTACACTCAGAATGACAATCATGCTCTTAGTAGTTGGTGCTTTAAAAGAAGGTGGAGACTCTCAAACCGTGGCTTTTGTTGGCAAGGTTGAAAACCCGTAGTCGGAAGCAAAGACAAAGTATGTACCAGAGCTCTTGGTTTTAAAAACAGAAGTAATACTTATTTTTTTTTGGATATGCATGTTTCGTCAACGAATGCTAGCAGACAACTCAATCACTTCTTGAGATGGACAAGTTTCGAGGAACGGCTCCCGAATGAGGACGATCACATCCTCTTAATCTCCTTTGTTTTTCACTGCCAAAGTTTTCTGATTTCTCAAGAACAAAGCGTGAAGGAGGGTTTGTTTGTTATATTATTTTTGAGCCGGGCGCACTCTTTGCCAGTTCCTTCTCGTATTATGGGTTTGCACATTAGACATGCAATCCTGGGGTGAAGCTTGTCCAACTTAAAAAGATCATGAATTAACTACTACTTCCTCATGAACTTAAAACAGAGGCACAAAACATAATTGCTTTTTTGAATAATTTCGAGATGGTACATGAAAGTCTTCGTTAGGAATGGCAGGTAAATACCATGTATAGGAAGGTATGGTGGACCCATATGGCATAACTGGTTTAAAAGATTTTGGATGCACAAGCAGTCAGTCCGCTTAGTACAGGTGGAGGTTAGCAAAAGACTGGGAGCGACCAACTAAAAGAGCAATGACGGTCATAATCATGCAGAGCGACAAAGCAACATTGAATCAGGCATGGAAGTTATATCGCTACTCAGAAACAAAAGATCATCAAGGCTTGACAGACTTTCTTTACAGTCTTAAATATGCGTGAGCATACGCCAAGTCAATCAAAATAAATTCTCGAAGGAAGATATTACTAAACCATACCACATCATAGGCAAACAAATCATGTTGGTACTCCAATAACAAATTGGGAACCCCCAGCTATTTGAGACTAACCATAAGAAAACATGAACTACTAAGCACCATTATGCACGTAGCATTTTTATCATAGACATATCAACCAATGCAACAGAAGCAAACTCTCTTAATAAGATAAGCATGATAACTAAAGAGAGTTCAAGCAACCAACCAAACAAAAGGCTCTTTAAAAAGATAAGCATGAAAACTAAGAGCTGAACATGATAGTAGCTATTGAAAGACCAAGAACATACATAGCAAAGATAGACATGAAAATTCTATGTTGTGTTCTAGGTAGAAGTGGAACGTGTTTCTCTCCCACACAAAGAAAACTGAGTTTCGACTCGTTATGAAAAGCTAAAGAAAACTAAAAAGGAAACTAAAAGCAAGACGCTCCAAGCATAGCACATAACACATGAAGTGATAAAAATATAGTGGAACGAAAGACGAACTGATAATGTTGATGGAGAAGGGGATGCATGGGGGCATCCCCAAGCTTAGACGCTTGAGTCTCCTTGAATATTTCTCGGGGGTGCATGGGGGCATCCCCAAGCTTGAGCACTTGACACTCCTGAATCTTTTTATCATCTTCCCGCGCACACTTGAAAACTCCCTTCATACATAGCTCATCATAATCTGATTAGCGAGGTTAGTACCCTTAATAAAATAATTGTTCCTTGCTGGAAATAAAGATATTCTTGAATGTCTACTGTTTATCAAGATTGCCAAAAGGTTTTTGCAAAGAAAAAGCAAGCTCAAGGTTTGCAAAATGAAGGAAAGGCAAAACAGGACAGAATCTGTGAAAAACAGAACAGCAAGTAGTAAATGATTTTTTCGGGGAACTTCTACGACTCTAATTAAAAAACTCAAAACATACGCACGAAAGACAATTGTATAGAAGACGCTGTCGAAAAAATTCAGACCAAAAAGATGATCTGGTGATTTTATACGAATTTTTCTATCCAAGAACTTAATCTGTTTCCTGGACAGCACGTCACAACTTTTGAACTTTCTTGCAATCAGAGGCTACACTTGGCACAAAGTTGAAAAGTAAAGATACAATGAAGATGCTACTGTAGTAACAACACCAAGACACAACAAAAGCAAAATAAAAATTTATTCATTATGGGCTGCCTCCCAAAAGCGCTTTCTTTTATGCCTTTAAGCTAGGCATAATGCATAGAGATCAAGTTGTATCAATTGAACCATCATCAAGATCATCAAAAAGCTCTTCAATAATACAACTAGTCTTAAGAGGACTTTCAAATAAAGGCCTCATAGAGATACTTCTAAGGAGAAGACCAAAAGGATAAAAGTCAAGGGAAGATTCATTTATAAATTCATCAAAGAGAGGTGTTTCTTCCAAAGTCTTTACAGTTTCAACCCCTTTGGCAATAGATGGATTACTTTTAGAATGGGGAGCCTTTGGAACGTGAACGAACTTAGGCTCCCTCTTTGCCGGAGTTTCTACCTTTTTGGTTTTGATTGAGGAGAAAGTAGTTCCTAGAGTATCAAAGATTTCCTCAATCTTGTCTATCCTAGAAGAGTCCACGTCATGGGATTTGATGGTCTCCAAAGTTTTGAAAAATTTATGCATGGAGCTATCAAGCCTATTCAAATTCCCTTGGATCTTACGATCCAACTCATTTATCTTATTAATGTTTGGCATCTCTAGCTCTATCTTTTCAAGTTTTTTCATAATGTGAGTTAGGGTGATGTCCTCTTGAATGCTAACAACAGGGGGATTCCCAACAAGATTTTCAATAATACTAAGAGACTCCCAAACTGGGGCCTCTAGAAAATTCCCATTGATAGCAGTATCTAGAATAAACCTATTCCAAGAAGTAATTCCAACATAAAAATTTCTAAGCAGGATAGTAGTAGGTTGCTTCTTGGTGGCTCTTTTTTGAGAATCATTAATTCTATACCAAGCATCTTTCAAACTTTCCCCACCTCTTTGTTTAAAGGTGAGAACTTCTGCCTCGTCAAAGACAAAAGGACCCGACATAAGGACAACTAAAGAATGAGATAACTATTTTTGTGATTTTCGATAAAAGATACTAAAGCAAAACTGAAAGGTAAACTAACAAGACTAAAAAGCAAAGGTAAAAGATAGCATGCAACTCCCCTATCTTGACGAGTGGAGTCCCCGGGAACGGCGCCAGAAAACTTTGCTTGATGGCTTCTCGCCCCTCGTTGGTTACCCCAAGTGGAAGGTTTGAGATGCAGTGTAGCGGAAGTTTTCCCTTGGCAAAGATACCAAGGATCGATTTCCCTGAGACTCCCAGTTTCAACAAGAAGGTGTCAACTGCTAACGGCGCCAGATATTAGCAATCAACGTGGACCTGCACACAGATACAAATAACTTTGCTCCCAACGATTACAGAGAGGTTGTCAATCCCTCCGGCCTTGTCGTTTACAAAGGATCAAACGCAAGTGATAATAGTGATAGGTATTGCTACAAATAGTAAGTAAAAAGTGGAAAGTAAATAGCGGATGTGATCAATGATGGTAATATGGACCGGGGTCCCATGATGTTCACTAGTGATGTCTCTCTCCCAAAAGACGATAAAACAGCTATGTGAGGTAAACGAATTACAGCTGGGCAATTGACAGAATTATGTGCGCAAACCAATGCTAACTATGTTGCAAGAAAGGTAGAGGTTCAAAGCATGGGCGGTACGCCAAGGCAAGTAGACCGAAATCCATCTGCATCTACTACTAATCATCCACCTTGAGATATCTATCCAGAACATCTCGCTGGTATTAAGTTGCGAGTCCCACCCATAGTGTAAACTCAAAGCAACAGACAACTGCATTAAAAGAACTTTGCGTAAAGTAAACAATCCTTGCACCCGCAGGCACAAGCACCGTTGTTTTCCCCCTTGTGGCAACAGCACATCCCCTAGACTCATGTTTCTGTCACTCAAGCTAGTCATCGAGGGGCATGAACCCACAATCAAGCATAACGTTCCCTCTTGGAGTCACTACCTACTACTTGGCCAAAGCAATAAATAACAACGGAGAACATGCAAGAATTACTTACGAACATAAATATAAAAGAGGTGAATCAAATATATTACTCAAACACAATCTGAACATAATCTCACAATCCATCGGATCCCAGCAAACACAACATAGCAACATCATAAGGATTACATAGGTGCCTCGATCATGTAGGGCAGCTCACGAGGACTAATTAGTGAAGCACAAGAACAGGAGGAGAACATCACATAGCTACTGGTCATGGACCCATGGTCCAAGGGAGACTACTCACAACTCATCCGGGAGGCGTCCATGGTGGTGGAGAAGCTCCCGGTGGTGATCCTCCCCTCCGGCAGGGTGCCGGGAAGAGTTCTCCTGGTGCTCCCGATCTTGGAAGCGCGGCGGCGGCGGAACAGAGATGAGATCGCGAAAAAGGGTTTTCGTCTCGAGGGTTTCGGGACACGATATAAATATATGCCAAAGGGGGGCATCAGCGGAGGTCTGGGGGGCCCAGGCGCCCCCCCCCCCCCGGCGCGGCCAGGATGGGGCCACGCCACCAGGGCGCCTGGAGCCCTGGTGGCCCCCTCCGGCTCTACTTCGGGTGCCGGGAAGCTTCTGGAACGCTGATTTTTTATATAATTTTTCCGGGATTTTTCTAGCAGTTCTCGTAATGGGAAAACCTGAAATACAAAAACAGCAGAAAACAGAAACTGGCACTGGGGTGCACTGAGTTAATAGGTTAGTCCAAATATGATCAAAAGTGTATGGAAGTGTATAAATATCATAGCAATATCACCCAAAATAGGCATGGAGCAAGCAGAAATTATAGATACGTTTTGGACGTATCACCCAGTCCCGGACATGGGTCAGCCGGACGTCGTCGCGGACGGGTCAACGGCGAGGATGCGGGCCGGGCATAGTCGAGAACAAATACTAGCTATATGCCCGCAAAAAGTAACATTTTTTTAATGATTGGATTTTGATAACTAAAATTTCTAACATTTCTATATAACTAACATTTCTATAACATTTCTAACAATGCTATATAACTAACATTTCTATAACATTTCTAATATTTCTATAACTAAAAAACAGAAAAAAATTATAACATTTCTATATATATAACTAACATTTGTATAACATTTCTAATATTTCTAGAACTAAAAAAAAGAAAAATTTCTAACTTTTTTATAACTAATACTATATGCAAACATAACATTCTAAATTTCTATAACTAAAATTATAAGAAACTAAAAAAAATCGATCATCGTCTAACAATTTGAAAGTTAATCTAATTCATCTAGCTAAAACTAACATTTCTAAAATTTCTAACATTTCTATATAACTAAAATTTCTATATACTGTTTAAAATTAATCTAATTCATCTAGCTAAAACTAAAATTTCTAAAATTTCTAACATTTCTATAACTAAAATATTTATATACTATTTGACGTTAGTCTAATCTAATTAATTATTTCATCTAAATGAATTGTATAAAAAACAGAAAAAGTTTGTGTGTGTGTGTGCGCGCACGCGCGTGTGTGTGTGTGTGTGCGCGCGCGTGTGTGTGTGCGAGGGGCCGGGGGAGAGGGCCTCACCGCGCGGGCGAGGTCGAGGCGACGGCGACGGTGGCGTCGACGGGGGCGGCGACAGCGAACGGGGTGGCGCGCGACGGGGACGGGGACGGGGGCAGCGCGCAATGGGCCGGCGACGGCGTCGACGGAGAGGAAGAAACAGAACAAGAACAGAGGGAAAACTGAAAATTTCAAGTGTTGTATATATAGGATGGACCTTTAGTAACGGTTGGAGCCACCAACCGGTACTAAAGGCCTGTTTTGGCCAGGCCAAGCGGCGGGAAGGGCACCCCCTTTAGTATCGGTTGGTGGCTCCAACCAGTACTAAAGACACCCCTTTAGTACCGGTTGGTGCCACGACCCGGTACTAAAGGGGGTGCGCTGGCAGGTGCGGTGCGGCAAGTTTAGTCCCACCTCGCTAGCCGAGGGGCAGCCGCACTGGTTTATAAACCCCGCCGCGGCTGCTCCTTCGAGCCCCTCTCTACTGCAGGCTTGTGGGCCTAACTTTGCCGCGCTGCCCTGTGAGTCTGCTGGGCCTTTATGGTCCTGCAAATACAGGGCCAGGGCCTTGCAGGCCCATAGGGTAGCGCGCAAACAATTTTTTTATATGGTATTTCATTTTATATCTAACTAAAATTTCTATATCTAAAATTTATCTATCTCACATTGCCGCAAATATAAATCTAAAATATCTATCTAACATTTCTATATCTAAAATTTTATATCTAACTAACATTTCTATATCTAAAATTATCTAACAAACATTTTATATCTCATTTAACTCTTTAAAAACAAATCAGTAAATGAATGAAAAATACCAAATGAATTCAGAAAGGGTTTATAATTGATTCTGTGGATTTGAATGGTGCATTTTGAACACACAACAAGTCTGGAGTTCAAAAAAGTTCAAAAAAAATGCAATGCCTTTGTAACATATGAGTTTTCGTCCTGAACCCTGATACCTCGAAAGGGATTGTCCATTTTGTACACGAAGTGCATCCAGTTTTTGCCGTGTCCGTCTCTACTTTTTTGCACATGCCATGTGGGTGAAATGATGATACCATGCCAAGTTTCAACCTTTTCAGAGTTCAATTTGTAGTGCTTTTCAATTTCACGGTCATTTAGCTCTCTCAAAACAAATCAGTAAATGAATGAAAAATACCAAATGAATTCAGAAAGGGCTGATAATCGATGATGTGGATTTGAATGGTGCATTTTGAACACACAAAAAGTCTGGAGTTCAAAAAATGCAATGCCTTTGTATCATATGAGTTTTCGTCCTAAACCCTGATACCTCGAAAGAGATTGTCCATTTTGT